>CATORF010000207.1:10000000-10600000 GCA_951804975.1 Anthophora plumipes
CTCAGCTTGAAACCCGAAGAACACCGAGTTATCTCCTGTTCTGCACATCAAAGGTACCGTGGAGTGGCCAAAACCCCAGAAAACGTGTTTCGCGCATTAAGTAGCTCGAAAAGAGCGTTCTCGAAGATTCTGCATACTTCTGACAGAAGTCCACCAGGATTATCGTAGAAAATGCATATCTCTGCTTGAAACCCCACGAAAACCAAGATATCTACTGTTCTGCATATCAAACGCACTGTGGAGTGGTGAAAACACCAGATAACGTGTTTCTCGCACTAGCTCGCTCGAAAAGAGCGATCTCGATGATTCAGCATACTTCGGACAGAAGTCTCACCAAGATTATCGCAGAAACTGCATATCTCAGCTTGAAACCCCACGAAAACCAAGGTATCTACTGTTCTGCATATCAAACGCACTGTGGAGTGGTGAAAACACCAGATAACGTGTTTCTCGCACTAGCTCGCTCGAAAAGAGCGATCTCGATGATTCAGCATACTTCGGACAGAAGTCTCACCAAGATTATCGCAGAAAATGCATATCTCAGCTTGAAACCGCACGAAAACCAAGATATCGCTGGTACTGCATATCAAACGCACTGTGGAGTGGTGAAAACACCAGATTACGTGTTTCTCGCATTAAATAGCTCGAGAAGAGCGATCTCGATGATTCTGCATACTTCGGACAGAAGTCTCACCAAGATTATCGCAGAAAATGCATATCTCAGCTTGAAACCCCACGAAAACCAAGATGTCGCCGGTTCTGCATATCAAACGCACTGTGGAGTGGTGAAAACACCAGAAACGGTGTTTCTCGCAGTAAGTAGCTCGAAAAGAGCGTTCTCGAAGATCCTGCATACTTCTGACAGAAGTCTCACCAAGTTTATCTTAGAAAATGCATATCTCAGCTTGAAACCCGACGAAAACCGAGTTATCTCCGGTTCTGCACATCAAACGTACCGTGGAGTGGTGAAAACACCAGAAAACGTGTTTCGCGCATTAAGTAGCTCGAAAAGAACGTTCTCGAAGATTCTGCATACTTCTGACAGAAGTCCACCAGGATTATCGTAGAAAATGCATATCTCAGCTTGAAATCCGACCGAAACCAAGAAATCTCCGGTTCAGCATTCCAAACGTACTGTGGAGTGGTGAAAACACCGGAAAACGTGTTTCGTGCATTAAGTAGCTCGAAAAGAGCGATCTAGACGATTCTGCATACTTCTGACAAAAGACCCACCAAGATTATCGTAGAAAATGCATATCTCAACTTGAACCCCGACGAAATCAAAGATGTCGCCGGTTCTGGATATCAAACGCACTGTGGAGTGGTGAAAACAACCAGAGAACGTGTGTCTCGCATTAAATAGCTCGAAAAGGTCGATCTCGAAGGTAGTGCATACTTCTGACAGAAGTCTCACCAAGATTATCGTAGAAAATGCATACCTCAGCTTGAAACCCGTCGAAAACCGAGTTATCTCCGGTTCTGCACATCAAACGTACCGTGGAGTGGCGAATACACCAGAAAACGTGTTTCTCGCATTAAATAGCTCGAGTAGAGCGATCTCGATGATTCTTCATACTTCGGACAGAAGTCTCACCAAGATTATCGTAAAAAATGCATATCTCAGGTTGAAACCCCACGAAAACCAAGATATCGCTGTGTTCTGCATATCAAACGCACTGTGGAGTGGTGAAAACCCCAGAAAACGTGTTTCTCGCATTAAATAGCTCGAGTAGAGCGATCTCGATGATTCTGCATACTTCGGACAGAAGTCTCACCAAAATTATCG
Organism: Anthophora plumipes; assembly: GCA_951804975.1. NCBI lineage: Eukaryota > Metazoa > Arthropoda > Insecta > Hymenoptera > Apidae > Anthophora > Anthophora plumipes. The sequence continues at coordinate 10,001,787 of CATORF010000207.1, forward strand.
TTAGAAATTCATATCTCAGCTTGAAACCCCACGAAAACCAAGATATCGCTGTGTGCAGCATATCAAACGAACTGTGGAGTGGTGACAACCCCAGAAAACGTGTTTCTCGCATTAAATAGCTCGAATAGAGCGATCTCGATGATTCTTCATACTTCGGACAGAAGTCTCACCAAGATTATCGCAGAAAATGCATATCTCAGCTTGAAACCCCACGAAAACCAAGATATCGCCGTTTCTGCATATCATACTCACTGTGGAGTGGTGAAAACACCAGATAACGTGTTTCTCGCTTTAAATAGCTCGAAACGAGCATTCTCGATGACTAAGCATACTTCGGACAGAAGTCTCACCAAGATTATCGTAAAAAATGCATATCTCAGCTTGAAACCCCACGAATTCCAAGATATCGCTGGTTCTGCATATCAAACGCACTGTGGAGTGCTGAAAACACCAGATAACGTGTTTGTCGCATTAAATAGCTCGAAAAGAGCGATCTCGATGATTCTGCATACTTCGGACAGAAGTCTCACCAAGATTATCGCAGAAAATGCATCTCTCAGCTTGAAACCCCACGAAAACCAAAATGTCGCCGGTACTGCATATCAAACGCACTGTGGAGTGGTGAAAACACCAGAAAACGTGTTTCTCGCATTAAGTAGCACGAAAAGAGCTTTCTCGAAGATCCTGCATACTTCTGACAGAAGTCTCACCAAGATTATCTTAGAAAATGCATATCTCAGCTTGAAACCCGACGAAAACCGAGTTATCTCCGGTTCTGCACATCAAACGTACCGTGGAGTGGCCAAAACCCCAGAAAACGTGTTTCTCGCATTAAGTAGCTCGAAAAGAGCGTTCTCCAAGATCCTGCATACTTCTGACAGAAGTCTCACCAAGTTTATCTTAGAAAATGCATATCTCAGCTTGAAACCCGACGAAAACCGAGTTATCTCCGGTTCTGCACATCAAACGTACCGTGGAGTGGTGAAAACACCAGAAAACGTGTTTCGCGCATTAAGTAGCTCGAAAAGAGCGTTCTCGAAGATTCTGCATACTTCTGACAGAAGTCTCACCAGGATTATCGTAAAAAATGCATATCTCAGCTTGAAACCCCACGAAAACCAAGATATCGCTGTGTTCAGCGTATCAAACGAACTGTGGAGTGGTGAAAACCCCAGAAAATGTGTTTCTCGCATTAAATAGCTCGAATAGAGCGATCTCGATGATTCTTCATACTTCGGACAGAAGTCTCACCAAGATTATCGTAGAAAATGCATATCTCAGCTTGAAACCCGAAGAACACCGAGTTATCTCCTGTTCTGCACATCAAAGGTACCGCGGAGTGGCCAAAACCCCAGAAAACGTGTTTCGCGCTTTAAGTAGCTCGAAAAGAGCGTTCTCGAAGATTCTGCATACTTCTGACAGAAGTCCACCAGGATTATCGTAGAAAATGCATATCTCAGCTTGAAACCCGACCGAAACCAAGATATCTCCGGTTCTGCATGTCAGACGTACTGTAGAGTGGTGAAAACACCAGAAAACGTGTTTCGTGCATTAGGTAGCTGCAAAAGAGCGATCTAGATGATTCTCCATACTTCTGACTGAAGTCTCACCAATATTATCGCAGAAAATGCATATCTCAGCTGGAAACACCACGAAAATCAAGATATCGCCGGTTCTGCATATCAAACGCACTGTGGAGTGGTGAAAACAACCAGAGAACGTGTTTCTCGCACTAAATAGCTCGAAAAGAGCGATCTCGATGATTCTGCATACTTCGGACAGAAGTCTCAACAAGATTATCGCAGAAAATGCATATCTCAGCTTGAAACCCCACGAAAGCAAGATATCTACTGTTCTGCATATCAAACGCACTGTGGAGTGGTGAAAACACTAGAAAACGTGTTTCGCGCATTAAGTAGCTCGAAGAGAGCGTTCTCGAAGATTCTGCATAATTCTGACAGAAGTCTCACCAAGATTATCGCAGAAAATGCATATCTCTGCTTGAAACCCCACGAAAACCAAGATATCTACTGTTCTGCATATCCAACGAACTGTGGAGTGGTGAAACCCCCAGAAAACGTGTTTCTCGCATTAAATAGCTCGAGTAGAGCGATCTCAATGATTCTTCATACTTCGGACAGATGTTTTACCAAGCTTATCGTAGAAAATGCATTTCTCAGCTTGAAACCCCACGAAAGCCAAGATATCGCTGGTTCTGCATATCAAACGCACTGTGGAGTGGTGAAAACACCAGATAACGTGTTTCTCGCATTAAATAGCTCGAAAAGAGCGTTCTCCAAGATCCTGCATACTTCTGACAGAAGTCTCACCAAGTTTATCTTAGAAAATGCATATCTCAGCTTGAAACCCGACGAAAACCGAGTTATCTCCGGTTCTGCACATCAAACGTACCGTGGAGTGGTGAAAACACCAGAAAACGTGTTTCGCGCATTAAGTAGCTCGAAAAGAGCGTTCTCGAAGATTCTGCATACTTCTGACAGAAGTCTCACCAGGATTATCGTAAAAAATGCATATCTCAGCTTGAAACCCCACGAAAACCAAGATATCGCTGTGTTCTGCATATCAAACGCACTGTGGAGTGGTGAAAACCCCAGAAAACGTGTTTCTCGCACTAAATAGCTCGAGTAGAGCGATCTCGATGATTCTTCATACTTCGGACAGAAGTCTCACCAAGATTATCGTAGAAAATGCATATCTCATCTTGAAACCCCACGAAAACCAAGATATCGCTGTGTTCTGCATATCAAACGCACTGTGGAGTGGTGGAAACCCCAGAAAACGTGTTTCTCGCATTAAATAGCTCGAGTAGAGCGATCTCGATGATTCTTCATACTTCGGACAGAAGTCTCACCAAGATTATCGTAAAAAATGCATATCTCAGCTTGAAACCCCACGAAAGCCAAGATATCTCTGGTTCTGCATATCAAACGCACTGTGGAGTGGTGAAAACACCAGATAACGTGTTTCTCGCATTAAATAGCTCGAAAAGAGCGATCTCGATGATTCTGCATACTTCGGACAGAAGTCTCACCAAGATTATCGCAGAAAATGCATCTCTCAGCTTGAAACCCCACGAAAACCAAAATGTCGCCGGTACTGCATATCAAACGCACTGTGGAGTGGTGAAAACATCAGAAAACGTGTTTCTCGCATTAAGTAGCTTGAAAAGAGCGTTCTCGAAGATCCTGCATACTTCTGACAGAAGTCTCACCAAGATTATCTTAGAAAATGCATATCTCAGCTTGAAACCCGACGAAAACAGAGTTATCTCCGGTTCTGCACATCAAACGTACCGTAGAGTGGTGAAAACACCAGAAAACGTGTTTCGCGCATTAAGTAGCTCGAAAAGAGCGTTCTCGAAGATCCTGCATACTTCTGACAGAAGTCTCACCAAGATTATCTTAGAAAATGCATATCTCAGCTTGAAACCCGACGATAACCGAGTTATCTCCGGTTCTGCACATCAAACGTACCGTGGAGTGGTGAAAACACCAGAAAACGTGTGTCTCGCATTAAATAGCTCGGAACGAGCGATCTCGATGATTCTGCATACTTCGGACAGAAGTCTCACCAAAATTATAGTAAAAAATGCATATCTCAGCTTGAAACCCCACGAAAACCAAGATATCGCTGTGTTCAGCATATCAAACGAACTGTGGAGTGGTGAAAACCCCAGAAAATGTGTTTCTTGCATCAAATAGCTCGAATAGAGCGATCTCGATGATTCTTCATACTTCGGACAGAAGTCTCACCAAGATTATCGTAGAAAATGCATATCTCAGCTTGAAACCCGAAGAACACCGAGTTATCTCCTGTTCTGCACATCAAAGGTACCGTGGAGTGGCCAAAACCCCAGAAAACGTGTGTCGCGCATTAAGTAGCTCGAAAAGAGCGTTCTCGAAGATTCTGCATACTTCTGACAGAAGTCCACCAGGATTATCGTAGAAAATGCATATCTCTGCTTGAAACCCCACGAAAACCAAGATATCTACTGTTCTGCATATCAAACGCACTGTGGAGTGGTGAAAACACCAGATAACGTGTTTCTCGCACTAGCTCGCTCGAAAAGAGCGATCTCGATGATTCAGCATACTTCGGACAGAAGTCTCACCAAGATTATCGCAGAAACTGCATATCTCAGCTTGAAACCCCACGAAAACCAAGGTATCTACTGTTCTGCATATCAAACGCACTGTGGAGTGGTGAAAACACCAGATAACGTGTTTCTCGCACTAGCTCGCTCGAAAAGAGCGATCTCGATGATTCAGCATACTTCGGACAGAATTCTCACCAAGATTATCGCAGAAAATGCATATCTCAGCTTGAAACCGCACGAAAACCAAGATATCGCTGGTACTGCATATCAAACGCACTGTGGAGTGGTGAAAACACCAGATTACGTGTTTCTCGCATTAAATAGCTCGAGAAGAGCGATCTCGATGATTCTGCATACTTCGGACAGAATTCTCACCAAGATTATCGCAGAAAATGCATATCTCAGCTTGAAACCCCACGAAAACCAAGATGTCGCCGGTTCTGCATATCAAACGCACTGTGGAGTGGTGAAAACACCAGAAAACGTGTTTCTCGCATTAAGTAGCTCGAAAAGAGCGTTCTCGAAGATCCTGCATACTTCTGACAGAAGTCTCACCAAGTTTATCTTAGAAAATGCATATCTCAGCTTGAAACCCGACGAAAACCGAGTTATCTCCGGTTCTGCACATCAAACGTACCGTGGAGTGGTGAAAACACCAGAAAACGTGTTTCGCGCATTAAGTAGCTCGAAAAGAGCGTTCTCGAAGATTCTGCATACTTCTGACAGAAGTCCACCAGGATTATCGTAGAAAATGCATATCTCAGCTTAAAATCCGACCGAAACCAAGATATCTCCGGTTCAGCATTCCAAACGTACTGTGGAGTGGTGAAAACACCGGAAAACGTGTTTCGTGCATTAAGTAGCTCGAAAAGAGCGATCTAGACGATTCTGCATACTTCTGACAGAAGTCCACCAGGATTATCGTAGAAAATGCATATCTCTGCTTGAAACCCCACGAAAACCAAGATATCTACTGTTCTGCATATCAAACGCACTGTGGAGTGGTGAAAACACCAGATAACGTGTTTCTCGCACTAGCTCGCTCGAAAAGAGCGATCTCGATGATTCAGCATACTTCGGACAGAAGTCTCACCAAGATTATCGCAGAAACTGCATATCTCAGCTTGAAACCCCACGAAAACCAAGGTATCTACTGTTCTGCATATCAAACGCACTGTGGAGTGGTGAAAACACCAGATAACGTGTTTCTCGCACTAGCTCTATCGAAAAGAGCGATCTCGATGATTCAGCATACTTCGGACAGAATTCTCACCAAGATTATCGCAGAAAATGCATATCTCAGCTTGAAACCGCACGAAAACCAAGATATCGCTGGTACTGCATATCAAACGCACTGTGGAGTGGTGAAAACACCAGATTACGTGTTTCTCGCATTAAATAGCTCGAGAAGAGCGATCTCGATGATTCTGCATACTTCGGACAGAATTCTCACCAAGATTATCGCAGAAAATGCATATCTCAGCTTGAAACCCCACGAAAACCAAGATGTCGCCGGTTCTGCATATCAAACGCACTGTGGAGTGGTGAAAACACCAGAAAACGTGTTTCTCGCATTAAGTAGCTCGAAAAGAGCGTTCTCGAAGATCCTGCATACTTCTGACAGAAGTCTCACCAAGTTTATCTTAGAAAATGCATATCTCAGCTTGAAACCCGACGAAAACCGAGTTATCTCCGGTTCTGCACATCAAACGTACCGTGGAGTGGTGAAAACACCAGAAAACGTGTTTCGCGCATTAAGTAGCTCGAAAAGAGCGTTCTCGAAGATTCTGCATACTTCTGACAGAAGTCTCACCAGGATTATCGTAAAAAATGCATATCTCAGCTTGAAACCCCACGAAAACCAAGATATCGCTGTGTTCAGCGTATCAAACGAACTGTGGAGTGGTGAAAACCCCAGAAAATGTGTTTCTCGCATTAAATAGCTCGAATAGAGCGATCTCGATGATTCTTCATACTTCGGACAGAAGTCTCACCAAGATTATCGTAGAAAATGCATATCTCAGCTTGAAACCCGAAGAACACCGAGTTATCTCCTGTTCTGCACATCAAAGGTACCGTGGAGTGGCCAAAACCCCAGAAAACGTGTTTCGCGCTTTAAGTAGCTCGAAAAGAGCGTTCTCGAAGATTCTGCATACTTCTGACAGAAGTCCACCAGGATTATCGTAGAAAATGCATATCTCAGCTTGAAACCCGACCGAAACCAAGATATCTCCGGTTCTGCATGTCAGACGTACTGTAGAGTGGTGAAAACACCAGAAAACGTGTTTCGTGCATTAGGTAGCTGCAAAAGAGCGATCTAGATGATTCTCCATACTTCTGACTGAAGTCTCACCAATATTATCGCAGAAAATGCATATCTCAGCTGGAAACACCACGAAAATCAAGATATCGCCGGTTCTGCATATCAAACGCACTGTGGAGTGGTGAAAACAACCAGAGAACGTGTTTCTCGCACTAAATAGCTCGAAAAGAGCGATCTCGATGATTCTGCATACTTCGGACAGAAGTCTCAACAAGATTATCGCAGAAAATGCATATCTCAGCTTGAAACCCCACGAAAGCAAGATATCTACTGTTCTGCATATCAAACGCACTGTGGAGTGGTGAAAACACTAGAAAACGTGTTTCGCGCATTAAGTAGCTCGAAGAGAGCGTTCTCGAAGATTCTGCATAATTCTGACAGAAGTCTCACCAAGATTATCGCAGAAAATGCATATCTCTGCTTGAAACCCCACGAAAACCAAGATATCTACTGTTCTGCATATCCAACGAACTGTGGAGTGGTGAAACCCCCAGAAAACGTGTTTCTCGCATTAAATAGCTCGAGTAGAGCGATCTCAATGATTCTTCATACTTCGGACAGATGTTTTACCAAGCTTATCGTAGAAAATGCATTTCTCAGCTTGAAACCCCACGAAAGCCAAGATATCGCTGGTTCTGCATATCAAACGCACTGTGGAGTGGTGAAAACACCAGATAACGTGTTTCTCGCATTAAATAGCTCGAAAAGAGCGTTCTCCAAGATCCTGCATACTTCTGACAGAAGTCTCACCAAGTTTATCTTAGAAAATGCATATCTCAGCTTGAAACCCGACGAAAACCGAGTTATCTCCGGTTCTGCACATCAAACGTACCGTGGAGTGGTGAAAACACCAGAAAACGTGTTTCGCGCATTAAGTAGCTCGAAAAGAGCGTTCTCGAAGATTCTGCATACTTCTGACAGAAGTCTCACCAGGATTATCGTAAAAAATGCATATCTCAGCTTGAAACCCCACGAAAACCAAGATATCGCTGTGTTCTGCATATCAAACGCACTGTGGAGTGGTGAAAACCCCAGAAAACGTGTTTCTCGCACTAAATAGCTCGAGTAGAGCGATCTCGATGATTCTTCATACTTCGGACAGAAGTCTCACCAAGATTATCGTAGAAAATGCATATCTCATCTTGAAACCCCACGAAAACCAAGATATCGCTGTGTTCTGCATATCAAACGCACTGTGGAGTGGTGGAAACCCCAGAAAACGTGTTTCTCGCATTAAATAGCTCGAGTAGAGCGATCTCGATGATTCTTCATACTTCGGACAGAAGTCTCACCAAGATTATCGTAAAAAATGCATATCTCAGCTTGAAACCCCACGAAAGCCAAGATATCTCTGGTTCTGCATATCAAACGCACTGTGGAGTGGTGAAAACACCAGATAACGTGTTTCTCGCATTAAATAGCTCGAAAAGAGCGATCTCGATGATTCTGCATACTTCGGACAGAAGTCTCACCAAGATTATCGCAGAAAATGCATCTCTCAGCTTGAAACCCCACGAAAACCAAAATGTCGCCGGTACTGCATATCAAACGCACTGTGGAGTGGTGAAAACATCAGAAAACGTGTTTCTCGCATTAAGTAGCTTGAAAAGAGCGTTCTCGAAGATCCTGCATACTTCTGACAGAAGTCTCACCAAGATTATCTTAGAAAATGCATATCTCAGCTTGAAACCCGACGAAAACAGAGTTATCTCCGGTTCTGCACATCAAACGTACCGTAGAGTGGTGAAAACACCAGAAAACGTGTTTCGCGCATTAAGTAGCTCGAAAAGAGCGTTCTCGAAGATCCTGCATAATTCTGACAGAAGTCTCACCAAGATTATCTTAGAAAATGCATATCTCAGCTTGAAACCCGACGATAACCGAGTTATCTCCGGTTCTGCACATCAAACGTACCGTGGAGTGGTGAAAACACCAGAAAACGTGTGTCTCGCATTAAATAGCTCGGAACGAGCGATCTCGATGATTCTGCATACTTCGGACAGATGTCTCACCAAAATTATAGTAAAAAATGCATATCTCAGCTTGAAACCCCACGAAAACCAAGATATCGCTGTGTTCAGCATATCAAACGAACTGTGGAGTGGTGAAAACCCCAGAAAATGTGTTTCTTGCATCAAATAGCTCGAATAGAGCGATCTCGATGATTCTTCATACTTCGGACAGAAGTCTCACCAAGATTATCGTAGAAAATGCATATCTCAGCTTGAAACCCGAAGAACACCGAGTTATCTCCTGTTCTGCACATCAAAGGTACCGTGGAGTGGCCAAAACCCCAGAAAACGTGTTTCGCGCATTAAGTAGCTCGAAAAGAGCGTTCTCGAAGATTCTGCATACTTCTGACAGAAGTCCACCAGGATTATCGTAGAAAATGCATATCTCTGCTTGAAACCCCACGAAAACCAAGATATCTACTGTTCTGCATATCAAACGCACTGTGGAGTGGTGAAAACACCAGATAACGTGTTTCTCGCACTAGCTCGCTCGAAAAGAGCGATCTCGATGATTCAGCATACTTCGGACAGAAGTCTCACCAAGATTATCGCAGAAACTGCATATCTCAGCTTGAAACCCCACGAAAACCAAGGTATCTACTGTTCTGCATATCAAACGCACTGTGGAGTGGTGAAAACACCAGATAACGTGTTTCTCGCACTAGCTCGCTCGAAAAGAGCGATCTCGATGATTCAGCATACTTCGGACAGAATTCTCACCAAGATTATCGCAGAAAATGCATATCTCAGCTTGAAACCGCACGAAAACCAAGATATCGCTGGTACTGCATATCAAACGCACTGTGGAGTGGTGAAAACACCAGATTACGTGTTTCTCGCATTAAATAGCTCGAGAAGAGCGATCTCGATGATTCTGCATACTTCGGACAGAATTCTCACCAAGATTATCGCAGAAAATGCATATCTCAGCTTGAAACCCCACGAAAACCAAGATGTCGCCGGTTCTGCATATCAAACGCACTGTGGAGTGGTGAAAACACCAGAAAACGTGTTTCTCGCATTAAGTAGCTCGAAAAGAGCGTTCTCGAAGATCCTGCATACTTCTGACAGAAGTCTCACCAAGTTTATCTTAGAAAATGCATATCTCAGCTTGAAACCCGACGAAAACCGAGTTATCTCCGGTTCTGCACATCAAACGTACCGTGGAGTGGTGAAAACACCAGAAAACGTGTTTCGCGCATTAAGTAGCTCGAAAAGAGCGTTCTCGAAGATTCTGCATACTTCTGACAGAAGTCCACCAGGATTATCGTAGAAAATGCATATCTCAGCTTAAAATCCGACCGAAACCAAGATATCTCCGGTTCAGCATTCCAAACGTACTGTGGAGTGGTGAAAACACCGGAAAACGTGTTTCGTGCATTAAGTAGCTCGAAAAGAGCGATCTAGACGATTCTGCATACTTCTGACAGAAGTCCACCAGGATTATCGTAGAAAATGCATATCTCTGCTTGAAACCCCACGAAAACCAAGATATCTACTGTTCTGCATATCAAACGCACTGTGGAGTGGTGAAAACACCAGATAACGTGTTTCTCGCACTAGCTCGCTCGAAAAGAGCGATCTCGATGATTCAGCATACTTCGGACAGAAGTCTCACCAAGATTATCGCAGAAACTGCATATCTCAGCTTGAAACCCCACGAAAACCAAGGTATCTACTGTTCTGCATATCAAACGCACTGTGGAGTGGTGAAAACACCAGATAACGTGTTTCTCGCACTAGCTCGCTCGAAAAGAGCGATCTCGATGATTCAGCATACTTCGGACAGAAGTCTCACCAAGATTATCGCAGAAACTGCATATCTCAGCTTGAAACCCCACGAAAACCAAGGTATCTACTGTTCTGCATATCAAACGCACTGTGGAGTGGTGAAAACACCAGATAACGTGTTTCTCGCACTAGCTCGCTCGAAAAGAGCGATCTCGATGATTCAGCATACTTCGGACAGAATTCTCACCAAGATTATCGCAGAAAATGCATATCTCAGCTTGAAACCGCACGAAAACCAAGATATCGCTGGTACTGCATATCAAACGCACTGTGGAGTGGTGAAAACACCAGATTACGTGTTTCTCGCATTAAATAGCTCGAGAAGAGCGATCTCGATGATTCTGCATACTTCGGACAGAATTCTCACCAAGATTATCGCAGAAAATGCATATCTCAGCTTGAAACCCCACGAAAACCAAGATGTCGCCGGTTCTGCATATCAAACGCACTGTGGAGTGGTGAAAACACCAGAAAACGTGTTTCTCGCATTAAGTAGCTCGAAAAGAGCGTTCTCGAAGATCCTGCATACTTCTGACAGAAGTCTCACCAAGTTTATCTTAGAAAATGCATATCTCAGCTTGAAACCCGACGAAAACCGAGTTATCTCCGGTTCTGCACATCAAACGTACCGTGGAGTGGTGAAAACACCAGAAAACGTGTTTCGCGCATTAAGTAGCTCGAAAAGAGCGTTCTCGAAGATTCTGCATACTTCTGACAGAAGTCCACCAGGATTATCGTAGAAAATGCATATCTCAGCTTAAAATCCGACCGAAACCAAGATATCTCCGGTTCAGCATTCCAAACGTACTGTGGAGTGGTGAAAACACCGGAAAACGTGTTTCGTGCATTAAGTAGCTCGAAAAGAGCGATCTAGACGATTCTGCATACTTCTGACAGAAGTCCACCAGGATTATCGTAGAAAATGCATATCTCTGCTTGAAACCCCACGAAAACCAAGATATCTACTGTTCTGCATATCAAACGCACTGTGGAGTGGTGAAAACACCAGATAACGTGTTTCTCGCACTAGCTCGCTCGAAAAGAGCGATCTCGATGATTCAGCATACTTCGGACAGAAGTCTCACCAAGATTATCGCAGAAACTGCATATCTCAGCTTGAAACCCCACGAAAACCAAGGTATCTACTGTTCTGCATATCAAACGCACTGTGGAGTGGTGAAAACACCAGATAACGTGTTTCTCGCACTAGCTCTATCGAAAAGAGCGATCTCGATGATTCAGCATACTTCGGACAGAATTCTCACCAAGATTATCGCAGAAAATGCATATCTCAGCTTGAAACCGCACGAAAACCAAGATATCGCTGGTACTGCATATCAAACGCACTGTGGAGTGGTGAAAACACCAGATTACGTGTTTCTCGCATTAAATAGCTCGAGAAGAGCGATCTCGATGATTCTGCATACTTCGGACAGAATTCTCACCAAGATTATCGCAGAAAATGCATATCTCAGCTTGAAACCCCACGAAAACCAAGATGTCGCCGGTTCTGCATATCAAACGCACTGTGGAGTGGTGAAAACACCAGAAAACGTGTTTCTCGCATTAAGTAGCTCGAAAAGAGCGTTCTCGAAGATCCTGCATACTTCTGACAGAAGTCTCACCAAGTTTATCTTAGAAAATGCATATCTCAGCTTGAAACCCGACGAAAACCGAGTTATCTCCGGTTCTGCACATCAAACGTACCGTGGAGTGGTGAAAACACCAGAAAACGTGTTTCGCGCATTAAGTAGCTCGAAAAGAGCGTTCTCGAAGATTCTGCATACTTCTGACAGAAGTCCACCAGGATTATCGTAGAAAATGCATATCTCAGCTTAAAATCCGACCGAAACCAAGATATCTCCGGTTCAGCATTCCAAACGTACTGTGGAGTGGTGAAAACACCGGAAAACGTGTTTCGTGCATTAAGTAGCTCGAAAAGAGCGATCTAGACGATTCTGCATACTTCTGACAAAAGACCCACCAAGATTATCGTAGAAAATGCATATCTCAACTTGAACCCCGACGAAATCAAAGATGTCGCCGGTTCTGGATATCAAACGCACTGTGGAGTGGTGAAAACAACCAGAGAACGTGTGTCTCGCATTAAATAGCTCGAAAAGGTCGATCTCGAAGATAGTGCATACTTCTGACAGAAGTCTCACCAAGATTATCGTAGAAAATGCATACCTCAGCTTAAAACCCGTCGAAAACCGAGTTATCTCCGGTTCTGCACATCAAACGTACCGTGGAGTGGTGAATACACCAGAAAACGTGTTTCTCGCATTAAATAGCTCGAGTAGAGCGATCTCGATGATTCTTCATACTTCGGACAGAAGTCTCACCAAGATTATCGTAAAAAATGCATATCTCAGGTTGAAACCCCACGAAAACCAAGATATCGCTGTGTTCTGCATATCAAACGCACTGTGGAGTGGTGAAAACCCCAGAAAACGTGTTTCTCGCATTAAATAGCTCGAGTCGAGCGATCTCGATGATTCTTCATACTTCGGACAGAAGTCTCACCAAGATTATCGTAAAAAATGCATATCTCAGCTTGAAACCCCACGAAAGCCAAGATATCGCTGGTTCTGCATATCAAACGCACTGTGGAGTGGTGAAAACACCAGATAACGTGTTTCTCGCATTAAATAGCTCGAGAAGAGCGATCTCGATGATTCTGCATACTTCGGACAGAAGTCTCACCAAGATTATCGCAGAGAATGCATATCTCAGCTTGAAACCCCACGAAAACCAAGATGTCGCCGGTTCTGCATATCAAACGCACTGTGGAGTGGTGAAAACACCAGAAAACGTGTTTCGCGCATTAAGTAGCTCGAAAAGAGCGTTCTCGAAGATTCTGCATACTTCTGACAGAAGTCTCACCAGGATTATCGTAAAAAATGCATATCTCAGCTTGAAACCCCACGAAAACCAAGATATCGCTGTGTTCTGCATATCAAACGCACTGTGGAGTGGTGAAAACCCCAGAAAACGTGTTTCTCGCTTTAAATAGCTCGAGTAGAGCGATCTCGATGATTCTTCATACTTCGGACAGAAGTCTCACCAAGATTATCGTAGAAAATGCATATCTCAGCTTGAAACCCCACGAAAACCAAGATATCGCTGTGTTCTGCATATCAAACGCACTGTGGAGTGGTGGAAACCCCAGAAAACGTGTTTCTCGCATTAAATAGCTCGAGTAGAGCGATCTCGATGATTCTTCATACTTCGGACAGAAGTCTCACCAAGATTATCGTAAAAAATGCATATCTCAGCTTGAAACCCCACGAAAGCCAAGATATCGCTGGTTCTGCATATCAAACGCACGGTGGAGTGGTGAAAACACCAGATAACGTGTTTCTCGCATTAAATAGCTCGGAACGAGCGATCTCGATGATTCTGCATACTTCGGACAGAAGTCTCACCAAGATTATCGTAGAAAATGCGTATCTCAGCTTGAACCCGGACGAAATCAAAGACGTCGCCGGTTCTGCATATCAAACGCACTGTGGAGTGGTGAAAACACCAGAAAACGAGTTTCTCGCATTAAATAGCTCGAAAAGTGCGATCTCGATGATTCTGCATACTTCGGACAGAAGTCTCACCAAGATTATCGTAAAAAATGCATATCTCAGCTTGAAACCCCACGAAAGCCAAGATATCGCTGGTTCTGCATATCAAACGCACTGTGGAGTGGTGAAAACAACCAGAGAACGTGTGTCTCGCATTAAATAGCTCGAAAAGGTCGATCTCGAAGATAGTGCATACTTCTGACAGAAGTCTCACCAAGATTATCGTAGAAAATGCATACCTCAGCTTGAAACCCGTCGAAAACCGAGTTATCTCCGGTTCTGCACATCAAACGTACCGTGGAGTGGTGAATACACCAGAAAACGTGTTTCTCGCATTAAATAGCTCGAGTAGAGCGATCTCGATGATTCTTCATACTTCGGACAGAAGTCTCACCAAGATTATCGTAAAAAATGCATATCTCAGGTTGAAACCCCACGAAAACCAAGATATCGCTGTGTTCTGCATATCAAACGCACTGTGGAGTGGTGAAAACCCCAGAAAACGTGTTTCTCGCATTAAATAGCTCGAGTAGAGCGATCTCGATGATTCTTCATACTTCGGACAGAAGTCTCACCAAGATTATCGTAAAAAATGCATATCTCAGCTTGAAACCCCACGAAAACCAAGATGTCGCCGGTTCTGCATATCAAACGCACTGTGGAGTGGTGAAAACACCAGATAACGTGTTTCTCGCATTAAATAGCTCGAGAAGAGCGATCTCGTTGATTCTGCATACTTCGGACAGAAGTCTCACCAAGATTATCGCAGAAAATGCATATCTCAGCTTGAAACCCCACGAAAGCCAAGATATCGCTGGTTCTGCATATCAAACGCACGGTGGAGTGGTGAAAACACCAGATAACGTGTTTCTCGCATTAAATTGCTCGGAACGAGCGATCTCGATGATTCTGCATACTTCGGACAGAAGTCTCACCAAGATTATCGTAGAAAATGCATATCTCATCTTGAAACCCCACGAAAACCAAGATATCGCTGTGTTCTGCATATCAAACGCACTGTGGAGTGGTGGAAACCCCAGAAAACGTGTTTCTCGCATTAAATAGCTCGAGTAGAGCGATCTCGATGATTCTTCATACTTCGGACAGAAGTCTCACCAAGATTATCGCAGAAAATGCATATCTCAGCTTGAAACCCCACGAAAGCCAAGATATCGCTGGTTCTGCATATCAAACGCACGGTGGAGTGGTGAAAACACCAGATAACGTGTTTGTCGCATCAAATAGCTCGAAAAGAGCGATCTCGATGATTCTGCATACTTCGGACAGAAGTCTCACCAAGATTATCGCAGAAAATGCATCTCTCAGCTTGAAACCCCACGAAAACCAAAATGTCGCCGGTACTGCACATCAAACGTACCGTAGAGTGGTGAAAACACCAGAAAACGTGTTTCGCGCATTAAGTAGCTCGTAAAGAGCGTTCTCGAAGATCCTGCATACTTCTGACAGAAGTCTCACCAAGATTATCTTAGAAAATGCATATCTCAGCTTGAAACCCGACGATAACCGAGTTATCTCCGGTTCTGCACATCAAACGCACCGTGGAGTGGTGAAAACACCAGAAAACGTGTGTCTCGCATTAAATAGCTCGGAACGAGCGATCTCGATGATTCTGCATACTTCGGACAGAAGTCTCACCAAAATTATAGTAAAAAATGCATATCTCAGCTTGAAACCCCACGAAATCCAAGATATCGCTGTGTTCAGCATATCAAACGAACTGTGGAGTGGTGAAAACCCCAGAAAATGTGTTTCTTGCATCAAATAGCTCGAATAGAGCGATCTCGATGATTCATCATACTTCGGACAGAAGTCTCACCAAGATTATCGTAGAAAATGCATATCTCAGCTTGAAACCCGAAGAACACCGAGTTATCTCCTGTTCTGCACATCAAAGGTACCGTGGAGTGGCCAAAACCCCAGAAAACGTGTTTCGCGCATTAAGTAGCTCGAAAAGAGCGTTCTCGAAGATTCTGCATACTTCTGACAGAAGTCCACCAGGATTATCGTAGAAAATGCATATCACAGCTTGAAACCCCACGAAATCCAAGATATCGCTGGTTCTGCATATCAAACGCACTGTGGAGTGCTGAAAACACCAAATAACGTGTTTGTCGCATTAAATAGCTCGAAAAGAGCGATCTCGATGATTCTGCATACTTCGGACAGAAGTCTCACCAAGATTATCGTAAAAAATGCATATCTCAGCTTGAAACCCCACGAAAGCCAAGATATCGCTGGTTCTGCATATCAAACGCACGGTGGAGTGGTGAAAACACCAGATAACGTGTTTCTCGCTTTAAATAGCTCGAAACGAGCATTCTCGATGACTAAGCATACTTCGGACAGAAGTCTCACCAAGATTATCGTAAAAAATGCATATCACAGCTTGAAACCCCACGAAATCCAAGATATCGCTGGTTCTGCATATCAAACGCACTGTGGAGTGCTGAAAACACCAAATAACGTGTTTGTCGCATTAAATAGCTCGAAAAGAGCGATCTCGATGATTCTGCATACTTCGGACAGAAGTCTCACCAAGATTATCGCAGAAAATGCATCTCTCAGCTTGAAACCCCACGAAAACCAAAATGTCGCCGGTACTGCATATCAAACGCACTGTGGAGTGGTGAAAACACCAGAAAACGTGTTTCTCGCATTAAATAGCTCGGAACGAGCGATCTCGATGATTCTGCATACTTCGGACAGAAGTCTCACCAAGATTATCGCAGAAAATGCATATCTCTGCTTGAAACCCCACGAAAACCAAGATATCTACTGATCTGCATATCCAACGAACTGTGGAGTGGTGAAACCCCCAGAAAACGTGTTTCTCGCATTAAATAGCTCGAGTAGAGCGATCTCGATGATTCTTCATACTTCGGACAGATGTTTTACCAAGCTTATCGTAGAAAATGCCTTTCTCAGCTTGAAACCCCACGAAAGCCAAGATATCGCTGGTTCTGCATATCAAACGCACTGTGGAGTGGTGAAAACACCAGATAACGTGTTTCTCGCATTAAATAGCTCGAAAAGAGCGTTCTCCAAGATCCTGCATACTTCTGACAGAAGTCTCACCAAGTTTATCTTAGAAAATGCATATCTCAGCTTGAAACCCGACGAAAACCGAGTTATCTCCGGTTCTGCACATCAAACGTACCGTGGAGTGGTGAAAACACCAGAAAACGTGTTTCGCGCATTAAGTAGCTCGAAAAGAGCGTTCTCGAAGATTCTGCATACTTCTGACAGAATTCTCACCAGGATTATCGTAAAAAATGCATATCTCAGCTTGAAACCCCACGAAAACCAAGATATCGCTGTGTTCTGCATATCAAACGCACTGTGGAGTGGTGGAAACCCCAGAAAACGTGTTTCTCGCATTAAATAGCTCGAGTAGAGCGATCTCGATGATTCTTCATACTTCGGACAGAAGTCTCACCAAGATTATCGTAGAAAATGCATATCTCATCTTGAAACCCCACGAAAACCAAGATATCGCTGTGTTCTGCATATCAAACGCACTGTGGAGTGGTGGAAACCCCAGAAAACGTGTTTCTCGCATTAAATAGCTCGAGTAGAGCGATCTCGATGATTCTTCATACTTCGGACAGAAGTCTCACCAAGATTATCGTAAAAAATGCATATCTCAGCTTGAAACCCCACGAAAGCCAAGATATCTCTGGTTCTGCATATCAAACGCACTGTGGAGTGGTGAAAACACCAGATAACGTGTTTGTCGCATCAAATAGCTCGAAAAGAGCGATCTCGATGATTCTGCATACTTCGGACAGAAGTCTCACCAAGATTATCGCAGAAAATGCATCTCTCAGCTTGAAACCCCACGAAAACCAAGATATCGCTGTGTGCAGCATATCAAACGAACTGTGGAGTGGTGACAACCCCAGAAAACGTGTTTCTCGCATTAAATAGCTCGAATAGAGCGATCTCGATGATTCTTCATACTTCGGACAGAAGTCTCACCAAGATTATCGTAAAAAATGCATATCTCAGCTTGAAACCCCACGAAAGCCAAGATATCGCTGGTTCTGCATATCAAGCGCACTGTGGAGTGGTGAAAACAGCGGATAAGTTTTTTCTCGCATTAACTAGCTCGAAAAGATCGATCTCGATGTTTCAGCATACTTCGGACAGAAGTCTCACCAAGATTATTGCAGAAAATGCATATCTCAGCTTGAAACCCCACGAAAACCAAGATATCGCCGTTTCTGCATATCATACTCACTGTGGAGTGGTGAAAACACCAGATAACGTGTTTCTCGCTTTAAATAGCTCGAAACGAGCATTCTCGATGACTAAGCATACTTCGGACAGAAGTCTCACCAAGATTATCGTAAAAAATGCATATCACAGCTTGAAACCCCACGAAATCCAAGATATCGCTGGTTCTGCATATCAAACGCACTGTGGAGTGCTGAAAACACCAGATAACGTGTTTGTCGCATTAAATAGCTCGAAAAGAGCGATCTCGATGATTCTGCATACTTCGGACAGAAGTCTCACCAAGATTATCGCAGAAAATGCATCTCTCAGCTTGAAACCCCACGAAAACCAAAATGTCGCCGGTACTGCATATCAAACGCACTGTGGAGTGGTGAAAACACCAGAAAACGTGTTTCTCGCATTAAATAGCTCGGAACGAGCGATCTCGATGATTCTGCATACTTCGGACAGAAGTCTCACCAAGATTATCGCAGAAAATGCATATCTCTGCTTGAAACCCCACGAAAACCAAGATATCTACTGTTCTGCATATCCAACGAACTGTGGAGTGGTGAAACCCCCAGAAAACGTGTTTCTCGCATTAAATAGCTCGAGTAGAGCGATCTCGATGATTCTTCATACTTCGGACAGATGTTTTACCAAGCTTATCGTAGAAAATGCATTTCTCAGCTTGAAACCCCACGAAAGCCAAGATATCTCTGGTTCTGCATATCAAACGCACTGTGGAGTGGTGAAAACACCAGATAACGTGTTTCTCGCATTAAATAGCTCGAAAAGAGCGTTCTCCAAGATCCTGCATACTTCTGACAGAAGTCTCACCAAGTTTATCTTAGAAAATGCATATCTCAGCTTGAAACTCGACGAAAACCGAGTTATCTCCGGTTCTGCACATCAAACGTACCGTGGAGTGGTGAAAACACCAGAAAACGTGTTTCGCGCATTAAGTAGCTCGAAAAGAGCGTTCTCGAAGATTCTGCATACTTCTGACAGAAGTCTCACCAGGATTATCGTAAAAAATGCATATCTCAGCTTGAAACCCCACGAAAACCAAGATATCGCTGTGTTCTGCATATCAAACGCACTGTGGAGTGGTGAAAACCCCAGAAAACGTGTTTCTCGCATTAAATAGCTCGAGTAGAGCGATCTCGATGATTCTTCATACTTCGGACAGAAGTCTCACCAAGATTATCGTAGAAAATGCATATCTCATCTTGAAACCCCACGAAAACCAAGATATCGCTGTGTTCTGCATATCAAACGCACTGTGGAGTGGTGGAAACCCCAGAAAACGTGTTTCTCGCATTAAATAGCTCGAGTAGAGCGATCTCGATGATTCTTCATACTTCGGACAGAAGTCTCACCAAGATTATCGTAAAAAATGCATATCTCAGCTTGAAACCCCACGAAAGCCAAGATATCTCTGGTTCTGCATATCAAACGCACTGTGGAGTGGTGAAAACACCAGATAACGTGTTTGTCACATCAAATAGCTCGAAAAGAGCGATCTCGATGATTCTGCATACTTCGGACAGAAGTCTCACCAAGATTATCGCAGAAAATGCATCTCTCAGCTTGAAACCCCACGAAAACCAAAATGTCGCCGGTACTGCATATCAAACGCACTGTGGAGTGGTGAAAACACCAGAAAACGTGTTTCTCGCATTAAGTAGCTTGAAAAGAGCGTTCTCGAAGATCCTGCATACTTCTGACAGATGTCTCACCAAGATTATCTTAGAAAATGCATATCTCAGCTTGAAACCCGACGAAAACCGAGTTATCTCCGGTTCTGCACATCAAACGTACCGTAGAGTGGTGAAAACACCAGAAAACGTGTTTCGCGCATTAAGTAGCTCGAAAAGAGCGTTCTCGAAGATCCTGCATACTTCTGACAGAAGTCTCACCAAGATTATCTTAGAAAATGCATATCTCAGCTTGAAACCCGACGATAACCGAGTTATCTCCGGTTCTGCACATCAAACGCACCGTGGAGTGGTGAAAACACCAGAAAACGTGTGTCTCGCATTAAATAGCTCGGAACGAGCGATCTCGATGATTCTGCATACTTCGGACAGAAGTCTCACCAAAATTATAGTAAAAAATGCATATCTCAGCTTGAAACCCCACGAAAACCAAGATATCGCTGTGTTCAGCATATCAAACGAACTGTGGAGTGGTGAAAACCCCAGAAAATGTGTTTCTTGCATCAAATAGCTCGAATAGATCGATCTCGATGATTCTTCATACTTCGGACAGAAGTCTCACCAAGATTATCGTAGAAAATGCATATCTCAGCTTGAAACCCGAAGAACACCGAGTTATCTCCTGTTCTGCACATCAAAGGTACCGTGGAGTGGCCAAAACCCCAGAAAACGTGTTTCGCGCATTAAGTAGCTCGAAAAGAGCGTTCTCGAAGATTCTGCATACTTCTGACAGAAGTCCACCAGGATTATCGTAGAAAATGCATATCTCTGCTTGAAACCCCACGAAAACCAAGATATCTACTGTTCTGCATATCAAACGCACTGTGGAGTGGTGAAAACACCAGATAACGTGTTTCTCGCACTAGCTCGCTCGAAAAGAGCGATCTCGATGATTCAGCATACTTCGGACAGAAGTCTCACCAAGATTATCGCAGAAAATGCATATCTCAGCTTGAAACCGCACGAAAACCAAGATATCGCTGGTACTGCATATCAAACGCACTGTGGAGTGGTGAAAACACCAGATTACGTGTTTCTCGCATTAAATAGCTCGAGAAGAGCGATCTCGATGATTCTGCATACTTCGGACAGAAGTCTCACCAAGATTATCGCAGAAAATGCATATCTCAGCTTGAAACCCCACGAAAACCAAGATGTCGCCGGTTCTGCATATCAAACGCACTGTGGAGTGGTGAAAACACCAGAAAACGTGTTTCTCGCATTAAGTAGCTCGAAAAGAGCGTTCTCGAAGATCCTGCATACTTCTGACAGAAGTCTCACCAAGTTTATCTTAGAAAATGCATATCTCAGCTTGAAACCCGACGAAAACCGAGTTATCTCCGGTTCTGCACATCAAACGTACCGTGGAGTGGTGAAAACACCAGAAAACGTGTTTCGCGCATTATGTAGCTCGAAAAGAACGTTCTCGAAGATTCTGCATACTTCTGACAGAAGTCCACCAGGATTATCGTAGAAAATGCATATCTCAGCTTGAAATCCGACCGAAACCAAGAAATCTCCGGTTCAGCATTCCAAACGTACTGTGGAGTGGTGAAAACACCGGAAAACGTGTTTCGTGCATTAAGTAGCTCGAAAAGAGCGATCTAGACGATTCTGCATACTTCTGACAAAAGACCCACCAAGATTATCGTAGAAAATGCATATCTCAACTTGAACCCCGACGAAATCAAAGATGTCGCCGGTTCTGGATATCAAACGCACTGTGGAGTGGTGAAAACAACCAGAGAACGTGTGTCTCGCATTAAATAGCTCGAAAAGGTCGATCTCGAAGGTAGTGCATACTTCTGACAGAAGTCTCACCAAGATTATCGTAGAAAATGCATACCTCAGCTTGAAACCCGTCGAAAACCGAGTTATCTCCGGTTCTGCACATCAAACGTACCGTGGAGTGGCGAATACACCAGAAAACGTGTTTCTCGCATTAAATAGCTCGAGTAGAGCGATCTCGATGATTCTTCATACTTCGGACAGAAGTCTCACCAAGATTATCGTAAAAAATGCATATCTCAGGTTGAAACCCCACGAAAACCAAGATATCGCTGTGTTCTGCATATCAAACGCACTGTGGAGTGGTGAAAACCCCAGAAAACGTGTTTCTCGCATTAAATAGCTCGAGTAGAGCGATCTCGATGATTCTGCATACTTCGGACAGAAGTCTCACCAAAATTATCGTTAAAAATTCATATCTCAGCTTGAAACCCCACGAAAACCAAGATATCGCTGTGTGCAGCATATCAAACGAACTGTGGAGTGGTGACAACCCCAGAAAACGTGTTTCTCGCATTAAATAGCTCGAATAGAGCGATCTCGATGATTCTTCATACTTCGGACAGAAGTCTCACCAAGATTATCGTAAAAAATGCATATCTCAGCTTGAAACCCCACGAAAGCCAAGATATCGCTGGTTCTGCATATCAAGCGCACTGTGGAGTGGTGAAAACAGCGGATAAGTTTTTTCTCGCATTAACTAGCTCGAAAAGATCGATCTCGATGTTTCAGCATACTTCGGACAGAAGTCTCACCAAGATTATCGCAGAAAATGCATATCTCAGCTTGAAACCCCACGAAAACCAAGATATCGCCGTTTCTGCATATCATACTCACTGTGGAGTGGTGAAAACACCAGATAACGTGTTTCTCGCTTTAAATAGCTCGAAACGAGCATTCTCGATGACTAAGCATACTTCGGACAGAAGTCTCACCAAGATTA
Organism: Anthophora plumipes; assembly: GCA_951804975.1. Classification (NCBI taxonomy): domain Eukaryota; kingdom Metazoa; phylum Arthropoda; class Insecta; order Hymenoptera; family Apidae; genus Anthophora; species Anthophora plumipes. The sequence continues at coordinate 10,024,296 of CATORF010000207.1, forward strand.
TCGTAAAAAATGCATATCTCAGCTTGAAACCCCACGAATTCCAAGATATCGCTGGTTCTGCATATCAAACGCACTGTGGAGTGCTGAAAACACCAGATAACGTGTTTGTCGCATTAAATAGCTCGAAAAGAGCGATCTCGATGATTCTGCATACTTCGGACAGAAGTCTCACCAAGATTATCGCAGAAAATGCATCTCTCAGCTTGAAACCCCACGAAAACCAAAATGTCGCCGGTACTGCATATCAAACGCACTGTGGAGTGGTGAAAACACCAGAAAACGTGTTTCTCGCATTAAGTAGCTCGAAAAGAGCTTTCTCGAAGATCCTGCATACTTCTGACAGAAGTCTCACCAAGATTATCTTAGAAAATGCATATCTCAGCTTGAAACCCGACGAAAACCGAGTTATCTCCGGTTCTGCACATCAAACGTACCGTAGAGTGGTGAAAACACCAGAAAACGTGTTTCGCGCATTAAGTAGCTCGAAAAGAGCGTTATCGAAGATCCTGCATACTTCTGACAGAAGTCTCACCAAGATTATCATAGAAAATGCATATCTCAGCTTGAAACCCGACGAAAACCGAGTTATCTCCGGTTCTGCACATCAAACGTACCGTGGGGTGGTGAAAACACCAGAAAACGTGTTTCTCGCATTAAATAGCTCGGAACGAGCGATCTCGATGATTCTGCATACTTCGGACAGAAGTCTCACCAAAATTATAGTAAAAAATGCATATCTCAGCTTGAAACCCCACGAAAACCAAGATATCGCTGTGTTCAGCGTATCAAACGAACTGTGGAGTGGTGAAAACCCCAGAAAATGTGTTTCTCGCATTAAATAGCTCGAATAGAGCGATCTCGATGATTCTTCATACTTCGGACAGAAGTCTCACCAAGATTATCGTAGAAAATGCATATCTCAGCTTGAAACCCGAAGAACACCGAGTTATCTCCTGTTCTGCACATCAAACGTACCGTGGAGTGGCCAAAACCCCAGAAAACGTGTTTCGCGCTTTAAGTAGCTCGAAAAGAGCGTTCTCGAAGATTCTGCATACTTCTGACAGAAGTCCACCAGGATTATCGTAGAAAATGCATATCTCAGCTTGAAACCCGACCGAAACCAAGATATCTCCGGTTCTGCATGTCAGACGTACTGTAGAGTGGTGAAAACACCAGAAAACGTGTTTCGTGCATTAGGTAGCTGCAAAAGAGCGATCTAGATGATTCTCCATACTTCTGACTGAAGTCTCACCAATATTATCGCAGAAAATGCATATCTCAGCTGGAAACACCACGAAAATCAAGATATCGCCGGTTCTGCATATCAAACGCACTGTGGAGTGGTGAAAACAACCAGAGAACGTGTTTCTCGCACTAAATAGCTCGAAAAGAGCGATCTCGATGATTCTGCATACTTCGGACAGAAGTCTCAACAAGATTATCGCAGAAAATGCATATCTCAGCTTGAAACCCCACGAAAGCAAGATATCTACTGTTCTGCATATCAAACGCACTGTGGAGTGGTGAAAACACTAGAAAACGTGTTTCGCGCATTAAGTAGCTCGAAGAGAGCGTTCTCGAAGATTCTGCATAATTCTGACAGAAGTCTCACCAAGATTATCGCAGAAAATGCATATCTCTGCTTGAAACCCCACGAAAACCAAGATATCTACTGTTCTGCATATCCAACGAACTGTGGAGTGGTGAAACCCCCAGAAAACGTGTTTCTCGCATTAAATAGCTCGAGTAGAGCGATCTCGATGATTCTTCATACTTCGGACAGATGTTTTACCAAGCTTATCGTAGAAAATGCATTTCTCAGCTTGAAACCCCACGAAAGCCAAGATATCGCTGGTTCTGCATATCAAACGCACTGTGGAGTGGTGAAAACACCAGATAACGTGTTTCTCGCATTAAATAGCTCGAAAAGAGCGTTCTCCAAGATCCTGCATACTTCTGACAGAAGTCTCACCAAGTTTATCTTAGAAAATGCATATCTCAGCTTGAAACCCGACGAAAACCGAGTTATCTCCGGTTCTGCACATCAAACGTACCGTGGAGTGGTGAAAACACCAGAAAACGTGTTTCGCGCATTAAGTAGCTCGAAAAGAGCGTTCTCGAAGATTCTGCATACTTCTGACAGAAGTCTCACCAGGATTATCGTAAAAAATGCATATCTCAGCTTGAAACCCCACGAAAACCAAGATATCGCTGTGTTCAGCGTATCAAACGAACTGTGGAGTGGTGAAAACCCCAGAAAATGTGTTTCTCGCATTAAATAGCTCGAATAGAGCGATCTCGATGATTCTTCATACTTCGGACAGAAGTCTCACCAAGATTATCGTAGAAAATGCATATCTCAGCTTGAAACCCGAAGAACACCGAGTTATCTCCTGTTCTGCACATCAAAGGTACCGTGGAGTGGCCAAAACCCCAGAAAACGTGTTTCGCGCTTTAAGTAGCTCGAAAAGAGCGTTCTAGAAGATTCTGCATACTTCTGACAGAAGTCCACCAGGATTATCGTAGAAAATGCATATCTCAGCTTGAAACCCGACCGAAACCAAGATATCTCCGGTTCTGCATGTCAGACGTACTGTAGAGTGGTGAAAACACCAGAAAACGTGTTTCGTGCATTAGGTAGCTGCAAAAGAGCGATCTAGATGATTCTCCATACTTCTGACTGAAGTCTCACCAATATTATCGCAGAAAATGCATATCTCAGCTGGAAACACCACGAAAATCAAGATATCGCCGGTTCTGCATATCAAACGCACTGTGGAGTGGTGAAAACAACCAGAGAACGTGTTTCTCGCACTAAATAGCTCGAAAAGAGCGATCTCGATGATTCTGCATACTTCGGACAGAAGTCTCAACAAGATTATCGCAGAAAATGCATATCTCAGCTTGAAACCCCACGAAAGCAAGATATCTACTGTTCTGCATATCAAACGCACTGTGGAGTGGTGAAAACACTAGAAAACGTGTTTCGCGCATTAAGTAGCTCGAAGAGAGCGTTCTCGAAGATTCTGCATAATTCTGACAGAAGTCTCACCAAGATTATCGCAGAAAATGCATATCTCTGCTTGAAACCCCACGAAAACCAAGATATCTACTGTTCTGCATATCCAACGAACTGTGGAGTGGTGAAACCCCCAGAAAACGTGTTTCTCGCATTAAATAGCTCGAGTAGAGCGATCTCGATGATTCTTCATACTTCGGACAGATGTTTTACCAAGCTTATCGTAGAAAATGCATTTCTCAGCTTGAAACCCCACGAAAGCCAAGATATCGCTGGTTCTGCATATCAAACGCACTGTGGAGTGGTGAAAACACCAGATAACGTGTTTCTCGCATTAAATAGCTCGAAAAGAGCGGTCTCCAAGATCCTGCATACTTCTGGCAGAAGTCTCACCAAGTTTATCTTAGAAAATGCATATCTCAGCTTGAAACCCGACGAAAACCGAGTTATCTCCGGTTCTGCACATCAAACGTACCGTGGAGTGGTGAAAACACCAGAAAACGTGTGTCTCGCATTAAATAGCTCGGAACGAGCGATCTCGATGATTCTGCATACTTCGGACAGAAGTCTCACCAAAATTATAGTAAAAAATGCATATCTCAGCTTGAAACCCCACGAAAACCAAGATATCGCTGTGTTCAGCATATCAAACGAACTGTGGAGTGGTGAAAACCCCAGAAAATGTGTTTCTTGCATCAAATAGCTCGAATAGAGCGATCTCGATGATTCTTCATACTTCGGACAGAAGTCTCACCAAGATTATCGTAGAAAATGCATATCTCAGCTTGAAACCCGAAGAACACCGAGTTATCTCCTGTTCTGCACATCAAAGGTACCGTGGAGTGGCCAAAACCCCAGAAAACGTGTTTCGCGCATTAAGTAGCTCGAAAAGAGCGTTCTCGAAGATTCTGCATACTTCTGACAGAAGTCCACCAGGATTATCGTAGAAAATGCATATCTCTGCTTGAAACCCCACGAAAACCAAGATATCTACTGTTCTGCATATCAAACGCACTGTGGAGTGGTGAAAACACCAGATAACGTGTTTCTCGCACTAGCTCGCTCGAAAAGAGCGATCTCGATGATTCAGCATACTTCGGACAGAAGTCTCACCAAGATTATCGCAGAAACTGCATATCTCAGCTTGAAACCCCACGAAAACCAAGGTATCTACTGTTCTGCATATCAAACGCACTGTGGAGTGCTGAAAACACCAGATAACGTGTTTCTCGCACTAGCTCGCTCGAAAAGAGCGATCTCGATGATTCAGCATACTTCGGACAGAATTCTCACCAAGATTATCGCAGAAAATGCATATCTCAGCTTGAAACCGCACGAAAACCAAGATATCGCTGGGACTGCATATCAAACGCACTGTGGAGTGGTGAAAACACCAGATTACGTGTTTCTCGCATTAAATAGCTCGAGAAGAGCGATCTCGATGATTCTGCATACTTCGGACAGAATTCTCACCAAGATTATCGCAGAAAATGCATATCTCAGCTTGAAACCCCACGAAAACCAAGATGTCGCCGGTTCTGCATATCAAACGCACTGTGGAGTGGTGAAAACACCAGAAAACGTGTTTCTCGCATTAAGTAGCTCGAAAAGAGCGTTCTCGAAGATCCTGCATACTTCTGACACAAGTCTCACCAAGTTTATCTTAGAAAATGCATATCTCAGCTTGAAACCCGACGAAAACCGAGTTATCTCCGGTTCTGCACATCAAACGTACCGTGGAGTGGTGAAAACACCAGAAAACGTGTTTCGCGCATTAAGTAGCTCGAAAAGAGCGTTCTCGAAGATTCTGCATACTTCTGACAGAAGTCCACCAGGATTATCGTAGAAAATGCATATCTCAGCTTAAAATCCGACCGAAACCAAGATATCTCCGGTTCAGCATTCCAAACGTACTGTGGAGTGGTGAAAACACCGGAAAACGTGTTTCGTGCATTAAGTAGCTCGAAAAGAGCGATCTAGACGATTCTGCATACTTCTGACAGAAGTCCACCAGGATTATCGTAGAAAATGCATATCTCTGCTTGAAACCCCACGAAAACCAAGATATCTACTGTTCTGCATATCAAACGCACTGTGGAGTGGTGAAAACACCAGATAACGTGTTTCTCGCACTAGCTCGCTCGAAAAGAGCGATCTCGATGATTCAGCATACTTCGGACAGAAGTCTCACCAAGATTATCGCAGAAACTGCATATCTCAGCTTGAAACCCCACGAAAACCAAGGTATCTACTGTTCTGCATATCAAACGCACTGTGGAGTGGTGAAAACACCAGATAACGTGTTTCTCGCACTAGCTCTATCGAAAAGAGCGATCTCGATGATTCAGCATACTTCGGACAGAATTCTCACCAAGATTATCGCAGAAAATGCATATCTCAGCTTGAAACCGCACGAAAACCAAGATATCGCTGGTACTGCATATCAAACGCACTGTGGAGTGGTGAAAACACCAGATTACGTGTTTCTCGCATTAAATAGCTCGAGAAGAGCGATCTCGATGATTCTGCATACTTCGGACAGAATTCTCACCAAGATTATCGCAGAAAATGCATATCTCAGCTTGAAACCCCACGAAAACCAAGATGTCGCCGGTTCTGCATATCAAACGCACTGTGGAGTGGTGAAAACACCAGAAACAGTGTTTCTCGCATTAAGTAGCTCGAAAAGAGCGTTCTCGAAGATCCTGCATACTTCTGACAGAAGTCTCACCAAGTTTATCTTAGAAAATGCATATCTCAGCTTGAAACCCGACGAAAACCGAGTTATCTCCGGTTCTGCACATCAAACGTACCGTGGAGTGGTGAAAACACCAGAAAACGTGTTTCGCGCATTAAGTAGCTCGAAAAGAGCGTTCTCGAAGATTCTGCATACTTCTGACAGAAGTCCACCAGGATTATCGTAGAAAATGCATATCTCAGCTTAAAATCCGACCGAAACCAAGATATCTCCGGTTCAGCATTCCAAACGTACTGTGGAGTGGTGAAAACACCGGAAAACGTGTTTCGTGCATTAAGTAGCTCGAAAAGAGCGATCTAGACGATTCTGCATACTTCTGACAAAAGACCCACCAAGGTTATCGTAGAAAATGCATATCTCAACTTGAACCCCGACGAAATCAAAGATGTCGCCGGTTCTGGATATCAAACGCACTGTGGAGTGGTGAAAACAACCAGAGAACGTGTGTCTCGCATTAAATAGCTCGAAAAGGTCGATCTCGAAGATAGTGCATACTTCTGACAGAAGTCTCACCAAGATTATCGTAGAAAATGCATACCTCAGCTTGAAACCCGTCGAAAACCGAGTTATCTCCGGTTCTGCACATCAAACGTACCGTGGAGTGGTGAATACACCAGAAAACGTGTTTCTCGCATTAAATAGCTCGAGTAGAGCGATCTCGATGATTCTTCATACTTCGGACAGAAGTCTCACCAAGATTATCGTAAAAAATGCATATCTCAGGTTGAAACCCCACGAAAACCAAGATATCGCTGTGTTCTGCATATCAAACGCAGTGTGGAGTGGTGAAAACCCCAGAAAACGTGTTTCTCGCATTAAATAGCTCGAGTCGAGCGATCTCGATGATTCTTCATACTTCGGACAGAAGTCTCACCAAGATTATCGTAAAAAATGCATATCTCAGCTTGAAACCCCACGAAAGCCAAGATATCGCTGGTTCTGCATATCAAACGCACTGTGGAGTGGTGAAAACACCAGATAACGTGTTTCTCGCATTAAATAGCTCGAGAAGAGCGATCTCGATGATTCTGCATACTTCGGACAGAAGTCTCACCAAGATTATCGCAGAGAATGCATATCTCAGCTTGAAACCCCACGAAAACCAAGATGTCGCCGGTTCTGCATATCAAACGCACTGTGGAGTGGTGAAAACACCAGAAAACGTGTTTCGCGCATTAAGTAGCTCGAAAAGAGCGTTCTCGAAGATTCTGCATACTTCTGACAGAAGTCTCACCAGGATTATCGTAAAAAATGCATATCTCAGCTTGAAACCCCACGAAAACCAAGATATCGCTGTGTTCTGCATATCAAACGCACTGTGGAGTGGTGAAAACCCCAGAAAACGTGTTTCTCGCTTTAAATAGCTCGAGTAAAGCGATCTCGATGATTCTTCATACTTCGGACAGAAGTCTCACCAAGATTATCGTAGAAAATGCATATCTCAGCTTGAAACCCCAAGAAAACCAAGATATCGCTGTGTTCTGCATATCAAACGCACTGTGGAGTGGTGGAAACCCCAGAAAACGTGTTTCTCGCATTAAATAGCTCGAGTAGAGCGATCTCGATGATTCTTCATACTTCGGACAGAAGTCTCACCAAGATTATCGTAAAAAATGCATATCTCAGCTTGAAACCCCACGAAAGCCAAGATATCGCTGGTTCTGCATATCAAACGCACGGTGGAGTGGTGAAAACACCAGATAACGTGTTTCTCGCATTAAATAGCTCGGAACGAGCGATCTCGATGATTCTGCATACTTCGGACAGAAGTCTCACCAAGATTATCGTAGAAAATGCGTATCTCAGCTTGAACCCGGACGAAATCAAAGACGTCGCCGGTTCTGCATATCAAACGCACTGTGGAGTGGTGAAAACACCAGAAAACGAGTTTCTCGCATTAAATAGCTCGAAAAGTGTGATCTCGATGATTCTGCATACTTCGGACAGAAGTCTCACCAAGATTATCGTAAAAAATGCATATCTCAGCTTGAAACCCCACGAAAGCCAAGATATCGCTGGTTCTGCATATCAAACGCACTGTGGAGTGGTGAAAACAACCAGAGAACGTGTGTCTCGCATTAAATAGCTCGAAAAGGTCGATCTCGAAGATAGTGCATACTTCTGACAGAAGTCTCACCAAGATTATCGTAGAAAATGCATACCTCAGCTTGAAACCCGTCGAAAACCGAGTTATCTCCGGTTCTGCACATCAAACGTACCGTGGAGTGGTGAATACACCAGAAAACGTGTTTCTCGCATTAAATAGCTCGAGTAGAGCGATCTCGATGATTCTTCATACTTCGGACAGAAGTCTCACCAAGATTATCGTAAAAAATGCATATCTCAGGTTGAAACCCCACGAAAACCAAGATATCGCTGTGTTCTGCATATCAAACGCACTGTGGAGTGGTGAAAACCCCAGAAAACGTGTTTCTCGCATTAAATAGCTCGAGTAGAGCGATCTCGATGATTCTTCATACTTCGGACAGAAGTCTCACCAAGATTATCGTAAAAAATGCATATCTCAGCTTGAAACCCCACGAAAACCAAGATGTCGCCGGTTCTGCATATCAAACGCACTGTGGAGTGGTGAAAACACCAGATAACGTGTTTCTCGCATTAAATAGCTCGAGAAGAGCGATCTCGTTGATTCTGCATACTTCGGACAGAAGTCTCACCAAGATTATCGCAGAAAATGCATATCTCAGCTTGAAACCCCACGAAAACCAAGATGTCGCCGGTTCTGCATATCAAACGCACTGTGGAGTGGTGAAAACACCAGAAAACGTGTTTCGCGCATTAAGTAGCTCGAAAAGAGCGTTCTCGAAGATTCTGCTTACTTCTGACAGAAGTCTCACCAGGATTATCGTAAAAAATGCATATCTCAGCTTGAAACCCCACGAAAACCAAGATATCGCTGTGTTCTGCATATCAAACGCACTGTGGAGTGGTGAAAACCCCAGAAAACGTGTTTCTCGCTTTAAATACCTCGAGTAGAGCGATCTCGATGATTCTTCATACTTCGGACAGAAGTCTCACCAAGATTATCGTAGAAAATGCATATCTCAGCTTGAAACCCCACGAAAACCAAGATATCGCTGTGTTCTGCATATCAAACGCACTGTGGAGTGGTGGAAACCCCAGAAAACGTGTTTCTCGCATTAAATAGCTGGAGTAGAGCGATCTCGATGATTCTTCATACTTCGGACAGAAGTCTCACCAAGATTATCGTAAAAAATGCATATCTCAGCTTGAAACCCCACGAAAGCCAAGATATCGCTGGTTCTGCATATCAAACGCACGGTGGAGTGGTGAAAACACCAGATAACGTGTTTCTCGCATTAAATTGCTCGGAACGAGCGATCTCGATGATTCTGCATACTTCGGACAGAAGTCTCACCAAGATTATCGTAGAAAATGCATATCTCATCTTGAAACCCCACGAAAACCAAGATATCGCTGTGTTCTGCATATCAAACGCACTGTGGAGTGGTGGAAACCCCAGAAAACGTGTTTCTCGCATTAAATAGCTCGAGTAGAGCGATCTCGATGATTCTTCATACTTCGGACAGAAGTCTCACCAAGATTATCGTAAAAAATGCATATCTCAGCTTGAAACCCCACGAAAGCCAAGATATCTCTGGTTCTGCATATCAAACGCACTGTGGAGTGGTGAAAACACCAGATAACGTGTTTGTCGCATCAAATAGCTCGAAAAGAGCGATCTCGATGATTCTGCATACTTCGGACAGAAGTCTCACCAAGATTATCGCAGAAAATGCATCTCTCAGCTTGAAACCCCACGAAAACCAAAATGTCGCCGGTACTGCATATCAAACGCACTGTGGAGTGGTGAAAACACCAGAAAACGTGTTTCTCGCATTAAGTAGCTTGAAAAGAGCGTTCTCGAAGATCCTGCATACTTCTGACAGAAGTGTCACCAAGATTATCTTAGAAAATGCATATCTCAGCTTGAAACCCGACGAAAACCGAGTTATCTCCGGTTCTGCACATCAAACGTACCGTAGAGTGGTGAAAACACCAGAAAACGTGTTTCGCGCATTAAGTAGCTCGTAAAGAGCGTTCTCGAAGATCCTGCATACTTCTGACAGAAGTCTCACCAAGATTATCTTAGAAAATGCATATCTCAGCTTGAAACCCGACGATAACCGAGTTATCTCCGGTTCTGCACATCAAACGCACCGTGGAGTGGTGAAAACACCAGAAAACGTGTGTCTCGCATTAAATAGCTCGGAACGAGCGATCTCGATGATTCTGCATACTTCGGACAGAAGTCTCACCAAAATTATAGTAAAAAATGCATATCTCAGCTTGAAACCCCACGAAAACCAAGATATCGCTGTGTTCAGCATATCAAACGAACTGTGGAGTGGTGAAAACCCCAGAAAATGTGTTTCTTGCATCAAATAGCTCGAATAGAGCGATCTCGATGATTCTTCATACTTCGGACAGAAGTCTCACCAAGATTATCGTAGAAAATGCATATCTCAGCTTGAAACCCGAAGAACACCGAGTTATCTCCTGTTCTGCACATCAAAGGTACCGTGGAGTGGCCAAAACCCCAGAAAACGTGTTTCGCGCATTAAGTAGCTCGAAAAGAGCGTTCTCGAAGATTCTGCATACTTCTGACAGAAGTCCACCAGGATTATCGTAGAAAATGCATATCTCTGCTTGAAACCCCACGAAAACCAAGATATCTACTGTTCTGCATATCAAACGCACTGTGGAGTGGTGAAAACACCAGATAACGTGTTTCTCGCACTAGCTCGCTCGAAAAGAGCGATCTCGATGATTCAGCATACTTCGGACAGAAGTCTCACCAAGATTATCGCAGAAACTGCATATCTCTGCTTGAAACCCCACGAAAACCAAGATATCTACTGTTCTGCATATCCAACGAACTGTGGAGTGGTGAAAACCCCAGAAAACGTGTTTCTCGCATTAAATAGCTCGAAAAGAGCGCTCTCGACGTTTCTGCATACTTCGGACAGATGTTTCACCAAGCTTATCGTAGAAAATGCATATCTCAGCTTGAAACCCGACGAAAACCAACATATCTCCGGTTCTGCATATCCAACGAACTGTGGAGTGGTGAAAACACCAGATAACGTGTTTCTCGCATTAAGAAGCTCGAAACGAGCGATCTCGATAATTCTGCATACTTCGGACAGAAGTCTCACCAAGATTATCGTAGAAAATGCATATCTCAGCTTGAAACCCCAAGAAAACCAAGATATCGCTGTGTTCTGCATATCAAACGCACTGTGGAGTGGTGGAAACCCCAGAAAACGTGTTTCTCGCATTAAATAGCTCGAGTAGAGCGATCTCGATGATTCTTCATACTTCGGACAGAAGTCTCACCAAGATTATCGTAAAAAATGCATATCTCAGCTTGAAACCCCACGAAAGCCAAGATATCGCTGGTTCTGCATATCAAACGCACGGTGGAGTGGTGAAAACACCAGATAACGTGTTTCTCGCATTAAATAGCTCGGAACGAGCGATCTCGATGATTCTGCATACTTCGGACAGAAGTCTCACCAAGATTATCGTAGAAAATGCGTATCTCAGCTTGAACCCGGACGAAATCAAAGACGTCGCCGGTTCTGCATATCAAACGCACTGTGGAGTGGTGAAAACACCAGAAAACGAGTTTCTCGCATTAAATAGCTCGAAAAGTGTGATCTCGATGATTCTGCATACTTCGGACAGAAGTCTCACCAAGATTATCGTAAAAAATGCATATCTCAGCTTGAAACCCCACGAAAGCCAAGATATCGCTGGTTCTGCATATCAAACGCACTGTGGAGTGGTGAAAACAACCAGAGAACGTGTGTCTCGCATTAAATAGCTCGAAAAGGTCGATCTCGAAGATAGTGCATACTTCTGACAGAAGTCTCACCAAGATTATCGTAGAAAATGCATACCTCAGCTTGAAACCCGTCGAAAACCGAGTTATCTCCGGTTCTGCACATCAAACGTACCGTGGAGTGGTGAATACACCAGAAAACGTGTTTCTCGCATTAAATAGCTCGAGTAGAGCGATCTCGATGATTCTTCATACTTCGGACAGAAGTCTCACCAAGATTATCGTAAAAAATGCATATCTCAGGTTGAAACCCCACGAAAACCAAGATATCGCTGTGTTCTGCATATCAAACGCACTGTGGAGTGGTGAAAACCCCAGAAAACGTGTTTCTCGCATTAAATAGCTCGAGTAGAGCGATCTCGATGATTCTTCATACTTCGGACAGAAGTCTCACCAAGATTATCGTAAAAAATGCATATCTCAGCTTGAAACCCCACGAAAACCAAGATGTCGCCGGTTCTGCATATCAAACGCACTGTGGAGTGGTGAAAACACCAGATAACGTGTTTCTCGCATTAAATAGCTCGAGAAGAGCGATCTCGTTGATTCTGCATACTTCGGACAGAAGTCTCACCAAGATTATCGCAGAAAATGCATATCTCAGCTTGAAACCCCACGAAAACCAAGATGTCGCCGGTTCTGCATATCAAACGCACTGTGGAGTGGTGAAAACACCAGAAAACGTGTTTCGCGCATTAAGTAGCTCGAAAAGAGCGTTCTCGAAGATTCTGCTTACTTCTGACAGAAGTCTCACCAGGATTATCGTAAAAAATGCATATCTCAGCTTGAAACCCCACGAAAACCAAGATATCGCTGTGTTCTGCATATCAAACGCACTGTGGAGTGGTGAAAACCCCAGAAAACGTGTTTCTCGCTTTAAATACCTCGAGTAGAGCGATCTCGATGATTCTTCATACTTCGGACAGAAGTCTCACCAAGATTATCGTAGAAAATGCATATCTCAGCTTGAAACCCCACGAAAACCAAGATATCGCTGTGTTCTGCATATCAAACGCACTGTGGAGTGGTGGAAACCCCAGAAAACGTGTTTCTCGCATTAAATAGCTGGAGTAGAGCGATCTCGATGATTCTTCATACTTCGGACAGAAGTCTCACCAAGATTATCGTAAAAAATGCATATCTCAGCTTGAAACCCCACGAAAGCCAAGATATCGCTGGTTCTGCATATCAAACGCACGGTGGAGTGGTGAAAACACCAGATAACGTGTTTCTCGCATTAAATTGCTCGGAACGAGCGATCTCGATGATTCTGCATACTTCGGACAGAAGTCTCACCAAGATTATCGTAGAAAATGCATATCTCATCTTGAAACCCCACGAAAACCAAGATATCGCTGTGTTCTGCATATCAAACGCACTGTGGAGTGGTGGAAACCCCAGAAAACGTGTTTCTCGCATTAAATAGCTCGAGTAGAGCGATCTCGATGATTCTTCATACTTCGGACAGAAGTCTCACCAAGATTATCGTAAAAAATGCATATCTCAGCTTGAAACCCCACGAAAGCCAAGATATCTCTGGTTCTGCATATCAAACGCACTGTGGAGTGGTGAAAACACCAGATAACGTGTTTGTCGCATCAAATAGCTCGAAAAGAGCGATCTCGATGATTCTGCATACTTCGGACAGAAGTCTCACCAAGATTATCGCAGAAAATGCATCTCTCAGCTTGAAACCCCACGAAAACCAAAATGTCGCCGGTACTGCATATCAAACGCACTGTGGAGTGGTGAAAACACCAGAAAACGTGTTTCTCGCATTAAGTAGCTTGAAAAGAGCGTTCTCGAAGATCCTGCATACTTCTGACAGAAGTGTCACCAAGATTATCTTAGAAAATGCATATCTCAGCTTGAAACCCGACGAAAACCGAGTTATCTCCGGTTCTGCACATCAAACGTACCGTAGAGTGGTGAAAACACCAGAAAACGTGTTTCGCGCATTAAGTAGCTCGTAAAGAGCGTTCTCGAAGATCCTGCATACTTCTGACAGAAGTCTCACCAAGATTATCTTAGAAAATGCATATCTCAGCTTGAAACCCGACGATAACCGAGTTATCTCCGGTTCTGCACATCAAACGCACCGTGGAGTGGTGAAAACACCAGAAAACGTGTGTCTCGCATTAAATAGCTCGGAACGAGCGATCTCGATGATTCTGCATACTTCGGACAGAAGTCTCACCAAAATTATAGTAAAAAATGCATATCTCAGCTTGAAACCCCACGAAAACCAAGATATCGCTGTGTTCAGCATATCAAACGAACTGTGGAGTGGTGAAAACCCCAGAAAATGTGTTTCTTGCATCAAATAGCTCGAATAGAGCGATCTCGATGATTCTTCATACTTCGGACAGAAGTCTCACCAAGATTATCGTAGAAAATGCATATCTCAGCTTGAAACCCGAAGAACACCGAGTTATCTCCTGTTCTGCACATCAAAGGTACCGTGGAGTGGCCAAAACCCCAGAAAACGTGTTTCGCGCATTAAGTAGCTCGAAAAGAGCGTTCTCGAAGATTCTGCATACTTCTGACAGAAGTCCACCAGGATTATCGTAGAAAATGCATATCTCTGCTTGAAACCCCACGAAAACCAAGATATCTACTGTTCTGCATATCAAACGCACTGTGGAGTGGTGAAAACACCAGATAACGTGTTTCTCGCACTAGCTCGCTCGAAAAGAGCGATCTCGATGATTCAGCATACTTCGGACAGAAGTCTCACCAAGATTATCGCAGAAACTGCATATCTCTGCTTGAAACCCCACGAAAACCAAGATATCTACTGTTCTGCATATCCAACGAACTGTGGAGTGGTGAAAACCCCAGAAAACGTGTTTCTCGCATTAAATAGCTCGAAAAGAGCGCTCTCGACGTTTCTGCATACTTCGGACAGATGTTTCACCAAGCTTATCGTAGAAAATGCATATCTCAGCTTGAAACCCGACGAAAACCAACATATCTCCGGTTCTGCATATCCAACGAACTGTGGAGTGGTGAAAACACCAGATAACGTGTTTCTCGCATTAAGAAGCTCGAAACGAGCGATCTCGATAATTCTGCATACTTCGGACAGAAGTCTCACCAATATTATCGCAGAAAATGCAAATCGCAGCTTGAAACCCCACGAAAACCAAGATATCGCTGGTTCTGCATATCAAACGCACTGTGGAGTGGTGAAAACACCAGATAACGTGTTTCTCGCACTAGCTCGCTCGAAAAGAGCGATCTCGATGATTCAGCATACTTCGGACAGAAGTCTCACCAAGATTATCGCAGAAAATGCATATCTCAGCTTGAAACCACACGAAAAGCAAGATATCTCCGGTTCTGCATATCCAACGAACTGTGGAGTGGTGAAAACCCCAGAAAACGAGTTTCTCGCATTAAATAGCTCGAGTAGAGCGATCTCGATGATTCTTCATACTTCTAACAGAAGTCTCACCAAGATTATCGCAGAAAATGCATATCTCTGCTTGAAACCCCACGAAACCCAAGATATCTGCTGTTCTGCATATCCAACGAACTGTGGAGTGGTGAAAACCCCAGAAAACGTGTTTCTCGCATTAAATAGCTCGAGTAGAGCGATCTCGATGATTCTTCATACTTCGGACAGAAGTCTCACCAAGATTATCGTAAAAAATGCATATCTCAGCTTGAAACCCCACGAAAGCCAAGATATCGCTGGTTCTGCATATCAAACGCACTGTGGAGTGGTGAAAACACCAGATAACGTGTTTCTTGCATTAAATAGCTCGAGAAGAGCGATCTCGATGATTCTGCATACTTCGGACAGAAGTCTCACCAAGATTATCGCAGAAAATGCATATCTCAGCTTGAAACCCCACGAAAGCCAAGATATCGCTGGTTCTGCATATCAAACGCACTGTGGAGTGGTGAAAACACCAGATAACGTGTTTCTCGCATTAAATAGCTCGAGAAGAGCGATCTCGATGATTCTGCATACTTCGGACAGAAGTCTCACCAAGATTATCGCAGAAAATGCATATCTCAGCTTGAAACCCCACGAAAACCAAGATGTCGCCGGTTCTGCATATCAAACGCACTGTGGAGTGGTGAAAACACCAGAAATCGTGTTTCTCGCATTAAATAGCTCGAAAAGAGCGTTCTCGAAGATACTGCATACTTCTGACAGAAGTCTCACCAAGTTTATCTTAGAAAATGCATATCTCAGCTTGAAACCCGACGAAAACCGAGTTATCTCCGGTTCTGCACATCAAACGTACCGTGGAGTGGTGAAAACACCAGAAAACGTGTTTCGCGCATTAAGTAGCTCGAAAAGAGCGTTCTCGAAGATTCTGCATACTTCTGACAGAAGTCTCACCAGGATTATCGTAAAAAATGCATATCTCAGCTTGAAACCCCACGAAAACCAAGATATCGCTGTGTTCTGCATATCAAACGCACTGTGGAGTGGTGAAAACCCCAGAAAACGTGTTTCTCGCTTTAAATAGCTCGAGTAGAGCGATCTCGATGATTCTTCATACTTCGGACAGAAGTCTCACCAAGATTATCGTAGAAAATGCATATCTCAGCTTGAAACCCCACGAAAACCAAGATATCGCTGTGTTCTGCATATCAAACGCACTGTGGAGTGGTGGAAACCCCAGAAAACGTGTTTCTCGCATTAAATAGCTCGAGTAGAGCGATCTCGATGATTCTTCATACTTCGGACAGAAGTCTCACCAAGATTATCGTAAAAAATGCATATCTCAGCTTGAAACCCCACGAAAGCCAAGATATCGCTGGTTCTGCATATCAAACGCACGGTGGAGTGGTGAAAACACCAGATAACGTGTTTCTCGCATTAAATAGCTCGGAACGAGCGATCTCGATGATTCTGCATACTTCGGACAGAAGTCTCACCAAGATTATCGTAGAAAATGCATATCTCAGCTTGAACCCCGACGAAATCAAAGACGTCGCCGGTTCTGCATATCAAACGCACTGTGGTGTGGTGAAAACACCAGAAAACGTGTTTCGTGCATTAAGTAGCTCGAAAAGAGCGATCTAGATGATTCTGCATACTTCTGACAAAAGACCCACCAAGATTATCGTAGAAAATGCATATCTCAACTTGAACCCCGCCGAAATCAAAGATGCCGCCGGTACTGCATATCAAACGCACTGTGGAGTGGTGAAAACACCAGATAACGTGTTTCTCGCATTAAATAGCTCGAGAAGAGCGATCTCGATGATTCTGCATACTTCGGACAGAAGTCTCACCAAGATTATCGCAGAAAATGCATATCTCAGCTTGAAACCCCACGAAAACCAACATGTCGCCGGTTCTGCATATCAAACGCACTGTGGAGTGGTGAAAACACCAGAAAACGTGTTTCTCGCATTAAATAGCTCGAAAAGAGCGTTCTCGAAGATTCTGCATACTTCTGACAGAAGTCTCACCAGGATTATCGTAGAAAATGCATATCTCAGCTTGAAATCCGACCGAAACCAAGATATCTCTGGTTCAGCATGTCAAACGTACTGTGGAGTGGTGAAAACACCAGAAAACGTGTTTCGTGCATTAAGTAGCTCGAAAAGAGCGATCTAGATGATTCTGCATACTTCTGACAAAAGACCCACCAAGATTATCGTAGAAAATGCATATCTCAACTTGAACCCCGCCGAAATCAAAGATGCCGCCGGTACTGCATATCAAACGCACTGTGGAGTGGTGAAAACAACCAGAGAACGTGTTTCTCGCATTAAATAGCTCGAAAAGATCGATATCGAAGATAGTGCATACTTCTGACAGAAGTCTCACCAAGATTATCGTAGAAAATGCATATCTCAGCTTGAAACCCGACGAAAACCGAGTTATCTCCGGTTCTGCACATCAAACGTACCGTGGAGTGGTGAAAACACCAGAAAACGAGTTTCTCGCATTAAATAGCACGAAAAGTGCGCTCTCGATGTTTCTGCATACTTCGGACAGATGTTTCACCAAGATTATCGTAGAAAATGCATATCTCAGCTTGACACCCGACGAAAACCAAAATATCGCCGGTTCTGCATATCAAACGCACTGTGGAGTGGTGAAAACACCAGATAACGTGTTTCTCGCATTAAATAGCTCGAGTAGAGCGATCTCGATGATTCTTCATACTTCGGACAGAAGTCTCACCAAGATTATCGTAAAAAATGCATATCTCAGCTTGAAACCCCACGAAAGCCAAGATATCGCTGGTTCTGCATATCAAACGCACTGTGGAGTGGTGAAAACAGCGGATAAGTTTTTTCTCGCATTAACTAGCTCGATAAGAGCGATCTCGATGTTTCAGCATACTTCGGACAGAAGTCTCACCAAGATAATCGCAGAAAATGCATATCTCAGTTTGAAACCCCACGAAAACCAAGATGTCGCCGGTTCTGCATATCCAACGAACTGTGGAGTGTTGAAAACCCCAGAAAACGAGTTTCTCGCATTAAATAGCACGAAAAGTGCGCTCTCGATGTTTCTGCATACTTCGGACAGATGTTTCACCAAGATTATCGTAGGAAATGCATATCTCAGCTTGAAACCCGACGAAAACCAAAATATCGCCGGTTCTGCATATCAAACCAACTGTGGAGTGGTGAAAACACCAGATAACGTGTTTCACGCATTAAATAGCTCGAAAAGTGCGATCTCGATGATTCTGCATACTTCTAACAGAAGTCTCACCAAGATTATCGCAGAAAATGCATATCTCTGCTTGAAACCCCACGAAAACCAAGATATCTACTGTTCTGCATATCCAACGAACTGTGGAGTGTTGAAAACCCCAGAAAACGTGTTTCTCGCATTAAATAGCTCGAAAAGAGCGCTCTCGACGTTTCTGCATACTTCGGACAGATGTTTCACCAAGCTTATCGTAGAAAATGCATATCTCAGCTTGAAACCCGACGAAAACCAAAATATCTCCGGTTCTGCATATCCAACGCACCGTGGAGTGGTAAAAACACCAGATAACGTGTTTCTCGCATTAAATAGCTCGAAACGAGCGATCTCGATGTTTCTGCATACTTCGGACAGATGTTTCACCAAGATTATCGTAGAAAATGCATATCTCAGCTTGACACCCGACGAAAACCAAAATATCGCCGGTTCTGCATATCAAACGCACTGTGGAGTGGTGAAAACACCAGATAACGTGTTTCTCGCATTAAATAGCTCGAAAAGAGCGATCTAGATGATTCTGCATCCTCCTGACAAAAGACCCACCAAGATTATCGCAGAAAATGCATATCTCAGCTGGAAACACCACGAAAATGAAGATATCTACTGTTCTGCATATCAAACGAACTGTGGATTGGTGAAAACAACCAGAGAACGTGTTTCTCGCAATAAATAGCTCAAAAAGAGCGCTCTCGATGTTTCTGCGTACTTCGGACAGATGTTTCACCAAGCTTATCGTAGAAAATGCATATCTCAGCTTGAAACCCGACGAAAACCAAAATATCGCCGGTTCTGCATATCCAACGCACTGTGGAGTTGTGAAAACACCAGATAACGTGTTTCTCGCATTAAGAAGCTCGAAACGAGCGATCTCGATAATTCTGCATACTTCGGACAGAAGTCTCACCAATATAATCGCAGAAAATGCAAATCTCAGCTTGAAACCCCACGAAAACCAAGATATCGCTGGTTCTGCATATCAAACGCACTGTGGAGTGGTGAAAACACCAGATAACGTGTTTCTCGCATTAAATAGCTCGAAAAGACCGATTCCCTGATGTTTCAGCATACTTCGGACAGAAGTCTCACCAAGATTATCGCAGAAAATGCATATCTCAGCTTGAAACCACACGAAAAGCAAGATATCTCCGGTTCTGCATATCCAACGAACTGTGGAGTGGTGAAAACCCCAGAAAACGAGTTTCTCGCATTAAATAGCTCGAGTAGAGCGATCTCGATGATTCTTCATACTTCTAACAGAAGTCTCACCAAGATTATCGCAGAAAATGCATATCTCTGCTTGAAACCCCACGAAACCCAAGATATCTGCTGTTCTGCATATCCAACGAACTGTGGAGTGGTGAAAACCCCAGAAAACGTGTTTCTCGCATTAAATAGCTCGAGTAGAGCGATCTCGATGATTCTTCATACTTCGGACAGAAGTCTCACCAAGATTATCGTAAAAAATGCATATCTCAGCTTGAAACCCCACGAAAGCCAAGATATCGCTGGTTCTGCATATCAAACGCACTGTGGAGTGGTGAAAACACCAGATAACGTGTTTCTCGCATTAAATAGCTCGAGAAGAGCGATCTCGATGATTCTGCATACTTCGGACAGAAGTCTCACCAAGATTATCGCAGAAAATGCATATCTCAGCTTGAAACCCCACGAAAGCCAAGATATCGCTGGTTCTGCATATCAAACGCACTGTGGAGTGGTGAAAACACCAGATAACGTGTTTCTCGCATTAAATAGCTCGAGAAGAGCG
Source organism: Anthophora plumipes (assembly GCA_951804975.1). Taxonomy (NCBI): domain Eukaryota; kingdom Metazoa; phylum Arthropoda; class Insecta; order Hymenoptera; family Apidae; genus Anthophora; species Anthophora plumipes. The sequence goes on from CATORF010000207.1 coordinate 10,044,428, forward strand.
ATCTCGATGATTCTGCATACTTCGGACAGAAGTCTCACCAAGATTATCGCAGAAAATGCATATCTCAGCTTGAAACCCCACGAAAACCAAGATGTCGCCGGTTCTGCATATCAAACGCACTGTGGAGTGGTGAAAACACCATAAAACGTGTTTCTCGCATTAAATAGCTCGAAAAGAGCGTTCTCGAAGATACTGCATACTTCTGACAGAAGTCTCACCAAGTTTATCTTAGAAAATGCATATCTCAGCTTGAAACCCGACGAAAACCGAGTTATCTCCGGTTCTGCACATCAAACGTACCGTGGAGTGGTGAAAACACCAGAAAACGTGTTTCGCGCATTAAGTAGCTCGAAAAGAGCGTTCTCGAAGATTCTGCATACTTCTGACAGAAGTCTCACCAGGATTATCGTAAAAAATGCATATCTCAGCTTGAAACCCCACGAAAACCAAGATATCGCTGTGTTCTGCATATCAAACGCACTGTGGAGTGGTGAAAACCCCAGAAAACGTGTTTCTCGCTTTAAATAGCTCGAGTAGAGCGATCTCGATGATTCTTCATACTTCGGACAGAAGTCTCACCAAGATTATCGTAGAAAATGCATATCTCAGCTTGAAACCCCACGAAAACCAAGATATCGCTGTGTTCTGCATATCAAACGCACTGTGGTGTGGTGAAAACACCAGAAAACGTGTTTCGTGCATTAAGTAGCTCGAAAAGAGCGATCTAGATGATTCTGCATACTTCTGACAAAAGACCCACCAAGATTATCGTAGAAAATGCATATCTCAACTTGAACCCCGCCGAAATCAAAGATGCCGCCGGTACTGCATATCAAACGCACTGTGGAGTGGTGAAAACACCAGATAACGTGTTTCTCGCATTAAATAGCTCGAGAAGAGCGATCTCGATGATTCTGCATACTTCGGACAGAAGTCTCACCAAGATTATCGCAGAAAATGCATATCTCAGCTTGAAACCCCACGAAAACCAACATGTCGCCGGTTCTGCATATCAAACGCACTGTGGAGTGGTGAAAACACCAGAAAACGTGTTTCTCGCATTAAATAGCTCGAAAAGAGCGTTCTCGAAGATTCTGCATACTTCTGACAGAAGTCTCACCAGGATTATCGTAGAAAATGCATATCTCAGCTTGAAATCCGACCGAAACCAAGATATCTCTGGTTCAGCATGTCAAACGTACTGTGGAGTGGTGAAAACACCAGAAAACGTGTTTCGTGCATTAAGTAGCTCGAAAAGAGCGATCTAGATGATTCTGCATACTTCTGACAAAAGACCCACCAAGATTATCGTAGAAAATGCATATCTCAACTTGAACCCCGCCGAAATCAAAGATGCCGCCGGTACAGCATATCAAACGCACTGTGGAGTGGTGAAAACAACCAGAGAACGTGTTTCTCGCATTAAATAGCTCGAAAAGATCGATATCGAAGATAGTGCATACTTCTGACAGAAGTCTCACCAAGATTATCGTAGAAAATGCATATCTCAGCTTGAAACCCGACGAAAACCGAGTTATCTCCGGTTCTGCACATCAAACGTACCGTGGAGTGGTGAAAACACCAGAAAACGAGTTTCTCGCATTAAATAGCACGAAAAGTGCGCTCTCGATGTTTCTGCATACTTCGGACAGATGTTTCACCAAGATTATCGTAGAAAATGCATATCTCAGCTTGACACCCGACGAAAACCAAAATATCGCCGGTTCTGCATATCAAACGCACTGTGGAGTGGTGAAAACACCAGATAACGTGTTTCTCGCATTAAATAGCTCGAGTAGAGCGATCTCGATGATTCTTCATACTTCGGACAGAAGTCTCACCAAGATTATCGTAAAAAATGCATATCTCAGCTTGAAACCCCACGAAAGCCAAGATATCGCTGGTTCTGCATATCAAACGCACTGTGGAGTGGTGAAAACAGCGGATAAGTTTTTTCTCGCATTAACTAGCTCGATAAGAGCGATCTCGATGTTTCAGCATACTTCGGACAGAAGTCTCACCAAGATAATCGCAGAAAATGCATATCTCAGTTTGAAACCCCACGAAAACCAAGATGTCGCCGGTTCTGCATATCCAACGAACTGTGGAGTGTTGAAAACCCCAGAAAACGAGTTTCTCGCATTAAATAGCACGAAAAGTGCGCTCTCGATGTTTCTGCATACTTCGGACAGATGTTTCACCAAGATTATCGTAGGAAATGCATATCTCAGCTTGAAACCCGACGAAAACCAAAATATCGCCGGTTCTGCATATCAAACCAACTGTGGAGTGGTGAAAACACCAGATAGCGTGTTTCACGCATTAAATAGCTCGAAAAGTGCGATCTCGATGATTCTGCATACTTCTAACAGAAGTCTCACCAAGATTATCGCAGAAAATGCATATCTCTGCTTGAAACCCCACGAAAACCAAGATATCTACTGTTCTGCATATCCAACGAACTGTGGAGTGTTGAAAACCCCAGAAAACGTGTTTCTCGCATTAAATAGCTCGAAAAGAGCGCTCTCGACGTTTCTGCATACTTCGGACAGATGTTTCACCAAGCTTATCGTAGAAAATGCATATCTCAGCTTGAAACCCGACGAAAACCAAAATATCTCCGGTTCTGCATATCCAACGCACCGTGGAGTGGTAAAAACACCAGATAACGTGTTTCTCGCATTAAATAGCTCGAAACGAGCGATCTCGATGTTTCTGCATACTTCGGACAGATGTTTCACCAAGATTATCGTAGAAAATGCATATCTCAGCTTGACACCCGACGAAAACCAAAATATCGCCGGTTCTGCATATCAAACGCACTGTGGAGTGGTGAAAACACCAGATAACGTGTTTCTCGCATTAAATAGCTCGAAAAGAGCGATCTAGATGATTCTGCATCCTCCTGACAAAAGACCCACCAAGATTATCGCAGAAAATGCATATCTCAGCTGGAAACACCACGAAAATGAAGATATCTACTGTTCTGCATATCAAACGAACTGTGGATTGGTGAAAACAACCAGAGAACGTGTTTCTCGCAATAAATAGCTCAAAAAGAGCGCTCTCGATGTTTCTGCGTACTTCGGACAGATGTTTCACCAAGCTTATCGTAGAAAATGCATATCTCAGCTTGAAACCCGACGAAAACCAAAATATCGCCGGTTCTGCATATCCAACGCACTGTGGAGTTGTGAAAACACCAGATAACGTGTTTCTCGCATTAAGAAGCTCGAAACGAGCGATCTCGATAATTCTGCATACTTCGGACAGAAGTCTCACCAATATAATCGCAGAAAATGCAAATCTCAGCTTGAAACCCCACGAAAACCAAGATATCGCTGGTTCTGCATATCAAACGCACTGTGGAGTGGTGAAAACACCAGATAACGTGTTTCTCGCATTAAATAGCTCGAAAAGAGCGAATCCCTGATGTTTCAGCATACTTCGGACAGAAGTCTCAACAAGATTATCGCAGAAAATGCATATCTCAGCTTGAAACCACACGAAAAGCAAGATATCTCCGGTTCTGCATATCCAACGAACTGTGGAGTGGTGAAAACCCCAGAAAACGAGTTTCTCGCATTAAATAGCTCGAAAATAGCGCTCTCGATGTTTCTGCATACTTCGGACAGATGTTTCACCAAGATTATCGTAGAAAATGCATATCTCAGCTTGACACCCGACGAAAACCAAAATATCGCCGGTTCTGCATATCAAACGCACTGTGGAGTGGTGAAAACACCGGATAAGGTTTTTCTCGCATTAACTAGCTCGAATAGAGCGATCACGATGATTCTGCATACTTCTGACAGAAGACTCACCAAGATGATCGCAGAAAATGCATATCTCATCTGGAAACCCCACGAAAACCAAGATATCGTCGGTGCTGCATATCAGACGCACTGTGGAGTGTTGAAAACACCAGAAAACGTGTTTCTCGCATTAACTAACTCGAAAAAAGCGTTCTCGATGATTCTGCATACTTCTGACAGATGACTCACCAAGATTATCGCAGAAAATGCATATCTCAGCTGGAAACACCACGAAAATCAAGATATCGCCGGTTCTGCATATCCAACGAACTGTGGAGTGTTGAAAACCCCAGAAAACGTGTTTCTCGCATTAAATAGCTCGAAAAGAGCGCTCTCGACGTTTCTGCATACTTCGGACAGATGTTTCACCAAGCTTATCGTAGAAAATGCATATCTCAGCTTGAAACCCGACGAAAACCAAAATATCTCCGGTTCTGCATATCCAACGCACCGTGGAGTGGTAAAAACACCAGATAACGTGTTTCTCGCATTAAATAGCTCGAAACGAGCGATCTCGATGTTTCTGCATACTTCGGACAGATGTTTCACCAAGATTATCGTAGAAAATGCATATCTCAGCTTGACACCCGACGAAAACCAAAATATCGCCGGTTCTGCATATCAAACGCACTGTGGAGTGGTGAAAACACCAGATAACGTGTTTCTCGCATTAAATAGCTCGAAAAGAGCGATCTAGATGATTCTGCATCCTCCTGACAAAAGACCCACCAAGATTATCGCAGAAAATGCATATCTCAGCTGGAAACACCACGAAAATGAAGATATCTACTGTTCTGCATATCAAACGAACTGTGGATTGGTGAATACAACCAGAGAACGTGTTTCTCGCAATAAATAGCTCAAAAAGAGCGCTCTCGATGTTTCTGCGTACTTCGGACAGATGTTTCACCAAGCTTATCGTAGAAAATGCATATCTCAGCTTGAAACCCGACGAAAACCAAAATATCGCCGGTTCTGCATATCCAACGCACTGTGGAGTGGTGAAAACACCAGATAACGTGTTTCTCGCATTAAGAAGCTCGAAACGAGCGATCTCGATAATTCTGCATACTTCGGACAGAAGTCTCACCAATATAATCGCAGAAAATGCAAATCTCAGCTTGAAACCCCACGAAAACCAAGATATCGCTGGTTCTGCATATCAAACGCACTGTGGAGTGATGAAAACACCAGATAACGTGTTTCTCGCATTAAATAGCTCGAAAAGAGCGAATCCCTGATGTTTCAGCATACTTCGGACAGAAGTCTCAACAAGATTATCGCAGAAAATGCATATCTCAGCTTGAAACCACACGAAAAGCAAGATATCTCCGGTTCTGCATATCCAACGAACTGTGGAGTGGTGAAAACCCCAGAAAACGAGTTTCTCGCATTAAATAGCTCGAAACGAGCGCTCTCGATGTTTCTGCATACTTCGGACAGATGTTTCACCAAGATTATCGCAGAAAATGCAAATCTCAGCTTGAAACCCCACGAAAACCAAGATATCGCTGGTTCTGCATATCAAACGCACTGTGGAGTGGTGAAAACACCAGATAACGTGTTTCTCGCATTAAATAGCTCGAAAAGAGCGAATCCCTGATGTTTCAGCATACTTCGGACAGAAGTCTCAACAAGATTATCGCAGAAAATGCATATCTCAGCTTGAAACCACACGAAAATCAAGATGACGCCGGTTCTGCATATCAAACGCACTGTGGAATGGTGAAAACAACCAGATAACGTGTTTCTCGCATTAAATAGCTCGAAGAGAGCGATCTCGATGATTCGTAATACTTCTGACAGAAGACTCAACAAGATTATCGCAGAAAATGCATATCTCAGCTGGAAACCCCACGAAAACCAAGATATCGCCTGTTCTGCATATCAGACGCACTGTGGAGTGGTGAAAACACCAGAAAACGTGTTTCTCGCATTAACTAGCTCGAAAAGAGCGTTCTCGATGATTCTGCATACTTCTCATAGATGAAACACCAAGATTATCGCAGAAAATGCATATTTCAGCTGGAAACCCCACGAAAACCAAGTTATCGGCGGCTCTACCTATCAAACGCACTGTGGAGTGGTCAAAACACCAGATAACGTGTTTCTCGCATTAAATAGCTCGAAAAGAGCGATATCGAAGATTCTGCATACTTCTGACAGATGTCTCACCAATATTATCGTAGAAAATGCATATCTCAGCTTGCCACTCGACCGAAACCAAGATATCTCCGGTTCTGCATGTCAAACGTACAGTGGAGTGGTGAATACACCAGAAAACGTGTTTCTCGCATTAAATAGCTCGAAAAGAGCGATCTAGATGATTCTGCATACTTCTGACAGATGACTCACCAAGATTATCGCAGAAAATGCATATCTCAGCTGGAAACACCACGAAAATCAAGATATCGCCGGTTCTGCATATCAACGCACTGTGGAGTGGTCAATACACCAGATAACGTGTTTCTCGCATTAAATAGCTCGAAAAGAGCGATCTCGATGATTCGGCATACTTCTGACGGAGACTCACCATGATTATCGCAGAAAGTGCATATCTCAGCTTGAAACCTCACGAAAACCAAGATATCTCCGGTTCTGCACATCAAACGTACTGTGGAGTGGTGAAAACACCAGAAAACGTGTTTCTCGCATTAAGTAGCTCGAAAAGAGCGTTCTCGAAGATTCTGCATACTTCTGACTGAGGTCTCACCAATATTATCGTAGAAAATGCATATCGCAGCTTGAAACTCGACCGAAACCAAAATATCTCCGGTTCTGCATGTCAAACGTACAGTGGAGTGGTGAATACACCAGAAAACGTGTTTCTCGCATTAAATAGCTCGAAAAGAGCGATCTAGGTGATTCTGCATACTTCAGACTGAAGTCTCACCAATATTATCGCAGAAAATGCATATCTCAGCTTGAAACACGACGAAAACCACGATGTCGCCGGTTCTGCATATCAAACGCACTGTGGGGTGGTGAAAACACCAGAAGACGTGTTACTCGCATTAAATAGCTCGAAAAGAGCGATCTAGATGATTCTGCATACTTCTGACTGAAGACTCACCAAGATTATCGCAGAAAGTGCATATCTCAGCTTGAAACCTCACGAAAACCAAGATATCTCCGGTTCTGCACATCACACGTACTGTGGAGTGGTGAAAACACCAGAAAACGTGTTTCTCGCATTAAATAGCTCGAAACGAGCGATCTCGATGATTCTGCATACTTCTGACCGAAGTCTCACCAGGATTATCGTAGAAAATGCATATCTCAGCTTGAAACCCGACCGATACCAAGATATCTCCGGTTCTGCATGTCAAACGTACTGTGGAGTGGTAAAAACACCAGAAAACGTGTTTCGTGCATTAAGTAGCTCGAAAAGAGCGATCTAGATGATTCTGCATACTTCTGACTGAAGTCTCACCACTATTATCGCAGAAAATGCATATCTCAGCTTGAAACCCGACGAAAACCAATATATCGCCGGTTCTGCATATCAGACCAACTGTGGAGTGGTGAAAACACCAGATAACGTTTTTCTCGCATTAAATAGCTCGAAAAGAGCGCTCTCGACGTGTCTGCATCCTTCGGACATATGTTTCACCAAGCTTATCGTAGAAAATGCATATCTCAGCTTGAAACCCGGCGAAAACCAAAATATCTCCGGTTCTGCATATCCAACGCACTGTGGAGTGGTAAAAACACCAGATAACGTGTTTCTCGCATTAAATAGCTCGAAACGAGCGATCTCGATGATTCTGCATACTTCGGACAGAAGTCTCAAAAAGATTATCGCAGAAAATGCATATCTCAGCTTGAAACCCCACGAAAACCAAGATATCTACTGTTCTGCATATCCAACGAACTGTGGAGTGGTGAAAACCCCAGAAAACGTGTTTCGCGCATTAAATAGCTCGAAAAGAGCCCTCTCGATGTTTCTGCATACTTTGGACAGATGTTTCACCAAGCTTATCGTAGAAAATGCATATCTCAGCTTGAAACCCGACGAAAACCAAAATATCGCCGGTTCTGCATATCCAACGCACTGTGGAGTGGTGAAACCCCCCTGAAAACGTGTTTCTCGCATTAAATAGCTCGAATAGAGCCATCTCGATAATTCTTCATACTTCGGACAGAAGTCTCACCAAGGTTATCGTAAAAAATGCATATCTCAGCTTGAAACCCAACGAAAGCCAAGATATCGCTGGTTCTGCATATCAAACGCACTGTGGAGTGCTGAAAACACCAGATAACGTGTTTGTCGCATTAAATAGCTCGAATTGAGCGATCTCGATGATTCTGCATCCTTCGGACAGAAGTCTCACCAAGATTATCGTATAAAATGCATGTCTCAGCTTGAAACCCCACGAAAATCGAGTTATCTCCGGTTCTGCACATCAAACGTACCGTGGAGTGGTGAAAACAACCAGAGAACGTGTTTCTCGCATTAAATAGCTCGAAAAGCGCGATCTAGATGATTCTGCATACTTCTGACAAAACACCCACCAAGATTATCGCAGAAAATGCATATCTCAGCTGGAAACACCACGAAAATCAAGATATCTCCGGTTCTGCATATCTAACGAACTGTGGAGTGGTGAAAACAACTAGAGAACGTGTTTCTCGCATTAAATAGCTAGAGAAGCGCGATCTCGATGATTGAGCATACTTCGGACAGAAGTCTCACCAAGATTATCGCAGGAAATGCATATCTCATCTTGAAACCCCACGAAAACCAAGATATCTCCGGTTCTGCATATCCAACGAACTGTGGAGTGGTGAAAACCCCAGAAAACGAGTTTCTCGCATTAAATAGCTCGAAAAGAGCGCTCTCGATGTTTCTGCATACTTCGGACAGATGTTTCACCAAGATTATCGTAGAAAATGCATATCTCAGCTTGAAACCCGACCGAAACCAAGATATCTCCGCTTCTGCATGTCAAACGTACTGTGGAGTGGTGAAAACACCAGAAAACGTGTTTCGTGCATTAAGTAGCTCGAAAAGAGCGATCTAGTTGATTCTGCATACTTCTGACAAAAGACCCACCAAGATTATCGCAGAAAATGCATATCTCAGCTGGAAACACCACGAAAATCAAGATATCGCCTGTTCTGCATATCAAACGCACTGTGGAGTGGTGAAAACAACCAGAGAACGTGTTTCTCGCATTAAATAGCTCGAAAAGAGCGATCTCGATGATTCAGCATATTTCGGACAGGAGTCTCACCAAGATTATCGCAGGAAATGCATATCTCAGCTTGAAACCCGACGAAAACCAATATATCGCCGGTTCTGCATATCAGACCAACTGTGGAGTGGTGAAAACACCAGATAACGTTTTTCTCGCATTAAATAGCTCGAAAAGAGCGCTCTCGACGTGTCTGCATCCTTCGGACAGATGTTTCACCAAGCTTATCGTAGAAAATGCATATCTCAGCTTGAAACCCGGCGAAAACCAAAATATCTCCGGTTCTGCATATCCAACGCACTGTGGAGTGGTAAAAACACCAGATAACGTGTTTCTCGCATTAAATAGCTCGAAACGAGCGATCTCGATGATTCTGCATACTTCGGACAGAAGTCTCAACAAGATTATCGCAGAAAATGCATATCTCAGCTTGAAACCCCACGAAAACCAAGATATCTACTGTTCTGCATATCCAACGAACTGTGGAGTGGTGAAAACCCCAGAAAACGTGTTTCGAGCATTAAGTAGCTCGAAAAGAGCGATCTAGATGATTCTGCATACTTCTGACTGAAGTCTCACCAATCGTATCGCAGAAAATGCATATCTCAGCTTGAAACCCGACGAAAACCGAGTTATCTCCGGTTCTGCACATCAAACGTACCATGGAGTGGTGAAAACACCAGAAAACGTGTTTCGCGCATTAAGTAGCTCGAATAGAGCGTTCTCGCAGATTCTGCATACTTCTGACAGAAGTCTCACCAGGATTATCGTAGAAAATGCATATCTCAGCTTGAAACCCGACCGAAACCAAGATATCTCCGGTTCTGCATGTCAAACGTACTGTGGAGTGGTGAGAACACCAGAAAACGTGTTTCGTGCATTAAGTAGCTCGAAAAGAGCGATCTAGATGATTCTGCATACTTCTGACTGAAGTCTCACCAATCTTATCGCAGAAAATGCATATCTCAGCTTGAAACCCGACGAAAACCGTGTTATCTCCTGTTCTGCACATCAAACGTACCGTGGAGTGGTGAAAACACCAGAAAACGTGTTTCGCGCATTAAGTAGCTCGAATAGAGCGTTCTCGAAGATTCTGCATACTTCTGACAGAAGTCTCACCAGGATTATCGTAGAAAATGCATATCTCAGCTGGAAACACTACGAAAATCAAGATATCGCCTGTTCTGCATATCAAACGCACTGTGGAGAGGTGAAAACAACCAGAGAACGTGTTTCTCGCATTAAATAGCTCGAGAAGAGCGATCTCGATGATTCTGCATACTTCGGACGGAAGTCTCACCAATATTAATGCAGAAAATGCATATCTCAGCTGGAAACCCCACGAAAACCAAGATATCGCCGGTTCTGCATATCAGTCGCACTGTGGAGTGCTGAAAACACCAGAAAACGTGTTACTCGCATTAACTAGCTCGAAAAGAGCGTTCTGGATGATTCTGCATACTTCTCATAGATGAAACACAAAGATTATCGCAGAAAATGCATATTTCAGCTGGAAATCCCACGAAAACCAAGTTATCGGCGGCTCTACATATCAAACGCACTGTGGAGTGGTCAAAACACCAGAAAACTTGTTTTTTCGCATTAAATAGCGCGAAACGAGCGATCTAGATGATTCTGCATACTTCTGACTAAAGTCTCACCAAGATTATCGCAGAAAATGCATATTTCAGCTGGAAACCCCACGAAAACCAAGTTATCGGCGGCTCTACATATCAAACGCACTGTGGAGTGGTCAAAACACCAGAAAACGTGTTTCTCGCATTAAGTAGCTCGAAAAGAGCGTTCTCGAAGATTCTGCATACTTCTGACAGTGGTCTCACCAATATTATCGTAGAAAATGCATATCTCAGCTTGAAACCCGACCGAAACGAAGATATCTCCGGTTCTGCATGTCTAGCGTACTGGGGAGTGGTGAATACACCAGAAACCGTGTTTCTCGCATTAAATAGCTCGAAACGAGCGATCTAGATGATTCTGCATACTTCTGACTGACGTCTCACCAAGATTATCGCAGAAAATGCATATCTCAGCTAGAAACCTCACGAAAATCAAGATGTCGCCGGTTCTGCATATCAAACGCACTATGGAGTGGTGTAAACAACCAGATAACGTGTTTCTCGAATTAAATAGCTCGAAACGAACGATCTAGATGACTGTGCATACTTCTGACTGAAGTCTCACCAAGATTATCGCAGAAAATGCATATCTCAGCTGGAAACACCACGAAAATCAAGATATCGCCGGTTCTGCATATCAGACGCACTGGGGAGTACTGAAAACACCAGAAAACGTGTTTCTCGCATTAACTAGCTCGTATAGAGCGTTCTCGATGATTCTGCATACTTCTGACAGAAGACTCGCCAAGATTATCGCAGAAAGTGCATATCTCAGCTTGAAACCTCACGAAAACCAAGATATCTCCGGTTCTGCACATCAAACGTACTGTGGAGTGGTGAAAACACCAGAAAACGTGTTTCTCGCATTAAGAAGCTCGAAAAGAGCATTCTCGAAGATGCTGCATACTTCTGACAGAGGTCTCACCAATATTATCGTAGAAAATGCATATCTCAGCTTGAAACAAGACCGAAACCAAGATATCTCCGGTTCTGCATATCAAACGCACTGTGGGGTGGTGAAAACACCAGAAAACGTGTTACTCGCATTAAATAGCTCGAAAAGAGCGATCTAGATGATTCTGCATACTTCTGACGGAAGACTCACCAAGATTATCGCTGAAAGTGCATATCTCAGCTTGAAACCTCACGAAAACCAAGATATCTCCGGTTCTGCACATCAAACGTACTGTGGAGTGGTGAAAACACCAGAAAACGTGTTTCTCGCATTAAGAAGCTCAAAAAGAGCATTCTCGAAGATTCTGCATACTTCTGACAGAGGTCTCACCAATATTATCGTAGAAAATGCATATCTCATCTTGAAACACGACCGAAACCAAGATATCTCCGGTTCTGCATGTCAAACGTACAGTGGAGTGGTGAAAACATCAGAAAGCGTGATTCGTGCATTAAGTAGCTCGAAAAGAGCGATCTAGATGATGCTGCATACTTCTGTCTGAAGTCTCACCAATATTATCGCAGAAAATGCATATTTCAGCTGGAAACCCCACGAAAACCAAGTTATCGGCGGCTCTACATATCAAACGCACTGTGGAGTGGTCAAAACACCAGAAAACGTGTTTCTCGCATTAAGTAGCTCGAAAAGAGCGTTCTCGAAGATTCTGCATACTTCTGACAGTGGTCTCACCAATATTATCGTAGAAAATGCATATCTCAGCTTGAAACCCGACCGAAACGAAGATATCTCCGGTTCTGCATGTCTAGCGTACTGGGGAGTGGTGAATACACCAGAAACCGTGTTTCTCGCATTAAATAGCTCGAAACGAGCGATCTAGATGATTCTGCATACTTCTGACTGACGTCTCACCAAGATTATCGCAGAAAATGCATATCTCAGCTAGAAACCTCACGAAAATCAAGATGTCGCCGGTTCTGCATATCAAACGCACTATGGAGTGGTGTAAACAACCAGATAACGTGTTTCTCGAATTAAATAGCTCGAAACGAACGATCTAGATGACTGTGCATACTTCTGACTGAAGTCTCACCAAGATTATCGCAGAAAATGTATATCTCAGCTGGAAACACCACGAAAATCAAGATATCGCCGGTTCTGCATATCAGACGCACTGTGGAGTACTGAAAACACCAGAAAACGTGTTTCTCGCATTAACTAGCTCGTATAGAGCGTTCTCGATGATTCTGCATACTTCTGACAGAAGACTCGCCAAGATTATCGCAGAAAGTGCATATCTCAGCTTGAAACCTCACGAAAACCAAGATATCTCCGGTTCTGCACATCAAACGTACTGTGGAGTGGTGAAAACACCAGAAAACGTGTTTCTCGCATTAAGAAGCTCGAAAAGAGCATTCTCGAAGATGCTGCATACTTCTGACAGAGGTCTCACCAATATTATCGTAGAAAATGCATATCTCAGCTTGAAACAAGACCGAAACCAAGATATCTCCGGTTCTGCATATCAAACGCACTGTGGGGTGGTGAAAACACCAGAAAACGTGTTACTCGCATTAAATAGCTCGAAAAGAGCGATCTAGATGATTCTGCATACTTCTGACGGAAGACTCACCAAGATTATCGCTGAAAGTGCATATCTCAGCTTGAAACCTCACGAAAACCAAGATATCTCCGGTTCTGCACATCAAACGTACTGTGGAGTGGTGAAAACACCAGAAAACGTGTTTCTCGCATTAAGAAGCTCAAAAAGAGCATTCTCGAAGATTCTGCATACTTCTGACAGAGGTCTCACCAATATTATCGTAGAAAATGCATATCTCATCTTGAAACACGACCGAAACCAAGATATCTCCGGTTCTGCATGTCAAACGTACAGTGGAGTGGTGAAAACATCAGAAAGCGTGATTCGTGCATTAAGTAGCTCGAAAAGAGCGATCTAGATGATGCTGCATACTTCTGTCTGAAGTCTCACCAATATTATCGCAGAAAATGCATATTTCAGCTGGAAACCCCACGAAAACCAAGTTATCGGCGGCTCTACATATCAAACGCACTGTGGAGTGGTCAAAACACCAGAAAACTTGTTTTTTCGCATTAAATAGCTCGAAACGAGCGATCTAGATGATTCTGCATACTTCTGACTGAAGTCTCACCAAGATTGTCGCAGAAAATGCATGTCTCAGCTGGAAACCCCACGAAAACGAAGATATCGCAGTTTCCGCATATCAAACGCTCCGTGAAGTGCTGAAAACACCAGAAAACTTGTTCTTCGCATTAAATAGCACGAAAACAGTGATTTCGGTGATTCTGCATACTTATCACAGAAGAATATCCAAGATTATCGCAGAAAATGCATATCTCAGCTTGAAACCCGACGAAAACCGAGTTATCTCCGGTTCTGCACATCAAACGTACCGTGGAGTGGTGAAAACACCAGAAAACGTGTTTCGCGCATTAAGTAGCTCGAATAGAGCGTTCTCGAAGATTCTGCATACTTCTGACAGAAGTCTCACCAGGATTATCGTAGAAAATGCATATCTCAGCTGGACACACTACGAAAATCAAGATATCGCCTGTTCTGCATATCAAACGCACTGTGGAGTGGTGAAAACAACCAGAGAACGTGTTTCTCGCATTAAATAGCTCGAGAAGAGCGATCTCGATGATTCTGCATACTTCGGATGGAAGTCTCACCAATATTAATGCAGAAAATGCATATCTCAGCTGGAAACCCCACGAAAACCAAGATATCGCCGGTTCTGCATATCAGTCGCACTGTGGAGTGCTGAAAACACCAGAAAACGTGTTACTCGCATTAACTAGCTCGAAAAGAGCGTTCTGGATGATTCTGCATACTTCTCATACATGAAACACAAAGATTATCGCAGAAAATGCATATTTCAGCTGGAAATCCCACGAAAACCAAGTTATCGGCGGCTCTACATATCAAACGCACTGTGGAGTGGTCAAAACACCAGAAAACTTGTTTTTTCGCATTAAATAGAGCGAAACGAGCGATCTAGATGATTCTGCATACTTCTGACTAAAGTCTCACCAAGATTATCGCAGAAAATGCATATCTCCGCTGGAAACCCCACGAAAACCAAGATATCGCCGGTTCTGCATATCAAACGCCCTGTGGAGTGATGAAAACACCAGATAACGTGTTTCTCGCATTAAATAGCTCGAATAGAGCGATCTCGATGATTCTGCATACTTCTGACAGAAGACTCACCAAGATTATCGCAGAAAATGCATATTTCAGCTGGAAACCCCACGAAAACCAAGTTATCGGCGGCTCTACATATCAAACGCACTGTGGAGTGGTCAAAACACCAGAAAACTTGTCTTTTCGCATTAAATAGCTCGAAACGAGCGATCTAGATGATTCTGCATACTGCTGTCTGAAGTCTCACCAATATTATCGCAGAAAATGCATATCTCAGCTGGAAACACCACGGAAATCAAGATATCGCCGGTTCTGCATATCAAACGCACTGTGGAGTGGTCAATACACCAGATAACGTGTTTCTCGCATTAAATAGCTCGAAAAGAGCGATCTCGATGATTCTGCATACTTCTGACAGAAGTCGCAGCAAGATTATCGCAGAAAATGCATACCTCAGCATGAAAACCAACAAAAACAAGATTTCGCCATTTCTGCATATCAAACGCACTGTGGTGTGGTCAAATCACCAGAAAACTGGTTTTTTCGCATTAAATAGCGCGAAACGAGCGATCTAGATGATTCTGCATACTTCTGATAGATGACTCACCAAGATTATCGCTGTAAATGCATATCTCAGTTGGAAACCCTACGAAAACCAAGATATCGCCGTTTCTCCATATCAGACGCACTGTGGACTGGTGAAAACACCAGAAAACGTGTTTCTCGCATTAACTAGCTCGAAAAGAGGGTTCTTGATGATTCTGCATACTTCTCATAGATGAAACACCAATATTATCGCAGAAAATGCATATCTCAGCTAGAAACATCACGAAAATCAAGATGTCGCCGGTTCTCCATGTCAGACGCACTGTGGAGTGGTAAAAACACCTGAAAACGTGTTTCTCGCATTACCTAGCTCGTAAAGAGCGTTCTCGATGATTCTGCATACTTCTCATAGATGAAACACCAAGATTATCGCAGAAAATGCATATTTCTGCTGGAAACCCCACGAAAACCAAGTTATCGTCGGTTCTGCATATCAGACGCACTGTGGAATGTTGAAAACACCAGAAAACGTGTTTCTCGCATTAACTAACTCGAAAAGAGCGTTCTCGATGATTCTGCATACTTCTCATAGATGAAACACCAAGATTAACGCAGAAAATGCATATTTCAGCTGGAAACCCCACGAACACCAAGTTATCGGCGGCTCTACATATCAAACGCACTGTGGAGTGGTCAAAACACCAGAAAACTTGTCTTTTCGCATTAAATAGCTCGAAACGAGCGATCTAGATGATTCTGCATACTGCTGTCTGAAGTCTCACCAATATTATCGTAGAAAATGCATATCTCAGCTTGAAACACGACCGAAACCAAGATATCTCCGGTTCTGCATATCAAACGCACTGTGGGGTGGTGAAAACACCAGAAAACGTGTTACTCGCATTAAATAGCTCGAAAAGAGCGATCTAGATGATTCTGCATACTTCTGACAGAAGACTCACCAAGATTATCGCAGAAAGTGCATATCTCAGCTTGAAACCTCACGAAAACCAAGATATCTCCGGTTCTGCATGTCAAACGTACAGGGGAGTGGTGAAAACATCAGAAAGCGTGATTCGTGCATTAAGTAGCTCGAAAAGAGCGATCTAGATGATTCTGCATACTTCTGACTGAAGTCTCACAAATATTATCGCAGAAAATGGATATTTCAGCTGGAAAACCCACGAAAACCAAGTTATCGGCGGCTCTACATATCAAACGCACTGTGGAGTGGTCAAAACACCAGAAAACTTGATTTTTCGCATTAAATAGCTCGAAACGAGCGATCTAGATGATTCTGCATACTTCTGACTGAAGTCTCACCAATATTATCGCAGAAAATGCACATCTCAGCTCGAAACCTCACGAAAATCAAGATGTTGCCGGTTCTGCATATCAAACGCCATGTGGAGTGGTGAAAACAACCAGAGAACGTGTTTCTCGCATTAAATAGCTCGAATAGAGCGATCTCGATGATTCTGCATACTTCGGACAAATGTTTCACCAAGATAATCGTAGAAAATGCCTATCTCAGCTTGAAACCCGACGAAAACCAACATATCGCCGGTTCTGCATATCAAACCAACTGTGGAGTGGTGAAAACACCAGAAAACGTGTTTCTCGCATTAAATAGCTCGAAAAGCGCGATCTAGATGATTCTGCATACTTCTGACAAATGACCCACCAAGATTATCGCAGAAAATGCATATCTCATCTGGAAACACCACGAAAATCAAGATATTTACTGTTCTGCCTATCCAACGAACTGTGGAGTGGTGAAAACCCCAGAAAACGTGTTTCTCGCATTAAATAGCTCGAAAAGAGCGCTCTCGACGTTTCTGCATACTTCGGACAGATGTTTCACCAAGCTTATCGTAGAAAATGCATATCTCAGCTCGAAACCCGACGAAAACCAAAATATCTCCGGCTCTGCATATCCAACGAACTGTGGAGTGGTGAAAACCCCAGAAAACGAGTTTCTCGCATTAAATAGCTCGGAAAGAGCGCTCTCGATGTTTCTGCATACTTCGGACAGATGTTTCACCAAGATTATCATAGAAAATGCATATCTCAGCTTGAAACCCGACCGAAACCAAGATATCTCCGGTTCTGCATGTCAAACGTACTGTGGAGTGGTGAAAACACCTGAAAACGTGTTTCGTGCATTAAGTAGCTCGAACAGAGCGATCTAGATGATTCTGCATACTTCTGACAAAAGACCCACCAAGATTATCGCAGAAAATGCATATCTCAGCTGGAAACACCACGAAAATCAAGATATCGCCTGTTCTGCACATCAAACGCACTGTGGAGTGGTGAAAACACCCAGAGAACGTGTTTCTCGCATTAAATAGCTCGAAAAGAGCGATCCCGATAATTCTTCATACTTCGGACAGAAGTCTCACCAAGGTTATCGTAAAAAATGCATATCTCAGCTTGAAACCCAACGAAAGCCAAGATATCGCTGGTTCTGCATATCAAACGCACTGTGGAGTGCTGAAAACACCAGATTACGTGTTTGTCGCATTAAATAGCTCGAATTGAGCGATCTCGATGATTCTGCATCCTTCGGACAGAAGTCTCACCATGATTATCGTATAAAATGCATGTCTCAGCTTGAAACCCCACGAAAATCGAGTTATCTCCGGTTCTGCACATCAAACGTACCGTGGAGTGGTGAAAACAACCAGAGAACGTGTTTCTCGCATTAAATAGCTCGAAAAGCGCGATCTAGATGATTCTGCATACTTCTGACAAAACACCCACCAAGATTATCGCAGAAAATGCATATCTCAGCTGGAAACACCACGAAAATCAAGATATCTCCGGTTCTGCATATCTAACGAACTGTGGAGTGGTGAAAACAACTAGAGAACGTGTTTCTCGCATTAAATAGCTAGAGAAGCGCGATCTCGATGATTCAGCATACTTCGGACAGAAGTCTCACCAAGATTATCGCATGAAATGCATATCTCATCTTGAAACCCCACGAAAACCAAGATATCTCCGGTTCTGCATATCCAACGAACTGTGGAGTGGTGAAAACCCCAGAAAACGAGTTTCTCGCATTAAATAGCTCGAAAAGAGCGCTCTCGATGTTTCTGCATACTTCGGACAGATGTTTCACCAAGATTATCGTAGAAAATGCATATCTCAGCTTGAAACCCGACCGAAACCAAGATATCTCCGCTTCTGCATGTCAAACGTACTGTGGAGTGGTGAAAACACCAGAAAACGTGTTTCGTGCATTAAGTAGCTCGAAAAGAGCGATCTAGTTGATTCTGCATACTTCTGACAAAAGACCCACCAAGATTATCGCAGAAAATGCATATCTCAGCTGGAAACACCACGAAAATCAAGATATCGCCTGTTCTGCATATCAAACGCACTGTGGAGTGGTGAAAACAACCAGAGAACGTGTTTCTCGCATTAAATAGCTCGAAAAGAGCGATCTCGATGATTCAGCATATTTCGGACAGGAGTCTCAACAAGATTATCGCAGGAAATGCATATCTCAGCTTGAAACCCGACGAAAACCAATATATCGCCGGTTCTGCATATCAGACCAACTGTGGAGTGGTGAAAACACCAGATAACGTTTTTCTCGCATTAAATAGCTCGAAAAGAGCGCTCTCGACGTGTCTGCATCCTTCGGACAGATGTTTCACCAAGCTTATCGTAGAAAATGCATATCTCAGCTTGAAAACCGGCGAAAACCAAAATATCTCCGGTTCTGCATATCCAACGCACTGTGGAGTGGTAAAAACACCAGATAACGTGTTTCTCGCATTAAATAGCTCGAAACGAGCGATCTCGATGATTCTGCATACTTCGGACAGAAGTCTCAACAAGATTATCGCAGAAAATGCATATCTCAGCTTGAAACCCCACGAAAACCAAGATATCTACTGTTCTGCATATCCAACGAACTGTGGAGTGGTGAAAACCCCAGAAAACGTGTTTCGCGCATTAAATAGCTCGAAAAGAGCCCTCTCGATGTTTCTGCATACTTTGGACAGATGTTTCACCAAGCTTATCGTAGAAAATGCATATCTCAGCTTGAATCCCGACGAAAACCAAAATATCGCCGGTTCTGCATATCCAACGCACTGTGGAGTGGTGAAACCCCCCTGAAAACGTGTTTCTCGCATTAAATAGCTCGAATAGAGCCATCTCGATAATTCTTCATACTTCGGACAGAAGTCTCACCAAGGTTATCGTAAAAAATGCATATCTCAGCTTGAAACCCAACGAAAGCCAAGATATCGCTGGTTCTGCATATCAAACGCACTGTGGAGTGCTGAAAACACCAGATAACGTGTTTGTCGCATTAAATAGCTCGAATTGAGCGATCTCGATGATTCTGCATCCTTCGGACAGAAGTCTCACCAAGATTATCGTATAAAATGCATGTCTCAGCTTGAAACCCCACGAAAATCGAGTTATCTCCGGTTCTGCACATCAAACGTACCGTGGAGTGGTGAAAACAACCAGAGAACGTGTTTCTCGCATTAAATAGCTCGAAAAGCGCGATCTAGATGATTCTGCATACTTCTGACAAAACACCCACCAAGATTATCGCAGAAAATGCATATCTCAGCTGGAAACACCACGAAAATCAAGATATCTCCGGTTCTGCATATCTAACGAACTGTGGAGTGGTGAAAACAACTAGAGAACGTGTTTCTCGCATTAAATAGCTAGAGAAGCGCGATCTCGATGATTCAGCATACTTCGGACAGAAGTCTCACCAAGATTATCGCAGGAAATGCATATCTCAGCTTGAAACCCCACGAAAACCAAGATATCTCCGGTTCTGCATGTCAAACGTACTGTGGAGTGGTGAAAACACCAGAAAACGTGTTTCGTGCATTAAGTAGCTCGAAAAGAGCGATCTAGTTGATTCTGCATACTTCTGACAAAAGACCCACCAAGATTATCGCAGAAAATGCATATCTCAGCTGGAAACACCACGAAAATCAAGATATCGCCTGTTCTGCATATCAAACGCACTGTGGAGTGGTGAAAACAACCAGAGAACGTGTTTCTCGCATTAAATAGCTCGAAAAGAGCGATCTCGATGATTCAGCATATTTCGGACAGGAGTCTCACCAAGATTATCGCAGGAAATGCATATCTCAGCTTGAAACCCCACGAAAACCAAGATATCTCCGGTTCTGCATATCCAACGAACTGTGGAGTGGTGAAAACCCCTGAAAACGTATTTCGCGCATTAAGTAGCTCGAAAAGAGCGTTCTCGAAGATTCTGCATACTTCTGACAGAAGTCTCACCAGGATTATCGTAGAAAATGCATATCTCAGCTTGAAACCCGACCGATACCAAGATATCTCCGGTTCTGCATGTCAAACGTACTGTGGAGTGGTAAAAACACCAGAAAACGTGTTTCGTGCATTAAGTAGCTCGAAAAGAGCGATCTAGATGATTCTGCATACTTCTGACTGAAGTCTCACCAATATTATCGCAGAAAATGCATATCTCAGCTTGAAACCCGACGAAAACCAATATATCGCCGGTTCTGCATATCAGACCAACTGTGGAGTGGTGAAAACACCAGATAACGTGTTTCTCGCATTAAATAGCTCGAAAAGAGCGCTCTCGACGTGTCTGCATCCTTCGGACAGATGTTTCACCAAGCTTATCGTAGAAAATGCATATCTCAGCTTGAAACCCGGCGAAAACCAAAATATCTCCGGTTCTGCATATCCAACGCACTGTGGAGTGGTAAAAACACCAGATAACGTGTTTCTCGCATTAAATAGCTCGAAACGAGCGATCTCGATGATTCTGCATACTTCGGACAGAAGTCTCAACAAGATTATCGCAGAAAATGCATATCTCACCTTGAAACCCCACGAAAACCAAGATATCTACTGTTCTGCATATCCAACGAACTGTGGAGTGGTGAAAACCCCAGAAAACGTGTTTCGCGCATTAAATAGCTCGAAAAGAGCCCTCTCGATGTTTCTGCATACTTTGGACAGATGTTTCACCAAGCTTATCGTAGAAAATGCATATCTCAGCTTGAAACCCGACGAAAACCAAAATATCGCCGGTTCTGCATATCCAACGCACTGTGGAGTGGTGAAAACCCACTGAAAACGTGTTTCTCGCATTAAATAGCTCGAATAGAGCCATCTCGATAATTCTTCATACTTCGGACAGAAGTCTCACCAAGGTTATCGTAAAAAATGCATATCTCATCTTGAAACCCAACGAAAGCCAAGATATCGCTGGTTCTGCATATCAAACGCACTGTGGAGTGCTGAAAACACCAGATAACGTGTTTGTCGCATTAAATAGCTCGAATTGAGCGATCTCGATGATTCTGCATCCTTCGGACAGAAGTCTCACCAAGATTATCGTATAAAATGCATGTCTCAGCTTGAAACCCCACGAAAATCGAGTTATCTCCGGTTCTGCACATCAAACGTACCGTGGAGTGGTGAAAACACCAGAAAACGTGTTTCGCGCATTAAGTAGATCGAAAAGAGCGTTCGCGAAGATTCTGCATACTTCTGACAGAAGTCTCACCAGGATTATCGTAGAAAATGCATATCGCAGCTTGAAACTCGACCGAAACCAAAATATCTCCGGTTCTGCATGTCAAACGTACAGTGGAGTGGTGAATACACCAGAAAACGTGTTTCTCGCATTAAATAGCTCGAAAAGAGCGATCTAGGTGATTCTGCATACTTCAGACTGAAGTCTCACCAATATTATCGCAGAAAATGCATATCTCAGCTTGAAACCCGACGAAAACCAAGACGTAGCCGGTTCTGCATATCAAACGCACTGTGGGGTGGTGAAAACACCAGAAGACGTGTTACTCGCATTAAATAGCTCGAAAAGAGCGATCTAGATGATTCTGCATACCTCTGACTGAAGACTCACCAAGATTATCGCAGAAAGTGCATATCTCAGCTTGAAACCTCACGAAAACCAAGCTATCTCCGGTTCTGCACATCACACGTACTGTGGAGTGGTGAAAACACCAGAAAACGTGTTTCTCGCATTAAGTAGCTCGAAAAGAGCGTTCTCGAAGATTCTGCATACTTCTGACAGAGGTCTCACCAATATTATCGTAGAAAATGCATATCTCAGCTTGAAACTCGACCGAAACCAAGATATCTCCGGTTCTGCATGTCAAACGTACAGTGGAGTGGTGAAAACACCAGAAAACGTGTTTCTCGCATTAAATAGCTCGAAAAGAGCGATCTAGATGATTCTGCATACTTCGGACAGATGTTTCACCAAGATTATCGTAGAAAATGCATATCTCAGCTGGAAACACCACGAAAATCAAGATATCGCCTGTTCTGCATATCAAACGCACTGTGGAGTGGTGAAAACAACCAGAGAACGTGTTTCTCGCATTAAATAGCTCGAAAAGAGCGATCTCGATGAAACAGCATATTTCGGACAGGAGTCTCACCCAGATTATCGCAGGAAATGCATATCTCAGCTTGAAACCCCACGAAAACCAAGATATCTCCGGTTCTGCATTTCCAACGAACTGTGGAGTGGTGAAAACCCCAGAAAACGAGTTTCTCGCATTAAATAGCTCGAAAAGGGCGCTCTCGATGTTTCTGCATACTTCGGGCAGATGTTTCACCAAGATTATCGTAGAAAATGCATATCTCAGCTTGAAACCCGACGAAAACCAAGATATCTCCGGTTCTGCATATCCAACGAACTGTAGAGTGGTGAAAACCCCAGAAAACGAGTTTCTCGCATTAAATAGCTCGAAAAGGGCGCTCTCGATGTTTCTGCATACTTCGGACAGATGTTTCACCAAGATTATCGTAGAAAATGCATATCTCAGCTTGAAACCCGACCGAAACCAAGATATCTCCGGTTCTGCATGTCAAACGTACTGTGGAGTGGTGAGAACACCAGAAAACGTGGTTCGTGCATTAAGTAGCTCGAAAAGAGCGATCTAGATGATTCTGCATACTTCTGACTGAAGTCTCACCAATCTTATCGCAGAAAATGCATATCTCAGCTTGAAACCCGACGAAAACCGTGTTATCTCCGGTTCTGCACATCAAACGTACCGTGGAGTGGTGAAAACACCAGAAAACGTGTTTCGCGCATTAAGTAGCTCGAATAGAGCGTTCTCGAAGATTCTGCATACTTCTGACAGAAGTCTCACCAGGATTATCGTAGAAAATGCATATCTCAGCTGGAAACACTACGAAAATCAAGATATCGCCTGTTCTGCATATCAAACGCACTGTGGAGAGGTGAAAACAACCAGAGAACGGGTTTCTCGCATTAAATAGCTCGAGAAGAGCGATCTCGATGATTCTGCATACTTCGGACGGAAGTCTCACCAATATTAATGCAGAAAATGCATATCTCAGCTGGAAACCCCACGAAAACCAAGATATCGCCGGTTCTGCATATCAGTCGCACTGTGGAGTGCTGAAAACACCAGAAAACGTGTTACTCGCATTAACTAGCTCGAAAAGAGCGTTCTGGATGATTCTGCATACTTCTCATAGATGAAACACAAAGATTATCGCAGAAAATGCATATTTCAGCTGGAAATGCCACGAAAACCAAGTTATCGGCGGCTCTACATATCAAACGCACTGTGGAGTGGTCAAAACACCAGAAAACTTGTTTTTTCGCATTAAATAGCGCGAAACGAGCGATCTAGATGATTCTGCATACTTCTGACTAAAGTCTCACCAAGATTATCGCAGAAAAAGCATATTTCAGCTGGAAACCCCACGAAAACCAAGATATCTACTGTTCTGCATATCCAACGAACTGTGGAGTGGTGAAAACCCCAGAAAACGTGTTTCGCGCATTAAATAGCTCGAAAAGAGCCCTCTCGATGTTTCTGCATACTTTGGACAGATGTTTCACCAAGCTTATCGTAGAAAATGCATATCTCAGCTTGAATCCCGACGAAAACCAAAATATCGCCGGTTCTGCAT
Source organism: Anthophora plumipes (assembly GCA_951804975.1). Lineage (NCBI taxonomy): Eukaryota > Metazoa > Arthropoda > Insecta > Hymenoptera > Apidae > Anthophora > Anthophora plumipes. The sequence goes on from CATORF010000207.1 coordinate 10,068,694, forward strand.
ATCCAACGCACTGTGGAGTGGTGAAACCCCCCTGAAAACGTGTTTCTCGCATTAAATAGCTCGAATAGAGCCATCTCGATAATTCTTCATACTTCGGACAGAAGTCTCACCAAGGTTATCGTAAAAAATGCATATCTCAGCTTGAAACCCAACGAAAGCCAAGATATCGCTGGTTCTGCATATCAAACGCACTGTGGAGTGCTGAAAACACCAGATAACGTGTTTGTCGCATTAAATAGCTCGAATTGAGCGATCTCGATGATTCTGCATCCTTCGGACAGAAGTCTCACCAAGATTATCGTATAAAATGCATGTCTCAGCTTGAAACCCCACGAAAATCGAGTTATCTCCGGTTCTGCACATCAAACGTACCGTGGAGTGGTGAAAACAACCAGAGAACGTGTTTCTCGCATTAAATAGCTCGAAAAGCGCGATCTAGATGATTCTGCATACTTCTGACAAAACACCCACCAAGATTATCGCAGAAAATGCATATCTCAGCTGGAAACACCACGAAAATCAAGATATCTCCGGTTCTGCATATCTAACGAACTGTGGAGTGGTGAAAACAACTAGAGAACGTGTTTCTCGCATTAAATAGCTAGAGAAGCGCGATCTCGATGATTCAGCATACTTCGGACAGAAGTCTCACCAAGATTATCGCAGGAAATGCATATCTCAGCTTGAAACCCCACGAAAACCAAGATATCTCCGGTTCTGCATGTCAAACGTACTGTGGAGTGGTGAAAACACCAGAAAACGTGTTTCGTGCATTAAGTAGCTCGAAAAGAGCGATCTAGTTGATTCTGCATACTTCTGACAAAAGACCCACCAAGATTATCGCAGAAAATGCATATCTCAGCTGGAAACACCACGAAAATCAAGATATCGCCTGTTCTGCATATCAAACGCACTGTGGAGTGGTGAAAACAACCAGAGAACGTGTTTCTCGCATTAAATAGCTCGAAAAGAGCGATCTCGATGATTCAGCATATTTCGGACAGGAGTCTCACCAAGATTATCGCAGGAAATGCATATCTCAGCTTGAAACCCCACGAAAACCAAGATATCTCCGGTTCTGCATATCCAACGAACTGTGGAGTGGTGAAAACCCCTGAAAACGTATTTCGCGCATTAAGTAGCTCGAAAAGAGCGTTCTCGAAGATTCTGCATACTTCTGACAGAAGTCTCACCAGGATTATCGTAGAAAATGCATATCTCAGCTTGAAACCCGACCGATACCAAGATATCTCCGGTTCTGCATGTCAAACGTACTGTGGAGTGGTAAAAACACCAGAAAACGTGTTTCGTGCATTAAGTAGCTCGAAAAGAGCGATCTAGATGATTCTGCATACTTCTGACTGAAGTCTCACCAATATTATCGCAGAAAATGCATATCTCAGCTTGAAACCCGACGAAAACCAATATATCGCCGGTTCTGCATATCAGACCAACTGTGGAGTGGTGAAAACACCAGATAACGTGTTTCTCGCATTAAATAGCTCGAAAAGAGCGCTCTCGACGTGTCTGCATCCTTCGGACAGATGTTTCACCAAGCTTATCGTAGAAAATGCATATCTCAGCTTGAAACCCGGCGAAAACCAAAATATCTCCGGTTCTGCATATCCAACGCACTGTGGAGTGGTAAAAACACCAGATAACGTGTTTCTCGCATTAAATAGCTCGAAACGAGCGATCTCGATGATTCTGCATACTTCGGACAGAAGTCTCAACAAGATTATCGCAGAAAATGCATATCTCACCTTGAAACCCCACGAAAACCAAGATATCTACTGTTCTGCATATCCAACGAACTGTGGAGTGGTGAAAACCCCAGAAAACGTGTTTCGCGCATTAAATAGCTCGAAAAGAGCCCTCTCGATGTTTCTGCATACTTTGGACAGATGTTTCACCAAGCTTATCGTAGAAAATGCATATCTCAGCTTGAAACCCGACGAAAACCAAAATATCGCCGGTTCTGCATATCCAACGCACTGTGGAGTGGTGAAAACCCACTGAAAACGTGTTTCTCGCATTAAATAGCTCGAATAGAGCCATCTCGATAATTCTTCATACTTCGGACAGAAGTCTCACCAAGGTTATCGTAAAAAATGCATATCTCATCTTGAAACCCAACGAAAGCCAAGATATCGCTGGTTCTGCATATCAAACGCACTGTGGAGTGCTGAAAACACCAGATAACGTGTTTGTCGCATTAAATAGCTCGAATTGAGCGATCTCGATGATTCTGCATCCTTCGGACAGAAGTCTCACCAAGATTATCGTATAAAATGCATGTCTCAGCTTGAAACCCCACGAAAATCGAGTTATCTCCGGTTCTGCACATCAAACGTACCGTGGAGTGGTGAAAACACCAGAAAACGTGTTTCGCGCATTAAGTAGATCGAAAAGAGCGTTCGCGAAGATTCTGCATACTTCTGACAGAAGTCTCACCAGGATTATCGTAGAAAATGCATATCGCAGCTTGAAACTCGACCGAAACCAAAATATCTCCGGTTCTGCATGTCAAACGTACAGTGGAGTGGTGAATACACCAGAAAACGTGTTTCTCGCATTAAATAGCTCGAAAAGAGCGATCTAGGTGATTCTGCATACTTCAGACTGAAGTCTCACCAATATTATCGCAGAAAATGCATATCTCAGCTTGAAACCCGACGAAAACCAAGACGTAGCCGGTTCTGCATATCAAACGCACTGTGGGGTGGTGAAAACACCAGAAGACGTGTTACTCGCATTAAATAGCTCGAAAAGAGCGATCTAGATGATTCTGCATACCTCTGACTGAAGACTCACCAAGATTATCGCAGAAAGTGCATATCTCAGCTTGAAACCTCACGAAAACCAAGCTATCTCCGGTTCTGCACATCACACGTACTGTGGAGTGGTGAAAACACCAGAAAACGTGTTTCTCGCATTAAGTAGCTCGAAAAGAGCGTTCTCGAAGATTCTGCATACTTCTGACAGAGGTCTCACCAATATTATCGTAGAAAATGCATATCTCAGCTTGAAACTCGACCGAAACCAAGATATCTCCGGTTCTGCATGTCAAACGTACAGTGGAGTGGTGAAAACACCAGAAAACGTGTTTCTCGCATTAAATAGCTCGAAAAGGGCGCTCTCGATGTTTCTGCATACTTCGGACAGATGTTTCACCAAGATTATCGTAGAAAATGCATATCTCAGCTGGAAACACCACGAAAATCAAGATATCGCCTGTTCTGCATATCAAACGCACTGTGGAGTGGTGAAAACAACCAGAGAACGTGTTTCTCGCATTAAATAGCTCGAAAAGAGCGATCTCGATGAAACAGCATATTTCGGACAGGAGTCTCACCCAGATTATCGCAGGAAATGCATATCTCAGCTTGAAACCCCACGAAAACCAAGATATCTCCGGTTCTGCATTTCCAACGAACTGTGGAGTGGTGAAAACCCCAGAAAACGAGTTTCTCGCATTAAATAGCTCGAACAGGGCGCTCTCGATGTTTCTGCATACTTCGGGCAGATGTTTCACCAAGATTATCGTAGAAAATGCATATCTCAGCTTGAAACCCGACGAAAACCAAGATATCTCCGGTTCTGCATATCCAACGAACTGTAGAGTGGTGAAAACCCCAGAAAACGAGTTTCTCGCATTAAATAGCTCGAAAAGGGCGCTCTCGATGTTTCTGCATACTTCGGACAGATGTTTCACCAAGATTATCGTAGAAAATGCATATCTCAGCTTGAAACCCGACCGAAACCAAGATATCTCCGGTTCTGCATGTCAAACGTACTGTGGAGTGGTGAGAACACCAGAAAACGTGGTTCGTGCATTAAGTAGCTCGAAAAGAGCGATCTAGATGATTCTGCATACTTCTGACTGAAGTCTCACCAATCTTATCGCAGAAAATGCATATCTCAGCTTGAAACCCGACGAAAACCGTGTTATCTCCGGTTCTGCACATCAAACGTACCGTGGAGTGGTGAAAACACCAGAAAACGTGTTTCGCGCATTAAGTAGCTCGAATAGAGCGTTCTCGAAGATTCTGCATACTTCTGACAGAAGTCTCACCAGGATTATCGTAGAAAATGCATATCTCAGCTGGAAACACTACGAAAATCAAGATATCGCCTGTTCTGCATATCAAACGCACTGTGGAGAGGTGAAAACAACCAGAGAACGTGTTTCTCGCATTAAATAGCTCGAGAAGAGCGATCTCGATGATTCTGCATACTTCGGACGGAAGTCTCACCAATATTAATGCAGAAAATGCATATCTCAGCTGGAAACCCCACGAAAACCAAGATATCGCCGGTTCTGCATATCAGTCGCACTGTGGAGTGCTGAAAACACCAGAAAACGTGTTACTCGCATTAACTAGCTCGAAAAGAGCGTTCTGGATGATTCTGCATACTTCTCATAGATGAAACACAAAGATTATCGCAGAAAATGCATATTTCAGCTGGAAATGCCACGAAAACCAAGTTATCGGCGGCTCTACATATCAAACGCACTGTGGAGTGGTCAAAACACCAGAAAACTTGTTTTTTCGCATTAAATAGCGCGAAACGAGCGATCTAGATGATTCTGCATACTTCTGACTAAAGTCTCACCAAGATTATCGCAGAAAAAGCATATTTCAGCTGGAAACCCCACGAAAACCAAGTTATCGGCGGCTCTACATATCAAACGCACTGTGGAGTGGTCAAAACACCAGAAAACGTGTTTCTCGCATTAAGTAGCTCGAAAAGAGCGTTCTCGAAGATTCTGCATACTTCTGACAGTGGTCTCACCAATATTATCGTAGAAAATGCATATCTCAGCTTGAAACCCGACCGAAACGAAGATATCTCCGGTTCTGCATGTCTAGCGTACTGGGGAGTGGTGAATACACCAGAAACCGTGTTTCTCGCATTAAATAGCTCGAAACGAGCGATCTAGATGATTCTGCATACTTCTGACTGACGTCTCACCAAGATTATCGCAGAAAATGCATATCTCAGCTAGAAACCTCACGAAAATCAAGATGTCGCCGGTTCTGCATATCAAACGCACTATGGAGTGGTGTAAACAACCAGATAACGTGTTTCTCGAATTAAATAGCTCGAAACGAACGATCTAGATGACTGTGCATACTTCTGACTGAAGTCTCACCAAGATTATCGCAGAAAATGCATATCTCAGCTGGAAACACCACGAAAATCAAGATATCGCCGGTTCTGCATATCAGACGCACTGTGGAGTACTGAAAACACCAGAAAACGTGTTTCTCGCATTAACTAGCTCGTATAGAGCGTTCTCGATGATTCTGCATACTTCTGACAGAAGACTCGCCAAGATTATCGCAGAAAGTGCATATCTCAGCTTGAAACCTCACGAAAACCAAGATATCTCCGGTTCTGCACATCAAACGTACTGTGGAGTGGTGAAAACACCAGAAAACGTGTTTCTCGCATTAAGAAGCTCGAAAAGAGCATTCTCGAAGATGCTGCATAATTCTGACAGAGGTCTCACCAATATTATCGTAGAAAATGCATATCTCAGCTTGAAACAAGACCGAAACCAAGATATCTCCGGTTCTGCATATCAAACGCACTGTGGGGTGGTGAAAACACCAGAAAACGTGTTACTCGCATTAAATAGCTCGAAAAGAGCGATCTAGATGATTCTGCATACTTCTGACGGAAGACTCACCAAGATTATCGCTGAAAGTGCATATCTCAGCTTGAAACCTCACGAAAACCAAGATATCTCCGGTTCTGCACATCAAACGTACTGTGGAGTGGTGAAAACACCAGAAAACGTGTTTCTCGCATTAAGAAGCTCAAAAAGAGCATTCTCGAAGATTCTGCATACTTCTGACAGAGGTCTCACCAATATTATCGTAGAAAATGCATATCTCAGCTTGAAACACGACCGAAACCAAGATATCTCCGGTTCTGCATGTCAAACGTACAGTGGAGTGGTGAAAACATCAGAAAGCGTGATTCGTGCATTAAGTAGCTCGAAAAGAGCGATCTAGATGATGCTGCATACTTCTGTCTGAAGTCTCACCAATATTATCGCAGAAAATGCATATTTCAGCTGGAAACCCCACGAAAACCAAGTTATCGGCGGCTCTACATATCAAACGCACTGTGGAGTGGTCAAAACACCAGAAAACTTGTTTTTTCGCATTAAATAGCTCGAAACGAGCGATCTAGATGATTCTGCATACTTCTGACTGAAGTCTCACCAAGATTGTCGCAGAAAATGCATGTCTCAGCTGGAAACCCCACGAAAACGAAGATATCGCAGTTTCCGCATATCAAACGCTCCGTGAAGTGCTGAAAACACCAGAAAACTTGTTCTTCGCATTAAATAGCACGAAAACAGTGATTTCGGTGATTCTGCATACTTATCACAGAAGAATATCCAAGATTATCGCAGAAAATGCATATCTCAGCTTGAAACCCGACGAAAACCGAGTTATCTCCGGTTCTGCACATCAAACGTACCGTGGAGTGGTGAAAACACCAGAAAACGTGTTTCGCGCATTAAGTAGCTCGAATAGAGCGTTCTCGAAGATTCTGCATACTTCTGACAGAAGTCTCACCAGGATTATCGTAGAAAATGCATATCTCAGCTGGAAACACTACGAAAATCAAGATATCGCCTGTTCTGCATATCAAACGCACTGTGGAGTGGTGAAAACAACCAGAGAACGTGTTTCTCGCATTAAATAGCTCGAGAAGAGCGATCTCGATGATTCTGCATACTTCGGACGGAAGTCTCACCAATATTAATGCAGAAAATGCATATCTCAGCTGGAAACCCCACGAAAACCAAGATATCGCCGGTTCTGCATATCAGTCGCACTGTGGAGTGCTGAAAACACCAGAAAACGTGTTACTCGCATTAACTAGCTCGAAAAGAGCGTTCTGGATGATTCTGCATACTTCTCATACATGAAACACAAAGATTATCGCAGAAAATGCATATTTCAGCTGGAAATCCCACGAAAACCAAGTTATCGGCGGCTCTACATATCAAACGCACTGTGGAGTGGTCAAAACACCAGAAAACTTGTTTTTTCGCATTAAATAGAGCGAAACGAGCGATCTAGATGATTCTGCATACTTCTGACTAAAGTCTCACCAAGATTATCGCAGAAAATGCATATCTCCGCTGGAAACCCCACGAAAACCAAGATATCGCCGGTTCTGCATATCAAACGCCCTGTGGAGTGATGAAAACACCAGATAACGTGTTTCTCGCATTAAATAGCTCGAATAGAGCGATCTCGATGATTCTGCATACTTCTGACAGAAGACTAACCAAGATTATCGCAGAAAATGCATATTTCAGCTGGAAACCCCACGAAAACCAAGTTATCGGCGGCTCTACATATCAAACGCACTGTGGAGTGGTCAAAACACCAGAAAACTTGTCTTTTCGCATTAAATAGCTCGAAACGAGCGATCTAGATGATTCTGCATACTGCTGTCTGAAGTCTCACCAATATTATCGCAGAAAATGCATATCTCAGCTGGAAACACCACGGAAATCAAGATATCGCCGGTTCTGCATATCAAACGCACTGTGGAGTGGTCAATACACCAGATAACGTGTTTCTCGCATTAAATAGCTCGAAAAGAGCGATATCGATGATTCTGCATACTTCTGACAGAAGTCGCAGCAAGATTATCGCAGAAAATGCATACCTCAGCATGAAAACCAACAAAAACAAGATTTCGCCATTTCTGCATATCAAACGCACTGTGGTGTGGTCAAATCACCAGAAAACTGGTTTTTTCGCATTAAATAGCGCGAAACGAGCGATCTAGATGATTCTGCATACTTCTGATAGATGACTCACCAAGATTATCGCTGTAAATGCATATCTCAGTTGGAAACCCTACAAAAACCAAGATATCGCCGTTTCTCCATATCAGACGCACTGTGGACTGGTGAAAACACCAGAAAACGTGTTTCTCGCATTAACTAGCTCGAAAAGAGGGTTCTTGATGATTCTGCATACTTCTCATAGATAAAACACCAATATTATCGCAGAAAATGCATATCTCAGCTAGAAACATCACGAAAATCAAGATGTCGCCGGTTCTCCATGTCAGACGCACTGTGGAGTGGTAAAAACACCAGAAAACGTGTTTCTCGCATTACCTAGCTCGTAAAGAGCGTTCTCGATGATTCTGCATACTTCTCATAGATGAAACACCAAGATTATCGCAGAAAATGCATATTTCTGCTGGAAACCCCACGAAAACCAAGTTATCGTCGGTTCTGCATATCAGACGCACTGTGGAATGTTGAAAACACCAGAAAACGTGTTTCTCGCATTAACTAACTCGAAAAGAGCGTTCTCGATGATTCTGCATACTTCTCATAGATGAAACACCAAGATTATCGCAGAAAATGCATATTTCAGCTGGAAACCCCACGAAAACCAAGTTATCGGCGGCTCTACATATCAAACGCACTGTGGAGTGGTCAAAACACCAGAAAACGTGTTTCTCGCATTAAGTAGCTCGAAAAGAGCGTTCTCGAAGATTCTGCATACTTCTGACAGTGGTCTCACCAATATTATCGTAGAAAATGCATATCTCAGCTTGAAACCCGACCGAAACGAAGATATCTCCGGTTCTGCATGTCTAGCGTACTGGGGAGTGGTGAATACACCAGAAAACGTGTTTCTCGCATTAAATAGCTCGAAACGAGCGATCTAGATGTTTCTGCATACTTCGGACACATGTTTCACCAAGATTGTCGTAGAAAATGCATATCTCAGCTTGAAACCCCACGAAAACCAAGATATCTCCGGTTCTGCATATCAAACGCACTATGGAGTGGTGTAAACAACCAGATAACGTGTTTCTCGAATTAAATAGCTCGAAACGAACGATCTAGATGACTGTGCATACTTCTGACTGAAGTCTCACCAAGATTATCGCAGAAAATGCATATCTCAGCTGGAAACACCACGAAAATCAAGATATCGCCGGTTCTGCATATCAGACGCACTGTCGAGTACTGAAAACACCAGAAAACGTGTTTCTCGCATTAACTAGCTCGTATAGAGCGTTCTCGATGATTCTGCATACTTCTGACAGAAGACTCGCCAAGATTATCGTAGAAAGTGCATATCTCAGCTTGAAACCTCACGAAAACCAAGATATCTCCGGTTCTGCACATCAAACGTACTGTGGAGTGGTGAAAACACCAGAAAACGTGTTTCTCGCATTAAGAAGCTCGAAAAGAGCATTCTCGAAGATGCTGCATACTTCTGACAGAGGTCTCACCAATATTATCGTAGAAAATGCATATCTCAGCTTGAAACAAGACCGAAACCAAGATATCTCCGGTTCTGCATATCAAACGCACTGTGGGGTGGTGTAAACACCAGAAAACGTGTTACTCGCATTAAATAGCTCGAAAAGAGCGATCTAGATGATTCTGCATACTTCTGCCGGAAGACTCACCAAGATTATCGCTGAAAGTGCATATCTCAGCTTGAAACCTCACGAAAACCAAGATATCTCCGGTTCTGCACATCAAACGTACTGTGGAGTGGTGAAAACACCAGAAAACGTGTTTCTCGCATTAAGAAGCTCGAAAAGAGCATTCTCGAAGATTCTGCATACTTCTGACAGAAGACTCACCAAGATTATCGCAGAAAGTGCATATCTCAGCTTGAAACCTCACGAAAACCAAGATATCTCCGGTTCTGCATGTCAAACGTACAGGGGAGTGGTGAAAACATCAGAAAGCGTGATTCGTGCATTAAGTAGCTCGAAAAGAGCGATCTAGATGATTCTGCATACTTCTGACTGAAGTCTCACAAATATTATCGCAGAAAATGGATATTTCAGCTGGAAAACCCACGAAAACCAAGTTATCGGCGGCTCTACATATCAAACGCACTGTGGAGTGGTCAAAACACCAGAAAACTTGATTTTTCGCATTAAATAGCTCGAAACGAGCGATCTAGATGATTCTGCATACTTCTGACTGAAGTCTCACCAATATTATCGCAGAAAATGCACATCTCAGCTCGAAACCTCACGAAAATCAAGATGTTGCCGGTTCTGCATATCAAACGCACTGTGGAGTGGTGAAAACAACCAGAGAACGTGTTTCTCGCATTAAATAGCTCGAATAGAGCGATCTCGATGATTCTGCATACTTCGGACAAATGTTTCACCAAGATAATCGTAGAAAATGCATATCTCAGCTTGAAACCCGACGAAAACCAACATATCGCCGGTTCTGCATATCAAACCAACTGTGGAGTGGTGAAAACACCAGAAAACGTGTTTCTCGCATTAAATAGCTCGAAAAGCGCGATCTAGATGATTCTGCATACTTCTGACAAATGACCAACCAAGATTATCGCAGAAAATGCATATCTCATCTGGAAACACCACGAAAATCAAGATATTTACTGTTCTGCCTATCCAACGAACTGTGGAGTGGTGAAAACCCCAGAAAACGTGTTTCTCGCATTAAATAGCTCGAAAAGAGCGCTCTCGACGTTTCTGCATACTTCGGACAGATGTTTCACCAAGCTTATCGTAGAAAATGCATATCTCAGCTCGAAACCCGACGAAAACCAAAATATCTCCGGCTCTGCATATCCAACGAACTGTGGAGTGGTGAAAACCCCAGAAAACGAGTTTCTCGCATTAAATAGCTCGGAAAGAGCGCTCTCGATGTTTCTGCATACTTCGGACAGATGTTTCACCAAGATTATCATAGAAAATGCATATCTCAGCTTGAAACCCGACCGAAACCAAGATATCTCCGGTTCTGCATGTCAAACGTACTGTGGAGTGGTGAAAACACCTGAAAACGTGTTTCGTGCATTAAGTAGCTCGAACAGAGCGATCTAGATGATTCTGCATACTTCTGACAAAAGACCCACCAAGATTATCGCAGAAAATGCATATCTCAGCTGGAAACACCACGAAAATCAAGATATCGCCTGTTCTGCACATCAAACGCACTGTGGAGTGGTGAAAACACCCAGAGAACGTGTTTCTCGCATTAAATAGCTCGAAAAGAGCGATCCCGATGATTCAGCATACTTGGGACAGAAGTCTCACCAAGATTATCGCAGGAAATGCATATCTCAGCTTGAAACCCGACCGAAACCAAGATATCTCCGGTTCTGCATGTCAAACGTACTGTGGAGTGGTGAAAACACCTGAAAACGTGTTTCGTGCATTAAGTAGCTCGAACAGAGCGATCCCGATGATTCAGCATACTTGGGACAGAAGTCTCACCAAGATTATCGCAGGAAATGCATATCTCAGCATGAAACCCCACGAAAACCAAGATATCTACTGTTCTGCATATCAAACGCACTGTGAAGTGCTGAAAACACCAGAAAACTTGTTCTTCGCATTAAATAGCACGAAAACAGCGATTTCGGTGATTCTGCATACTTCTCACAGAAGAATATCCAAGATTATCGCAGAAAATGCATATCTCAGCGGGAAACACCACGAAAATCAAGATAACGCCGGCTCTGCATATCAAACGCACTGTGGAGTGGTGAAAACACCAGATAACGTGTTTCTCGCATTAAATAGCTCGAAAAGAGCGTTCTCGAAGATCCTGCATACTTCTGACAGAAGTCTCACCAAGATTATCGTAGAAAATGCATATCTCAGCTTGAAACCCGACGAAAACCAAAATATCGCCGGTTCTGCATTTCAAACCAACTGTGGAGTGGTGAAAACACCAGATAACGTGTTTCTCGCATTAAATAGCTCGAAAAGCGCGATCTAGATGATTCTGCATACTTCTGACAAAAGACCGACCAAGATTATTGCAGAAAATGCATATCTCATCTGGAAACACCACGAAAATCAAGATATCGCCTGTTCTGCATATCAAACGCACTGTGGAGTTGTGAAAACAACCAGAGAACGTGTTTCTCGCATTAAATAGCTCGAAAAGAGCGATCCCGATGATTCAGCAAACTTCGGACAGAAGTCTCACCAAGATTATCGCAGGAAATGCATATCACAGCATGAAACCCCACGAAAACCAAGATATCTCCGGTTCTGCATATCCACCGAACTGTGGAGTGGTGAAAATCCCAGAAAACGAGTTTCTCGCATTAAATAGCTCGAAAAGAGCGATCTAGATGATTCAGCATACTTCGGACAGAAGTCTCACCAAGATTATCGCAGGAAATGCATATCTCTGCTTGAAACCCGACGAAAACCAAAATATCGCCGGTTCTGCATATCAAACCATCTGTGGAGTGGTGAAAACACCAGATAACGTGTTTCTCGCATTAAATAGCTCGAAAAGAGCGCTCGCGATGTTTCTGCATACTTCGGACAGATGTTTCACCAAGATTTTCGCAGAAAATGCATATCTCTGCTTGAAACCCGACCATAACCAAAATATCGCCGGTTCTGCATATCAAACGCACTGTGGAGTGGTGAAAACAACCAGAGAACGTGTTTCGCGCATTAAATAGCTCGAATAGAGCGATCTCGATGATTCTGCATACTTCGGACAGATGTTTCACCAAGATTATCGTAGAAAATATATATCTCAGCTTGAAACCCGACGAAAACTAAAATATCGCCGGTTCTGCATATCAAACCAACTGTGGAGTGGTGAAAACACCAGATAACGTGTTTCTCGCATTAAATAGCTCGAAAAGCGCGATCTAGATGATTCTGCATACTTCGGACAGAAGTCTCACCAAGATTATCGCAGGAAATGCATATCTCAGCTTGAAACCCCACGAAAACCAAGATATCTCCGGTTCTGCATATCCAACGAACTGTGGAGTGGTGAAAACCCCAGAAAACGAGTTTCTCGCATTAAATAGCTCGAAAAGAGCGCTCTTGATGTTTCTGCATACTTCGGACACATGTTTCACCAAGATTGTCGTAGAAAATGCATATCTAAGCTTGAAACCCGACGAAAACCAAAATATCGCCGGTTCTGCATATCAAACGTACTGTGGAGTGGTGAAAACACCAGATAACGTGTTTCTCGCATTAAATAGCTCGAAACGAGCGATCTCGATGATTCTGCATACATCGGACAGAAGTCTCAACAAGATTATCGCAGAAAATGCATATCTAAGCTTGAAACCCGACGAAAACCAAAATATCGCCGGTTCTGCATATCAAACGTACTGTGGAGTGGTGAAAACAGCAGATAACGTGTTTCTCGCATTAAATAGCTCGAAACGAGCGATCTCGATGATTCTGCATACATCGGACAGAAGTCTCAACAAGATTATCGCAGAAAATGCATATCTCAGCTTGAAACCCCACGAAAACCAAGATATCTCCGGTTCTGCATATCCAACGAACTGTGGAGTGTTGAAAACCCCAGAAAACGTGTTTCTCGCATTAAAAAGCTCGAAAAGAGCGATCTCGATGATTCTGCATACTTCTAACAGAAGTCTCACCAAGATTATCGTAGAAAATGCATATCTCAGCTTGAAACCCGACCGAACCAAGATATCTCCGGTTCTGCATGTCAATCTTACTGTGGAGTGGTGAAAACACCAGATAACGTGTTTCTCGCATTAAATAGCTCGAAACGAGCGATCTCGATGATTCTGCATACTTCGGACAGAAGTCTCAACAAGATTATCGTAGAAAATGCATATCTCAGCTTGAAACCCGACCGAACCAAGATATCTCCGGTTCTGCATGTCAAACGTACTGTGGAGTGGTGAAAACACCAGATAACGCGTTTCTCGCATTAAATAGCACGAAAAGAGCGCTCTCGATGTTTATGCATACTTCGGACAGAAGTCTCAACAAGATTATCGTAGAAAATGCATATCTCAGCTTGAAACCCGACCGAACCAAGATATCTCCGGTTCTGCATGTCAAACGTACAGTGGAGTGGTGAAAACACCAGAAAACGTGTTTCGTGCATTAAATAGCTCGAAAAGAGCGATCTAGATGATTCTGCATACTTCTGACTGAAGTCTCACCAATATTATCGCAGAAAATGCATATCTCAGCTTGAAACCCCACGAAAACCAAGATATCGCTGGTTCTGCATATCAAACGCACTGTGGAGTGGTGAAAACACCAGATACGTGTTTCTCGCTTTAAGAAGCTCGAAAAGAGCATTCTCGAAGATGCTGCATACTTCTGACAGAGGTCTCACCAATATTATCGTAGAAAATGCATATCTCTGCTTGAAACACGACCGAAACCAAGATATCTCCGGTTCTGCATATCAAACGCACTGTGGGGTGGTGAAAACACCAGAAAACGTGTTACTCGCATTAAATAGCTCGAAAAGAGCGATCTAGATGATTCTGCATACTTCTGACAGAAGACTCACCAAGATTATCGCAGAAAGTGCATATCTCAGCTTGAAACCTCACGAAAACCAAGATATCTCCGGTTCTGCATGTCAAACGTACAGTGGAGTGGTGAAAACATCAGAAAGCGTGATTCGTGCATTAAGTAGCTCGAAAAGAGCGATCTAGATGATTCTGCATACTTCTGACTGAAGTCTTACAAATATTATCGCAGAAAATGCATATTTCAGCTGGAAAACCCACGAAAACCAAGTTATCGGCGGCTCTACAAATCAAACGCACTGTGGAGTGGTCAAAACACCAGAAAACTTGATTTTTCGCATTAAATAGCTCGAAACGAGCGATCTAGATGATTCTGCATACTTCTGACTGAAGTCTCACCAATATTATCGCAGAAAATGCACATCTCAGCTCGAAACCTCACGAAAATCAAGATGTTGCCGGTTCTGCATATCAAACGCACTGTGGAGTGGTGAAAACACCAGAAAACGTGTTTCTCGCATTAAACAGCTCGAAAAGCGCGATCTAGATGATTCTGCATACTTCTGACAAATGACCCACCAAGATTATCGCAGAAAATGCATATCTCATCTGGAAACACCACGAAAATCAAGATATCTACTGTTCTGCCTATCCAACGAACTGTGGAGTGGTGAAAACCCCAGAAAACGTGTTTCTCGCATTAAATAGCTCGAAAAGAGCGCTCTCGACGTTTCTGCATACTTCGGACAGATGTTTCACCAAGCTTATCGTAGAAAATGCATATCTCAGCTCGAAACCCGACGAAAACCAAAATATCTCCGGCTCTGCATATCCAACGAACTGTGGAGTGATGAAAACCCCAGAAAACGAGTTTCTCGCATTAAATAGCTCGGAAAGAGCGCTCTCGATGTTTCTGCATACTTCGGACAGATGTTTCACCAAGATTATCATAGAAAATGCATATCTCAGCTTGAAACCCGACCGAAACCAAGATATCTCCGGTTCTGCATGTCAAACGTACTGTGGAGTGGTGAAAACACCTGAAAACGTGTTTCGTGCATTAAGTAGCTCGAACAGAGCGATCTAGATGATTCTGCATACTTCTGACAAAAGACCCACCAAGATTATCGCAGAAAATGCATATCTCAGCTGGAAACACCACGAAAATCAAGATAGCGCCTGTTCTGCACATCAAACGCACTGTGGAGTGGTGAAAACACCCAGAGAACGTGTTTCTCGCATTAAATAGCTCGAAAAGAGCGATCCCGTTGATTCAGCATACTTGGGACAGAAGTCTCACCAAGATTATCGCAGGAAATGCATATCTCAGCTTGAAACCCGACCGAGACCAAGATATCTCCGGTTCTGCATGTCAAACGTACTGTGGTGTGGTGAAAACACCATAAAACGTGTTTCGTGCATTAAGTAGCTCGAACAGAGCGATCTAGATGATTCTGCATACTTCTGACAAAAGACCCACCAAGATTATCGCAGAAAATGCATATCTCAGCTGGAAACACCACGAAAATCAAGATATCGCCTGTTCTGCACATCAAACGCACTGTGGAGTGGTGAAAACACCCAGAGAACGTGTTTCTCGCATTAAACAGCTCGAAAAGAGCGATCCCGATGATTCAGCATACTTGGGACAGAAGTCTCACCAAGATTATCGCAGGAAATGCATATCTCAGCTTGAAACCCGACCGAAACCAAGATATCTCCGGTTCTGCATGTCAAACGTACTGTGGTGTGGTGAAAACACCTGAAAACGTGTTTCGTGCATTAAGTAGCTCGAACAGAGCGATCGAGATGATTCTGCATACTTCTGACAAAAGACCCACCAAGATTATAGCAGAAAATGCATATCTCATCTGGAAACACCACGAAAATAAAGATATCGCCTGTTCTGCATATAAAACGCACTGTGGAGTGGTGAAAACAACCAGAGAACGTGTTTCTCGCATTAAATAGCTCGAAAAGAGCGATCCCGATGATTCAGCAAACTTCGGACAGAAGTCTCACCAAGATTATCGCAGGAAATGCATATCTCAGCATGAAACCCCACGAAAACCAAGATATCTCCGGTTCTGCATATCCACCGAACTGTGGAGTGGTGAAAACCCCAGAAAACGAGTTTCTCGCATTAAATAGCTCGAAAAGAGCGCTCTGGATGTTTCTGCATACTTCGGACACATGTTTCACCAAGATTATCGTAGAAAATGCATATGTCAGCTTGAAACCCGACGAAAACCAAAATATCGCCGGTTCTGCATATCAAACCAACTGTGGAGTGGTGAAAACACCAGATAACGTGTTTCTCGCATTAAATAGCTCGAAAAGTGCGATCTCGATGATTCTGCATACTTCTAACAGAAGTCTCAAAAAGATTATCGCAGAAAATGCATATCTCATCTTGAAACCCCACGAAAACCAAGATATCTACTGTTCTGCATATCAAACGCACTGTGGAGTGGTGAAAACACCAGAAAACGTGTTTCTCGCATTAGCTAGCTCGAAAAGAGCGTTCTCGATGATTCTGCATACTTCTCATAAATGAAACAACAAGATTATCGCAGAAAATGCATATCTCAGCTGGAAACCCTACGAAAACCAAGATATCGCCGGTTCTCCATATCAGACGCACTGTGGAGTGGTTAAAACACCAGAAAACGTGTTTCTCGCATTAACTAGCTCGACAAGAGCGTTCTCGATGATTCTGGATACTTCTCATAAATGAAACACCAAGATTATCGCAGAAAATGCATATTTCAGCTGGAAACCCCACCAAAACCAAGTTATCGGCGGCTCTACATATCAAACGCCCTGTGGAGTGGTGAAAACAACCAGATAACGTGTTTCTCGCATTAAATAGCTCGAAACGAGCGATCTAGGTGATTCTGCATACATCGGACAGAAGTCTCACCAAGATTATCGCGGAAAATGCATATCTCAGCTTGAAACCCCTCGAAAACGAAGATATCGCAGTTTCCGCATATCAAACGCACTGTGAAGTGCTGAAAACACCAGAAAACTTGTTCTTCGCATTAAATAGCACGAAAACAGCGATTTCGGTGATTCTGCATACTTCTCACAGAAGAATATCCAAGATTATCGCAGAAAATGCATATCACAGCATGAAACCCCACGAAAATCAAGATATCTCCGGTTCTGCATATCCACCGAACTGTGGAGTGGTGAAAATCCCAGAAAACGAGTTTCTCGCATTAAATAGCTCGAAAAGAGCGATCTAGATGATTCAGCATACTTCGGACAGAAGTCTCACCAAGATTATCGCAGGAAATGCATATCTCTGCTTGAAACCCGACGAAAACCAAAATATCGCCGGTTCTGCATATCAAACCAACTGTGGAGTGGTGAAATCACCAGATAACGTGTTTCTCGCATTAAATAGCTCGAAAAGAGCGATCTAGATGATTCAGCATACTTCGGACAGAAGTCTCACCAAGATTATCGCAGGAAATGCATATCTCAGCTTGAAACCCCACGAAAACGAAGATATCTCCGGTTCTGCATATCCAACGAACTGTGGAGTGTTGAATACCCCAGAAAACGAGTTTCTCGCATTAAATAGCTCGAAAAGTGCGCTCTCGATGTTTCTGCATACTTCGGACACATGTTTCACCAAGATTGTCGTAGAAAATGCATATCTCAGCTTGAAACCCCACGAAAACCAAGATATCTCCGGTTCTGCATATCCAACGAACTGTGGAGTGGTGAAAACCCCAGAAAACGTGTTTCTCGCATTAAATAGCTCGAAAAGTGCGATCTCGGTGATTCTGCATACTTCTAACAGAAGTCTCACCAAGATTATCGCAGGAAATGCATATCTCAGCTTGAAACCCGACCGAAACCAAGATATCTCCGGTTCTGCATGTCAAACGTACTGTGGAGTGGTGAAAACACCAGAAAACGTGTTTCGTGCATTAAGTAGCTCGAAAAGAGCGAACTAGATGATTCTGCATACTTCTGACTGAAGTCTCACCAATATTATCGCAGAAAATGCATATCTCAGCTCGAAACCTCACGAAAATCAAGATGTTGCCGGTTCTGCATATCAAACGCACTGTGGAGAGGTGAAAACAACCAGAGAACGTGTTTCGCGCATTAAATAGCTCGAATAGAGCGATCTCGATGATTCTGCATACTTCGGACAGATGTTTCACTATGATTATCGTAGAAAATATATATCTCAGCTTGAAACCCGACGAAAACTAAAATATCGCCGGTTCTGCATGTCAAACGCACTGTGGGGTGGTGAAAACACCAGAAAACGTGTTACTCGCATTAAATAGCTCGAAAAGAGCGATCTAGACGATTCTGCATACTTCTGACAGAAGACTCAACAAGATTATCGCAGAAAGTGCATATCTCAGCTGGAAACCCCTCGAAAACCAAGTTATCGGCGGCTCTACATATCAAACGCACTGTGGAGTGGTCAAAACACCAGATAACGTGTTTCTCGCATTAAATAGCTCGAAAAGAGCGATCTAGATGATTCAGCATACTTCGGACAGAAGTCTCACCAAGATTATCGCAGGAAATGCATATCTCAGCTTGAAACCCCACGAAAACGAAGATATCTCCGGTTCTGCATATCCAACGAACTGCGGAGTGTTGAATACCCCAGAAAACGAGTTTCTCGCATTAAATAGCTCGAAAAGTGCGCTCTCGATGTTTCTGCATACTTCGGACACATGTTTCACCAAGATTGTCGTAGAAAATGCATATCTCAGCTTGAAACCCGACCGAACCAAGATATCGCCGGTTCTGCATGTCAATCGTACTGTGGAGTGGTGAAAACACCAGATAACGTGTTTCTCGCATTAAATAGCTCGAAACGAGCGATCTCGATGGTTCTGCATACTTCGGACAGAAGTCTCAACAAGATTATCGTAGAAAATGCATATCTCAGCTTGAAACCCGACCGAACCAAGATATCTCCGGTTCTGCATGTCAAACGTACTGTGGAGTGGTGAAAACACCAGATAACGTGTTTCTCGCATTAAATAGCACGAAAAGAGCGCTCTCGACGTTTCTGCATACTTCGGACAGATGTTTCACCAAGCTTATCGTAGAAAATGCATATCTCAGCTTGAAACCCGACGAAAACCAAGATATCGTCGGTTCTGCATATCAGACGCACTGTAGAATGTTGAAAACACCAGAAAACGTGTTTCTCGCATTAACTATCTCGAAAAGAGCGTTCTCGATGATTCTGCATACTTCTGACAGAAGACTCACCAAGATTATCGCAGAAAATGCATATCTCAGCTGGAAACACCACGAAAATCAAGATGTCGCCGGTTCTGCATATCAAACGCACTGTGGGGTGGTGAAAACACCAGAAAACGAGTTACTCGCATTAATTAGCTCGAAAAGAGCGATCTAGATGATTCTGCATACTTCTGACAGAAGACTCACCAAGATTATCGCAGAAAGTGCATATCTCAGCTGGAAACCCCACGAAAACCAAGTTATCGGCGGCTCTACATATCAAACGCACTGTGGAGTGGTCAAAACACCAGAAAACGTGCTTCTCGCATTAAGTAGCTCGAAAAGAGCGTTCTCGAAGATTCTGCATGCTTCTGACAGAGGTCTCACCAATATTATCGCAGAAAATGCATATCGCAGCTTGAAACCCGACGAAAACCAAGATATCGTCGGTTCTGCATATCAGACGCACTGTAGAATGTTGAAAACACCAGAAAACGTGTTTCTCGCATTAACTATCTCGAAAAGAGCGTTCTCGATGATTCTGCAGACTTCTGACTGACGTATCACCAAGATTATTGCAGGAAATGCATATCTCAGCTTGAAACCCCACGAAAACCAAGATATCTCCGGTTCTGCATATCCAACGAACTGTGGAGTGGTGAAAACCCCAGAAAACGAGTTTCTCGCATTAAATAGCTCGAAAAGAGTGCTCTCGATGTTTCTGCATACTTCGGACAGATGTTTCACCAAGCTTATCGTAGAAAATGCATATCTCAGCTTGAAACCCCACGAAAACCAAGATATCTCCGGTTCTGCATATCAAACCAACTGTGGAGTGGTGAAAACACCAGATAACGTGTTTCTCGCATTAAATAGCTCGAAAAGTGTGATCTCGATTATTCTGCATACTAATAACAGAAGTCTCACCAAGATTATCGCAGAAACGGCTTATCTCTGCTTGAAACCCCACGAAATCCAAGATATCTACTGTTCTGCATATCCAACGAACTGTGGAGTAGTGAATACACCAGAAAACGTGTTTCTCGCATTAAATAGCTCGAAACGAGCGATCTAGATGATTCTGCATACTTCTGACAGAAGACTCACCAAGATTATCGCAGAAAATGCATATCTCAGCTGGAAACCCTACGAAAACCAAGATATCGCCGGTTCTCCATATCAGACGCACTGTGGAGTGGTTAAAACACCAGAAAACGTGTTTCTCGCGTTAACTAGCTCGAAAAGAGCGATCTAGATGATTCTGCATACTTCTGACAGAAGACTCACCAAGATTATCGCAGAAAATGCATATCTCAGCTGGAAACCCTACGAAAACCAAGATATCTCCGGTTCTGCATATCAAACCAACTGTGGAGTGGTGAAAACACCAGATAACGTGTTTCTCGCATTAAATAGCTCGAAAAGTGTGATCTCGATTATTCTGCATACTAATAACAGAAGTCTCACCAAGATTATCGCAGAAACGGCTTATCTCTGCTTGAAACCCCACGAAATCCAAGATATCTACTGTTCTGCATATCCAACGAACTGTGGAGTAGTGAATACACCAGAAAACGTGTTTCTCGCATTAAATAGCTCGAAACGAGCGATCTAGATGATTCTGCATACTTCTGACAGAAGACTCACCAAGATTATCGCAGAAAATGCATATCTCAGCTGGAAACCCTACGAAAACCAAGATATCGCCGGTTCTCCATATCAGACGCACTGTGGAGTGGTTAAAACACCAGAAAACGTGTTTCTCGCGTTAACTAGCTCGAAAAGAGCGATCTAGATGATTCTGCATACTTCTGACAGAAGACTCACCAAGATTATCGCAGAAAGTGCATATCTCAGCTTGAAACCTCACGAAAACCAAGATATCTCCGGTTCTGCATATCAAACGCACTGTGGAGTGGTCAAAACACCAGATAACGTGTTTCTCGCATTAAATAGCTCGAAAAGAGCGTTCTCGATGATTCTGCATACTTCTCATAGATGAAACACCAAGATTATCGCAGAAAATGCATATTTCAGCTGGAAACCCCACGAAAACCAAGTTATCGGCGGCTCTACATATCAAACGCACTGTGGAGTGGTGAAAACACCAGAAAACGTGTTTCTCGCATCAACTATCTCGAAAAGAGCGTTCTCGATGATTCTGCATACTTCTCATAGATAAAACACCAAGAGTATCGCATAAAATGCATATTTCAGCTGGAAACCCCACGAAAACCAAGATATCGCCGATTCTGCATATCATACGCACTGTGGAGTGGTGAAAACACCAGACAACGTGTTTCTCGCATTAAATATCTAGAAAAGAGCGATCTCGATGATTAAGCATACTTCGGACAGAAGTCTAACCAAGATTATCGTAAAAGATGCATATCTCAGCATGAAACCCCACGAAAACCAAGATATCGCTGGTACTGCATATCAAACGCACAGTGGAGTGGTGAAAACACCAGATAACGTGTTTCTCGCATTAAATAGCTCGAAAAGAGCGATATCGATGATTCTCCATACTTCTGACTGAAGTCTCACCAATATTATCGCAGAAAATGCATATCTCAGCTTGAAACCCGACCGAAACCGAGTTATCTCCGGTTCTGCACATCAAACTTACCGTGGAGTGGTGACAACACCAGAAAACGTGTTTCGTGCATTAAGTAGCTCGAAAAGAGCGATCTAGATGATTCTGCATACTTATGACTGAAGTCTCACCAATATTATCGCAGAAAATGCTTATCGCAGCTTGAAACCCCACGAAAACCAAGATATCGCTGGTTCTGCATATCAAACGCACTGTGGAGTGGTGAAAACCCCAGAAAACGAGTTTCTCGCATTAAATAGCTCGAAAAGAGCGCTCTCGACGTTTCTGCATACTTCGGACAGATGTTTCACCAAGATTGTCGTAGAAAATGCATATCTCAGCTTGAAACCCGACCGATACCAAGATATCTCCGGTTCTGCATGTCAAACGTACTGTGGAGTGGTGAAAACACCAGAAAACGTGTTTCGTGCATTAAGTAGCTCGAAAAGAGCGATCTAGATGATTCTGCATACTTCTGACTGACGTATCACCAAGATTATCGCAGGAAATGCATATCTCAGCTTGAAACCCCACGAAAACCAAGATATCTCCGGTTCTGCATATCCAACGAACTGTGGAGTGGTGAAAATCCCTGAAAACGTATTTCGCGCATTAAGTAGCTCGAAAAGAGCGGTCTCGAAGATTCTGCATACTTCTGACAGAAGTCTCACCAGGATTATCGTAGAAAATGCATATCTCAGCTTGAAACCCGACCGATACCAAGATATCTCCGGTTCTGCATGTCAAACGTACTGTGGAGTGGTAAAAACACCAGAAAACGTGTTTCGTGCATTAAGTTGCTCGAAAAGAGCGATCTAGATGATTCTGCATACTTCTGACTGAAGTCTCACCAATATTATCGCAGAAAATGCATATCTCAGCTTGAAACCCGACGAAAACCAATATATCGCCGGTTCTGCATATCAGACCAACTGTGGAGTGGTGAAAACACCAGATAACGTGTTTCTCGCATTAAATAGCTCGAAAAGAGCGCTCTCGACGTGTCTGCATCCTTCGGACAGATGTTTCACCAAGCTTATCGTAGAAAATGCATATCTCAGCTTGAAACCCGGCGAAAACCTAAATATCTCCGGTTCTGCATATCCAACGCACTGTGGAGTGGTAAAAACACCAGATAACGTGTTTCTCGCATTAAATAGCTCGAAACGAGCGATCTCGATGATTCTGCATACTTCGGACAGAAGTCTCAACAAGATTATCGCAGAAAATGCATATCTCAGCTTGAAACCCCACGAAAACCAAGATATCTACTGTTCTGCATATCCAACGAACTGTGGAGAGGTGAAAACCCCAGAAAACGTGTTTCGCGCATTAAATAGCTCGAAAAGAGCCCTCTCGATGTTTCTGCATACTTTGGACAGATGTTTCACCAAGCTTATCGTAGAAAATGCATATCTCAGCTTGAAACCCGACGAAAACCAAAATATCGCCGGTTCTGCATATCCAACGCACTGTGGAGTGGTGAAAACCCCCTGAAAACGTGTTTCTCGCATTAAATAGCTCGAATAGAGCCATCTCGATAATTCTTCATACTTCGGACAGAAGTCTCACCAAGGTTATCGTAAAAAATGCATATCTCAGCTTGAAACCCAACGAAAGCCAAGATATCGCTGGTTCTGCATATCAAACGCACTGTGGAGTGCTGAAAACACCAGATAACGTGTTTGTCGCATTAAATAGCTCGAATTGAGCGATCTCGATGATTCTGCATCCTTCGGACAGAAGTCTCACCAAGATTATCGTATAAAATGCATGTCTCAGCTTGAAACCCCACGAAAACCGAGTTATCTCCGGTTCTGCACATCAAACGTACCGTGGAGTGGTGAAAACACCAGAAAACGTGTTTCGCGCATTAAGTAGATCGAAAAGAGCGTTCGCGAAGATTCTGCATACTTCTGACAGAAGTCTCACCAGGATTATCGTAGAAAATGCATATCTCAGCTTGAAACCCGACCGAAACCAAGATATCTCCGGTTCTGCATGTCAAACGTACTGTGGTGTGGTGAAAACACCAGAAAACGTGTTTCGTGCATTAAGTAGCTCGAAAAGAGCGATCTAGATGATTCTGCACACTTCTGACTGAAGTCTCACCAATATTATCGCAGAAAATGCATATCTCAGCTTGAAACCCCACGTTAACCAAGATATCGCTGGTTCTGCATATCAAACGCACTGTGGAGTGGTGAAAACACCAGATAACGTGTTTCTCGCATTAAATAGCTCGAAAAGAGCGGTCTAGATGATTCAGCATACTTCGGACAGATGTTTCACGAAGATTATCGTAGAAAATGCATATCTCAGTTTGACACCCGACGAAAACCGAAATATCGCCGGTTCTGCATATCAAACCAACTGTGGAGTGGTGAAAACACCAGATAACGTGTTTCTCGCATTAAATAGCTCGAAAAGCGCGATCTCGAGGATTCTGCATACTTCTAACAGAAGTCTCACGAAGATTATCGCAGAAAATGCATATCTCTGCTTGAAACCCCACGAAAACCAAGATATCTACTGTTCTGCATATCCAACGAACTGTGGGGTGGTGAAAACCCCAGAAAACGTGTTTCGCGCATTAAGTAGCTCGAAAAGAGCGTTCTCGAAGATTCTGCATACTTCGGACAGATGTTTGACCAAGATTATCGTAAAAATGCATATCTCAGCTTGACACCCGACGAAAACCAAAATATCGCCGGTTCTGCATATCTAACGCACTGTGGAGTGGTGAAAACACCGGATAAGGCTTTTCTCGCATTACCTAGCACGAAAAGAGCGATCTCGATGTTTCAGCATACTTCGGACGGAAGTCTCACCAAGATTATCGTAGAAAATGCATATCTCAGCTTGAAACCCGACGAAAACCGAGTTATCTCCGGTTCTGCACATCAAACGCACCGTGGAGTGGTGAAAACACCAGAAAACGTGTTTCGCGCATTAAGTAGCTCGGAAAGAGCATTCCCGAAGATTCTGCATGCTTCTGTCAGAAGTCTCACCAGGATTATCGTAGAAAATGCATATCTCAGCTGGAAACACCACGAAAATCAAGCTATCGCCTGTTCTGCATATCAAACGCACTGTGGAGTGGTGAAAACACCAGATTACGTGTTTCTCGCATTAAATAGCTCGAAAAGAGCGTTCTCGAAGATCCTGCATACTTCTGACAGAAGTCTCACCAAGATTATCGTAGAAAATGCATATCTCAGCTTGAAACCCCACGAAAACCAAAATATCGCCTGTTCTGCATATCAAACCAACTGTGGAGTGGGGAAAACACCAGATTACGTGTTTCTCGCATTAAATAGCTCGAAAAGAGCGTTCTCGAAGATCCTGCATACTTCTGACAGAAGTCTCACCAATATTATCGCAGAAAATGCATATCTCTGCTTGAAACCCCACGAAAACCAAGATATCTACTGTTCTGCATATCCAACGAACTGTGGAGTGGTGAAAACACCAGAAAACTTGTTTCGCGCATTAAGTAGCTCGAAAAGAGCGTTCTCGAAGATTCTGCATACTTCTGACAGAAGTCTCACCAGGATTATCGTAGAAAATGCATATCTCAGCTTGAAACCCGACCGAAACCAAAATATCGCCGGTTCTGCATATCATACGCACTGTGGAGTGGTGAAAACACCAGATTACGTGTTTCTCGCATTTAATAGCTCGAAAAGAGCGTTCTCGAAGATCCTGCATACTTCTGACAGAAGTCTCACCAAGATTATCGTAGAAAATGCATATCTCATCTTGAACCCCGACGAAAACCGAGTTATCTCCGGTTCTGCTCATCAAACGTACCGTGGAGTGGTGAAAACACCAGAAAACGAGTTTCGCGCATTAAGTAGCTCGAAAAGAGCGTTCTCGAAGATTCTGCATACTTCTGACAGAAGTCTCACCAAGATTATCGTAGAAAATGCATATCTCAGCTTGAAACCCGACCGAAACCAAGATATCTCCGGTTCTGCATGACAAACGTACTGTGGAGTGGTGAAAACACCAGAAAACGTGTTTCGTGCACTAAGTAGCTCGAAGAGAGCGCTCTCGATGTTTCTGCATACTTTGGACAGATGTTTCACCAAGCTTATCGTAGAAAATGCATATCTCAGCTTGAAACCCGAAGAAAACCAAAATATCGCCGGTTCTTCATATCCAACGCACTATGGAGTGGTGAAAACTCCAGATAACGTGTTTCTCGCATTAAGTAGCTCGAAACGAGCGATCTCGATGATTCTGCATACTTCGGACAGAAGTCTCAACAAGATTATCGCAGAAAATGCATATCTCAGCTTGAAACCCCACGAAAACCAAGATATCGCCGGTTCTGCATATCAAACGCACTGTGGAGTTGTGAAAACACCGGATAAGGTTTTTCTCGCATTAAATAGCTCGAAAAGAGCGTTCTCGAAAATCCTGCATACTTCTGACAGAAGTCTCACCAAGATTATCGTAGAAAATACATATCTCAGCTGGAAACACCACGAAAATCAAGATATCGCCTGTTCTGCATATCAAACGCACTGTGGAGTGGTGAAAACCCCAGAAAACGAGTTTCTCGCATTAAATAGCTCGAAAAGAGCGCTCTCGATGTTTCTGCATACTTCGGACAGATGTTTCACCAAGATTATCGTAGAAAATGCATATCTCAGCTTGAAACCCGACGAAAACCAAGATATCTCCGGTTCTGCATATCCAACGAACTGTGGAGTGGTGAAAACCCCAGAAAACGAGTTTCTCGCATTAAATAGCTCGAAAAGGGCGCTCTCGATGTTTCTGCATACTTCGGACAGATGTTTCACCAAGATTATCGTAGAAAATGCATATCTCAGCTTGAAAACCGACTGAAACCAAGATATCTCCGGTTCTGCATGTCAAACGTACTGTGGAGTGGTGAGAACACCAGAAAACGTGTTTCGTGCATTAAGTAGCTCGAAAAGAGCGATCTAGATGATTCTGCATACTTCTGACTGAAGTCTCACCAATCGTATCGCAGAAAATGCATATCTCAGCTTGAAACCCGACGAAAACCGAGTTATCTCCGGTTCTGCACATCAAACGTACCGTGGAGTGGTGAAAACACCAGAAAATCGTGTTTCGCGCATTAAGTAGCTCGAATAGAGCGTTCTCGCAGATTCTGCATACTTCTGACAGAAGTCTCACCAGGATTATCGTAGAAAATGCATATCTCAGCTTGAAACCCGACCGAAACCAAGATATCTCCGGTTCTGCATGTCAAACGTACTGTGGAGTGGTGAGAACACCAGAAAACGTGTTTCGTGCATTAAGTAGCTCGAAAAGAGCGATCTAGATGATTCTGCATACTTCTGACTGAAGTCTCACCAATCTTATCGCAGAAAATGCATATCTCAGCTTGAAACCCGACGAAAACCGAGTTATCTCCGGTTCTGCACATCAAACGTACCGTGGAGTGGTGAAAACACCAGAAAACGAGTTTCGCGCATTAAGTAGCTCGAAAAGAGCGTTCTCGAAGATTCTGCATACTTCGGACGGAAGTCTCACCAATATTAATGCAGAAAATGCATATCTCAGCTGGAAACCCCACGAAAACCAAGATATCGCCGGTTCTGCATATCAGTCGCACTGTGGAGTGCTGAAAACACCAGAAAACGTGTTACTCGCATTAAATAGCTCGAAAAGAGCGTTCTGGATGATTCTGCATACTTCTCATAGATGAAACACAAAGATTATCGCAGAAAATGCATATTTCAGCTGGAAATCCCACGAAAACCAAGTTATCGGCGGCTCTACATATCAAACGCACTGTGGAGTGGTCAAAACACCAGAAAACTTGTTTTTTCGCATTAAATAGCGCGAAACGAGCGATCTAGATGATTCTGCATACTTCTGACTAAAGTCTCACCAAGATTATCGCAGAAAATGCATATCTCCGCTGGAAACCCCACGAAAACCAAGATATCGCCGGTTCTGCATATCAAACGCCCTGTGGAGTGATGAAAACACCAGATAACGTGTTTCTCGCATTAAATAGCTCGAATAGAGCGATCTCGATGATTCTGCATACTTCTGACAGAAGACTCACCAAGATTATCGCAGAAAATGCATATTTCAGCTGGAAACCCCACGAAAACCAAGTTATCGGCGGCTCTACATATCAAACGCACTGTGGAGTGGTCAAAACACCAGAAAACTTGTCTTTTCGCATTAAATAGCTCGAAACGAGCGATCTAGATGATTCTGCATACTGCTGTCTGAAGTCTCACCAATATTATCGCAGAAAATGCATATCTCAGCTGGAAACACCACGGAAATCAAGATATCGCCGGTTCTGCATATCAAACGCACTGTGGAGTGGTCAATACACCAGATAACGTGTTTCTCGCATTAAATAGCTCGAAAAGAGCGATCTCGATGATTCTGCATACTTCTGACAGAAGTCGCAGCAAGATTATCGCAGAAAATGCATACCTCAGCATGAAAACCAACAAAAACAAGATTTCGCCATTTCTGCATATCAAACGCACTGTGGTGTGGTCAAATCACCAGAAAACTGGTTTTTTCGCATTAAATAGCGCGAAACGAGCGATCTAGATGATTCTGCATACTTCTGATAGATGACTCACCAAGATTATCGCTGTAAATGCATATCTCAGTTGGAAACCCTACGAAAACCAAGATATCGCCGTTTCTCCATATCAGACGCACTGTGGACTGGTGAAAACACCAGAAAACGTGTTTCTCGCATTAACTAGCTCGAAAAGAGGGTTCATGATGATTCTGCATACTTCTCATAGATGAAACACCAATATTATCGCAGAAAATGCATATCTCAGCTAGAAACATCACGAAAATCAAGATGTCGCCGGTTCTCCATGTCAGACGCACTGTGGAGTGGTAAAAACACCAGAAAACGTGTTTCTCGCATTACCTAGCTCGTAAAGAGCGTTCTCGATGATTCTGCATACTTCTCATAGATGAAACACCAAGATTATCGCAGAAAATGCATATTTCTGCTGGAAACCCCACGAAAACCAAGTTGTCGTCGGTTCTGCATATCAGACGCACTGTGGAATGTTGAAAACACCAGAAAACGTGTTTCTCGCATTAACTAACTCGAAAAGAGCGTTCTCGATGATTCTGCATACTTCTCATAGATGAAACACCAAGATTATCGCAGAAAATGCATATTTCAGCTGGAAACCCCACGAAAACCAAGTTATCGGCGGCTCTACATATCAAACGCACTGTGGAGTGGTCAAAACACCAGAAAACGTGTTTCTCGCATTAAGTAGCTCGAAAAGAGCGTTCTCGAAGATTCTGCATACTTCTGACAGTGGTCTCACCAATATTATCGTAGAAAATGCATATCTCAGCTTGAAACCCGACCGAAACGAAGATATCTCCGGTTCTGCATGTCTAGCGTACTGGGGAGTGGTGAATACACCAGAAAACGTGTTTCTCGCATTAAATAGCTCGAAACGAGCGATCTAGATGATTCTGCATACTTCTAACTGACGTCTCACCTAGATTATCGCAGAAAATGCATATCTCAGCTAGAAACCTCACGAAAATCAAGATGTCGCCGGTTCTGCATATCAAACGCACTATGGAGTGGTGTAAACAACCAGATAACGTGTTTCTCGAATTAAATAGCTCGAAACGAACGATCTAGATGACTGTGCATACTTCTGACTGAAGTCTCACCAAGATTATCGCAGAAAATGCATATCTCAGCTGGAAACACCACGAAAATCAAGATATCGCCGGTTCTGCATATCAGACGCACTGTGGAGTACTGAAAACACCAGAAAACGTGTTTCTCGCATTAACTAGCTCGTATAGAGCGTTCTCGATGATTCTGCATACTTCTGACAGAAGACTCGCCAAGATTATCGCAGAAAGTGCATATCTCAGCTTGAAACCTCACGAAAACCAAGATATCTCCGGTTCTGCACATCAAACGTACTGTGGAGTGGTGAAAACACCAGAAAACGTGTTTCTCGCATTAAGAAGCTCGAAAAGAGCATTCTCGAAGATGCTGCATACTTCTGACAGAGGTCTCACCAATATTATCGTAGAAAATGCATATCTCAGCTTGAAACAAGACCGAAACCAAGATATCTCCGGTTCTGCATATCAAACGCACTGTGGGGTGGTGAAAACACCAGAAAACGTGTTACTCGCATTAAATAGCTCGAAACGAGCGATCTAGATGATTCTGCATACTTCTGACAGAAGACTCGCCAAGATTATCGCAGAAAGTGCATATCTCAGCTTGAAACCTCACGAAAACCAAGATATCTCCGGTTCTGCACATCAAACGTACTGTGTAGTGGTGAAAGCACCAGAAAACGTGTTTCTCGCATTAAGAAGCTCGAAAAGAGCATTCTCGAAGATTCTGCATACTTCTGACAGAGGTCTCACCAATATTATCGTAGAAAATGCATATCTCAGCTTGAAACACGACCGAAACCAAGATATCTCCGGTTCTGCATATCAAACGCACTGTGGGGTGGTGAAAACACCAGAAAACGTGTTACTCGCATTAAATAGCTCGAAAAGAGCGATCTAGATGATTCTGCATACTTCTGACAGAAGACTCACCAAGATTATCGCAGAAAGTGCATATCTCAGCTTGAAACCTCACGAAAACCAAGATATCTCCGGTTCTGCATGTCAAACGTACAGTGGAGTGGTGAAAACATCAGAAAGCGTGATTCGTGCATTAACTAGCTCGAAAAGAGCGATCTAGATGATTCTGCATACTTCTGACTGAAGTCTCAGAAATATTATCGCAGAAAATGGATATTTCAGCTGGAAAACCCACGAAAACCAAGTTATCGGCGGCTCTACATATCAAACGCACTGTGGAGTGGTCAAAACACCAGAAAACTTGATTTTTCGCATTAAATAGCTCGAAACGAGCGATCTAGATGATTCTGCATACTTCTGACTGAAGTCTCACCAATATTATCGCAGAAAATGCACATCTCAGCTCGAAACCTCACGAAAATCAAGATGTTGCCGGTTCTGCATATCAAACGCACTGTGGAGTGGTGAAAACAACCAGAGAACGTGTTTCTCGCATTAAATAGCTCGGAAAGAGCGCTCTCGATGTTTCTGCATACTTCGGACAGATGTTTCACCAAGATTATCATAGAAAATGCATATCTCAGCTTGAAACCCGACCGAAACCAAGATATCTCCGGTTCTGCATGTCAAACATACTGTGGTGTGGTGAAAACACCATAAAACGTGTTTCGTGCATTAAGTAGCTCGAACAGAGCGATCTAGATGATTCTGCATACTTCTGACAAAAGACCCACCAAGATTATAGCAGAAAATGCATATCTCATCTGGAAACACCACGAAAACCAAGATATCTACTGTTCTGCATATCAAACGCACTGTGGAGTGGTGAAAACACCAGAAAACGTGTTTCTCGCATTAGCTAGCTCGAAAAGAGCGTTCTCGATGATTCTGCATACTTCTCATAAATGAAACACCAAGATTATCGCAGAAAATGCATATCTCAGCTGGAAACCCTACGAAAACCAAGATATCGCCTGTTCTGCACATCAAACGCACTGTGGAGTGGTGAAAACAACCAGATAACGTGTTTCTCGCATTAAATAGCATGGAAACGAGCGATCTAGGTGATTCTGCATAAATCGGACAGAAGTCTCACCAAGATTATCGCGGAAAATGCATATCTCAGCTTGAAACCCCTCGAAAACGAAGATATCGCAGTTTCCGCATATCGAACGCACTGTGAAGTGCTGAAAACACCAGAAAACTTGTTCTTCGCATTAAATAGCACGAAAACAGCGATTTCGGTGATTCTGCATACTTCTCACAGAAGAATATCCAAGATTATCGCAGAAAATGCATATCTCAGCGGGAAACACCACGAAAATCAAGATAACGCCGGCTCTGCATATCAAACGCACTGTGGAGTGGTGAAAACACCAGATAACGTGTTTCTCGCATTAAATAGCTCGAATAGAGCGATCTCGATGATTCTGCATACTTCGGACAGATGTTTCACCAAGATTATCGTAGAAAATATATATCTCAGCTTGAAACCCGACGAAAACTAAAATATCGCCGGTTCTGCATACCAAACCAACTGTGGAGTGGTGAAAACACCAGATAACGTGTTTCTCGCATTAAGTAGCTCGAGAAGCGCGATCTAGATGATTCTGCATACTTCTGACAAAAGACCCACCAAGATTATCGCAGAAAATGCATATCTCATCTGGAAACACCACGAAAATCAAGATATCGCCTGTTCTGCATATCAAACGCACTGTGGAGTGGTAAAAACAACCAGAGAACGTGTTTCTCGCATTAAATAGCTCGAAAAGAGCGATCCCGATGATTCAGCAAACTTCGGACAGAAGTCTCACCAAGATTATCGCAGGAAATGCATATCTCAGCTTGAAACCCCACGAAAACCAAGATATCTCCGGTTCTGCATATCAAACGCACTGTGGAGTGGTGAAATCACCAGATAACGTGTTTCTCGCATTAAATAGCTCGAAAAGAGCGATCTAGATGATTCAGCATACTTCGGACAGAAGTCTCACCAAGATTATCGCAGGAAATGCATATCTCAGCTTGAAACCCCACGAAAACGAAGATATCTCCGGTTCGGCATATCCAACGAACTGTGGAGTGTTGAATACCCCAGAAAACGAGTTTCTCGCATTAAATAGTTCGAAAAGTGCGCTCTCGATGTTTCTGCATACTTCGGACACATGTTTCACCAAGATTGTCGTAGAAAATGCATATCTCAGCTTGAAACCCCACGAAAACCAAGATATCTCC
Organism: Anthophora plumipes; assembly: GCA_951804975.1. NCBI lineage: Eukaryota > Metazoa > Arthropoda > Insecta > Hymenoptera > Apidae > Anthophora > Anthophora plumipes. Next base: position 10,101,652 of record CATORF010000207.1, read on the forward strand.
GGTTCTGCATATCCAACGAACTGTGGAGTGGTGAAAACCCCAGAAAACGTGTTTCTCGCATTAAATAGCTCGAAAAGTGCGATCTCGGTGATTCTGCATACTTCTAACAGAAGTCTCACCAAGATTATCGCAGGAAATGCATATCTCAGCTTGAAACCCGACCGAAACCAAGATATCTCCGGTTCTGCATGTCAAACGTACTGTGGAGTGGTGAAAACACCAGAAAACGTGTTTCGTGCATTAAGTAGCTCGAAAAGAGCGAACTAGATGATTCTGCATACTTCTGACTGAAGTCTCACCAATATTATCGCAGAAAATGCATATCTCAGCTCGAAACCTCACAAAAATCAAGATGTTGCCGGTTCTGCATATCAAACGCACTGTGGAGTGGTGAAAACAACCAGAGAACGTGTTTCGCGCATTAAATAGCTCGAATAGAGCGATCTCGATGATTCTGCATACTTCGGACAGATGTTTCACCAAGATTATCGTAGAAAATATATATCTCAGCTTGAAACCCGACGAAAACTAAAATATCGCCGGTTCTGCATATCAAACCAACTGTGGAGTGGTGAAAACACCAGATAACGTGTTTCTCGCGTTAAATAGCTCGAGAAGCGCGATCTAGATGATTCTGCATACTTCTGACAAAAGACCCACCAAGATTATCGCAGAAAATGCATATCTCATCTGGAAACACCACGAAAATCAAGATATCGCCTGTTCTGCATATCAAACGCACTGTGGAGTGGTAAAAACAACCAGAGAACGTGTTTCTCGCATTAAATAGCTCGAAAAGAGCGATTCCGATGATTCAGCAAACTTCGGACAGAAGTCTCACCAAGATTATCGCAGGAAATGCATATCTCAGCTTGAAACCCCACGAAAACCAAGATATCTCCGGTTCTGCACATCAAACGCACTGTGGAGTGGTGAAATCACCAGATAACGTGTTTCTCGCATTAAATAGCTCGAAAAGAGCGATCTAGATGATTCAGCATACTTCGGACAGAAGTCTCACCAAGATTATCGCAGGAAATGCATATCTCAGCTTGAAACCCCACGAAAACGAAGATATCTCCGGTTCGGCATATCCAACGAACTGTGGAGTGTTGAATACCCCAGAAAACGAGTTTCTCGCATTAAATAGTTCGAAAAGTGCGCTCTCGATGTTTCTGCATACTTCGGACACATGTTTCACCAAGATTGTCGTAGAAAATGCATATCTCAGCTTGAAACCCCACGAAAACCAAGATATCTCCGGTTCTGCATATCCAACGAACTGTGGAGTGGTGAAAACCCCAGAAAACGTGTTTCTCGCATTAAATAGCTCGAAAAGTGCGATCTCGGTGATTCTGCATACTTCTAACAGAAGTCTCACCAAGATTATCGCAGGAAATGCATATCTCAGCTTGAAACCCGACCGAAACCAAGATATCTCCGGTTCTGCATGTCAAACGTACTGTGGAGTGGTGAAAACACCAGAAAACGTGTTTCGTGCATTAAGTAGCTCGAAAAGAGCGAACTAGATGATTCTGCATACTTCTGACTGAAGTCTCACCAATATTATCGCAGAAAATGCATATCTCAGCTCGAAACCTCACGAAAATCAAGATGTTGCCGGTTCTGCATATCAAACGCACTGTGGAGTGGTGAAAACAACCAGAGAACGTGTTTCGCGCATTAAATAGCTCGAATAGAGCGATCTCGATGATTCTGCATACTTCGGACAGATGTTTCACCAAGATTATCGTAGAAAATATATATCTCAGCTTGAAACCCGACGAAAACTAAAATATCGCCGGTTCTGCATATCAAACCAACTGTGGAGTGGTGAAAACACCAGATAACGTGTTTCTCGCATTAAATAGCTCGAGAAGCGCGATCTAGATGATTCTGCATACTCCTGACAAAAGACCCACCAAGATTATCGCAGAAAATGCATATCTCATCTGGAAACACCACGAAAATCAAGATATCGCCTGTTCTGCATATCAAACGCACTGTGGAGTGGTAAAAACAACCAGAGAACGTGTTTCTCGCATTAAATAGCTCGAAAAGAGCGATCCCGATGATTCAGCAAACTTCGGACAGAAGTCTCACCAAGATTATCGCAGGAAATGCATATCTCAGCTTGAAACCCCACGAAAACCAAGATAACTACGGTTCTGCATATCCAACGAACTGTGGAGTGGTGAAAACCCCAGAAAACGAGTTTCTCGCATTAAATAGCTCGAAAAGAGCGCTCTTGATGTTTCTGCATACTTCGGACACATGTTTCACCAAGATTGTCGTAGAAAATGCATATCTAAGCTTGAAACCCGACGAAAACCAAAATATCGCCGGTTCTGCATATCAAACGTACTGTGGAGTGGTGAAAACACCAGATAACGTGTTTCTCGCATTAAATAGCTCGAAACGAGCGATCTCGATGATTCTGCATACTTCGGACAGAAGTCTCAACAAGATTATCGCAGAAAATGCATATCTCAGCTTGAAACCCCACGAAAACCAAGATATCTCCGGTTCTGCATATCCAACGAACTGTGGAGTGGTGAAAACCCCAGAAAACGTGTTTCTCGCATTAAAAAGCTCGAAAAGAGCGATCTCGATGATTCTGCATACTTCTAACAGAAGTCTCACCAAGATTATCGTAGAAAATGCATATCTCAGCTTGAAACCCGACCGAACCAAGATATCTCCGGTTCTGCATGTCAAACGTACTGTGGAGTGGTGAAAACACCAGAAAACGTGTTTCGTGCATTAAATAGCTCGAAAAGAGCGATCTAGCTGATTCTGCATACTTCTGACAGAAGACTCACCAAGATTATCGCAGAAAGTGCATATCTCAGCTTGAAACCTCACGAAAACCAAGATATCTCCGGTTCTGCATGTCAAACGTACAGTGGAGTGGTGAAAACATCAGAAAGCGTGATTCGTGCATTAAGTAGCTCGAAAAGAGCGATCTAGATGATTCTGCATACTTCTGACTGAAGTCTCACCAATATTATCGCAGAAAATGCACATCTCAGCTCGAAACCTCACGAAAATCAAGATGTTGCCGGTTCTGCATATCAAACGCACTGTGGAGTGGTGAAAACAACCAGAGAACGTGTTTCTCGCATTAAATAGCTCGAATAGAGCGATCTCGATGATTCTGCATACTTCTGACAGAAGACTCACCAAGATTATCGCAGAAAGTGCATATCTCAGCTTGAAACCTCACGAAAACCAAGATATCTCCGGTTCTGCATGTCAAACGTACAGTGGAGTGGTGAAAACATCAGAAAGCGTGATTCGTGCATTAAGTAGCTCGAAAAGAGCGATCTAGATGATTCTGCATACTTCTGACAAAAGACCCACCAAGATTATCGCAGAAAATGCATATCTCATCTGGAAACACCACGAAAATCAAGGTATCGCCTGTTCTGCATATCAAACGCACTGTGGAGTGGTAAAAACAACCAGAGAACGTGTTTCTCGCATTAAATAGCTCGAAAAGAGCGATCCCGATGATTCAGCAAACTTCGGACAGAAGTCTCACCAAGATTATCGCAGGAAATGCATATCTCAGCTTGAAACCCCACGAATACCAAGATATCTCCGGTTCTGCATATCAAACGCACTGTGGAGTGGTGAAATCACCAGATAACGTGTTTCTCGCATTAAATAGCTCGAAAAGAGCGATCTAGATGATTCAGCATACTTCGGACAGAAGTCTCACCAAGATTATCGCAGGAAATGCATATCTCAGCTTGAAACCCCACGAAAACGAAGATATCTCCGGTTCGGCATATCCAACGAACTGTGGAGTGTTGAATACCCCAGAAAACGAGTTTCTCGCATTAAATAGTTCGAAAAGTGCGCTCTCGATCTTTCTGCATACTTCGGACACATGTTTCACCAAGATTGTCGTAGAAAATGCATATCTCAGCTTGAAACCCCACGAAAACCAAGATATCTCCGGTTCTGCATATCCAACGAACTGTGGAGTGGTGAAAACCCCAGAAAACGTGTTTCTCGCATTAAATAGCTCGAAAAGTGCGATCTCGGTGATTCTGCATACTTCTAACAGAAGTCTCACCAAGATTATCGCAGGAAATGCATATCTCAGCTTGAAACACGACCGAAACCAAGATATCTCCGGTTCTGCATGTCAAACGTACTGTGGAGTGGTGAAAACACCAGAAAACGTGTTTCGTGCATTAAGTAGCTCGAAAAGAGCGAACTAGATGATTCTGCATACTTCTGACTGAAGTCTCACCAATATTATCGCAGAAAATGCATATCTCAGCTCGAAACCTCACGAAAATCAAGATGTTGCCGGTTCTGCATATCAAACGCACTGTGGAGTGGTGAAAACAACCAGAGAACGCGTTTCGCGCATTAAATAGCTCGAATAGAGCGATCTCGATGATTCTGCATACTTCGGACAGATGTTTCACCAAGATTATCGTAGAAAATATATATCTCAGCTTGAAACCCGACGAAAACTAAAATATCGCCGGTTCTGCATATCAAACCAACTGTGGAGTGGTGAAAACACCAGATAACGTGTTTCTCGCATTAAATAGCTCGAGAAGCGCGATCTAGATGATTCTGCATACTTCTGACAAAAGACCCACCAAGATTATCGCAGAAAATGCATATCTCATCTGGAAACACCACGAAAATCAAGATATCGCCTGTTCTGCATATCAAACGCACTGTGGAGTGGTAAAAACAACCAGAGAACGTGTTTCTCGCATTAAATAGCTCGAAAAGAGCGATCTCGATGATTCTGCATACTTCGGACAGAAGTCTCAACAAGATTATCGCAGAAAATGCATATCTCAGCTTGAAACCCCACGAAAACCAAGATATCTCCGGTTCTGCATATCCAACGAACTGTGGAGTGGTGAAAACCCCAGAAAACGTGTTTCTCGCATTAAAATGCTCGAAAAGAGCGATCTCGATGATTCTGCATACTTCTAACAGAAGTCTCACCTAGATTATCGTAGAAAATGCATATCTCAGCTTGAAACCCGACCGAACCAAGATATCTCCGGTTCTGCATGTCAAACGTACTGTGGAGTGGTGAAAACACCAGAAAACGTGTTTCGTGCATTAAATAGCTCGAAAAGAGCGATCTAGCTGATTCTGCATACTTCTGACAGAAGACTCACCAAGATTATCGCAGAAAGTGCATATCTCAGCTTGAAACCTCACGAAAACCATGATATCTCCGGTTCTGCATGTCAAACGTACAGTGGAGTGGTGAAAACATCAGAAAGCGTGACTCGTGCATTAAGTAGCTCGAAAAGAGCGATCTAGATGATTCTGTATACTTCTGACTGAAGTCTCACAAATATTATCGCAGAAAATGCATATCTCATCTGGAAACACCACGAAAATAAAGATATCGCCTGTTCTGCATATCAAACGCACTGTGGAGTGGTGAAAACCCCAGAAAACGTGTTTCTCGCATTAAATAGCTCGAAAAGAGCGATCCCGATGATTCAGCATACTTGGGACAGAAGTCTCACCAAGATTATCGCAGGAAATGCATATCTCAGCTTGAAACCCGACCGAAACCAAGATATCTCCGGTTCTGCATGTCAAACGTACTGTGGTGTGGTGAAAACACCTGAAAACGTGTTTCGTGCATTAAGTAGCTCGAACTGAGCGATCTAGATGATTCTGCATACTTCTGACAAAAGACCCACCAAGATTATAGCAGAAAATGCATATCTCATCTGGAAACACCACGAAAATAAAGATATCGCCTGTTCTGCATATCAAACGCACTGTGGAGTGGTGAAAACCCCAGAAAACGTGTTTCTCGCATTAAAAAGCTCGAAAAGAGCGATCTCTATGATTCTGCATACTTCTTACAGAAGTCTCACCAAGATTATCGTAGAAAATGCATATCTCAGCTTGAAACCCGACCGAACCAAGATATCTCCGGTTCTGCATGTCAAACGTACTGTGGAGTGGTGAAAACACCAGAAAACGTGTTTCGTGCATTAAATAGCTCGAAAAGAGCGATCTAGCTGATTCTGCATACTTCTGACAGAAGACTCACCAAGATTATCGCAGAAAGTGCATATCTCAGCTTGAAACCTCACGAAAACCAAGATATCTCCGGTTCTGCATGTCAAACGTACAGTGGAGTGGTGAAAACATCAGAAAGCGTGATTCGTGCATTAAGTAGCTCGAAAAGAGCGATCTAGATGATTCTGCATACTTCTGACTGAAGTCTCACAAATATTATCGCAGAAAATGCATATTTCAGCTGGAAAACCCACGAAAACCAAGTTATCGGCGGCTCTACATATCAAACGCACTGTGGAGTGGTCAAAACACCAGAAAACTTGATTTTTCGCATTAAATAGCTCGAAACGAGCGATCTAGATGATTCTGCATACTTCTGACTGAAGTCTCACCAATATTATCGCAGAAAATGCACATCTCAGCTCGAAACCTCACGAAAATCAAGATGTTGCCGGTTCTGCATATCAAACGCACTGTGGAGTGGTGAAAACAACCAGAGAACGTGTTTCTCGCATTAAATAGCTCGAATAGAGCGATCTCGATGATTCTGCATACTTCTGACAGAAGACTCACCAAGATTATCGCAGAAAGTGCATATCTCAGCTTGAAACCTCACGAAAACCAAGATATCTCCGGTTCTGCATGTCAAACGTACAGTGGAGTGGTGAAAACATCAGAAAGCGTGATTCGTGCATTAAGTAGCTCGAAAAGAGCGATCTAGATGATTCTGCATACTTCTGACAAATGACCCACCAAGATTATCGCAGAAAATGCATATCTCATCTGGAAACACCACGAAAATCAAGATATCTACTGTTCTGCCTATCCAACGAACTGTGGAGTGGTGAAAACCCCAGAAAACGGGTTTCTCGCATTAAATAGCTCGAAAAGAGCGCTCTCGACGTTTCTGCATACTTCGGACAGATGTTTCACCAAGCTTATCGTAGAAAATGCATATCTCAGCTCGAAACCCGACGAAAACCAAAATATCTCCGGCTCTGCATATCCAACGAACTGTGGAGTGGTGAAAACCCCAGAAAACGAGTTTCTCGCATTAAATAGCTCGGAAAGAGCGCTCTCGATGTTTCTGCATACTTCGGACAGATGTTTCACCAAGATTATCATAGAAAATGCATATCTCAGCTTGAAACCCGACCGAAACCAAGATATCTCCGGTTCTGCATGTCAAACGTAATGTGGAGTGGTGAATACACCTGAAAACGTGTTTCGTGCATTAAGTAGCTCGAACAGAGCGATCTAGATGATTCTGCATACTTCTGACAAAAGACCCACCAAGATTATCGCAGAAAATGCATATCTCAGCTGGAAACACCACGAAAATCAAGATATCGCCTGTTCTGCACATCAAACGCACTGTGCAGTGGTGAAAACACCCAGAGAACGTGTTTCTCGCATTAAATAGCTCGAAAAGAGCGATCCCGATGATTCAGCATACTTGGGACAGAAGTCTCACCAAGATTATCGCAGGAAATGCATATTTCAGCTTGAAACCCGACCGAAACCAAGATATCTCCGGTTCTGCATGTCAAACGTACTGTGGTGTGGTGAAAACACCATAAAACGTGTTTCGTGCATTAAGTAGCTCGAACAGAGCGATCTAGATGATTCTGCATACTTCTGACAAAAGACCCACCAAGATTATCGCAGAAAATGCATATCTCAGCTGGAAACACCACGAAAATCAAGATATCGCCTGTTCTGCACATCAAACGCACTGTGGAGTGGTGAAAACACCCAGAGAACGTGTTTCTCGCATTAAATAGCTCGAATAGAGCGATCCCGATGATTCAGCAAACTTCGGACAGAAGTCTCACCAAGATTATCGCAGGAAATGCATATCTCAGCATGAAACCCCACGAAAACCAAGATATCTCCGGTTCTGCATATCCACCGAACTGTGGAGTGGTGAAATCCCCAGAAAACGAGTTTCTCGCATTAAATAGCTCGAAAAGAGCGCTCTGGATGTTTCTGCATACTTCGGACACATGTTTCACCAAGATTATCGTAGAAAATGCATATCTCAGCTTGAAACCCGACGAAAACCAAAATATCGCCGGTTCTGCATATCAAACCAACTGTGGAGTGGTGAAAACACCAGATAACGTGTTTCTCGCATTAAATAGCTCGAAAAGTGCGATCTCGATGATTCTGCATACTTCTAACAGAAGTCTCAAAAAGATTATCGCAGAAAATGCATATCTCATCTTGAAACCCCACGAAAACCAAGATATCTACTGTTCTGCATATCAAACGCACTGTGGAGTGGTGAAAACACCAGAAAACGTGTTTCTCGCATTAGCTAGCTCGAAAAGAGCGTTCTCGATGATTCTGCATACTTCTCATAAATGAAACACCAAGATTATCGCAGAAAATGCATATCTCAGCTGGAAACCCTACGAAAACCAAGATATCGCCGGTTCTCCATATCAGACGCACTGTGGAGTGGTTAAAACACCAGAAAACGTGTTTCTCGCATTAACTAGCTCGACAAGAGCGTTCTCGATGATTCTGGATACTTCTCATAAATGAAACACCAAGATTATCGCAGAAAATGCATATTTCAGCTGGAAACCCCACCAAAACCAAGTTATCGGCGGCTCTACATATCAAACGCCCTGTGGAGTGGTGAAAACAACCAGATAACGTGTTTCTCGCATTAAATAGCTCGAAACGAGCGATCTAGGTGATTCTGCATACATCGGACAGAAGTCTCACCAAGATTATCGCGGAAAATGCATATCTCAGCTTGAAACCCCTCGAAAACGAAGATATCGCAGTTTCCGCATATCAAACGCACTGTGAAGTGCTGAAAACACCAGAAAACTTGTTCTTCGCATTAAATAGCACGAAAACAGCGATTGCGGTGATTCTGCATACTTCTCACAGAAGAATATCCAAGATTATCGCAGAAAATGCATATCTCAGCGGGAAACACCACGAAAATCAAGATAACGCCGGCTCTGCATATCAAACGCACTGTGGAGTGGTGAAAACACCAGATAACGTGTTTCTCGCATTAAATAGCTCGAAAAGAGCGTTCTCGAAGATCCTGCATACTTCTGACAGAAGTCTCACCAAGATTATCGTAGAAAATGCATATCTCAGCTTGAAACCCGACGAAAACCAAAATATCGCCGGTTCTGCATATCAAACCAACTGTGGAGTGGTAAAAACACCAGATAACGTGTTTCTCGCATTAAATAGCACGAAAAGCGCGATCTAGATGATTCTGCATACTTCTGACAAAAGACCGACCAAGATTATTGCAGAAAATGCATATCTCATCTGGAAACACCACGAAAATCAAGATATCGCCTGTTCTGCATATCAAACGCACTGTGGAGTTGTGAAAACAACCAGAGAACGTGTTTCTCGCATTAAATAGCTCGAAAAGAGCGATCCCGATGATTCAGCAAACTTCGGACAGAAGTCTCACCAAGATTATCGCAGGAAATGCATATCGCAGCATGAAACCCCACGAAAACCAAGATATCTCCGGTTCTGCATATCCACCGAACTGTGGAGTGGTGAAAATCCCAGAAAACGAGTTTCTCGCATTAAATAGCTCGAAAAGAGCGATCTAGATGATTCAGCATACTTCGGACAGAAGTCTCACCAAGATTATCGCAGGAAATGCATATCTCTGCTTGAAACCCGACGAAAACCAAAATATCGCCGGTTCTGCATATCAAACCAACTGTGGAGTGGTGAAAACACCAGATAACGTGTTTCTCGCATTAAATAGCTCGAATAGTGCGATCTCGATGATTCTGCATACTTCTAACAGAAGTCTCACCAAGATTATCGCAGAAAATGCATATCTCAGCTTGAAATGCCACGAAAACCAAGATATCTACTGTTCTGCATATCCAACGAACTGTGGAGTGGTGACAACCCCAGAAAACGTGTTTCTCGCATTAAATAGCTCGAAAAGAGCGCTCTCGACGTTTCTGCATACTTCGGACAGATGTTTCACCAAGCTTATCGTAGAAAATGCATATCTCAGCTTGAAACCCGACGAAAACCAAGATATCGTCGGTTCTGCATATCAGACGCACTGTAGAATGTTGAAAACACCAGAAAACGTGTTTCTCGCATTAACTATCTCGAAAAGAGCGTTCTCGATGATTCTGCATACTTCTGACAGAAGACTCACCAAGATTATCGCAGAAAATGCATATCTCAGCTGGAAACACCCCGAAAGTCAAGATGTCGCCGGTTCTGCATATCAAACGCACTGTGGGGTGGTGAAAACACCAGAAAACGTGTTACTCGCATTAAATAGCTCGAAAAGAGCGATCTAGATGATTCTGCATACTTCTGACAGAAGACTCACCAAGATTATCGCAGAAAGTGCATATCTCAGCTGGAAACCCCACGAAAACCAAGTTATCGGCGGCTCTACATATCAAACGCACTGTGGAGTGGTCAAAACACCAGATAACGTGTTTCTCGCATTAAATAGCTCGAAAAGTGCGTTCTCGATGATTCTGCATACTTCTCATAGATGAAACACTAAGATTATCGCAGAAAATGCATATTTCAGCTGGAAACCCCACGAAAACCAAGTTATCGGCGGCTCTACATATCAAACGCACTGTGGAGTGGTCAAAACACCAGAAAACGTGCTTCTCGCATTAAGTAGCTCGAAAAGAGCGTTCTCGAAGATTCTGCATGCTTCAGACAGAGGTCTCACCAATATTATCGCAGAAAATGCATATCGCAGCTTGAAACCCCACGAAAACCAAGATATCGCTGGTTCTGCATATCAAACGCACTGTGGAGTGGTGAAAACACCGGATAAGGTTTTTCTCGCATTATCTAGCTCGAAAAGGGCGATCTCGATGTTTCAGCATACTTCGTAAAGAAGTCTCACCAAGATTAGCGCAGGAAATGCATATCTCAGCTTGAAACCCCACGAAAACCAAGATGTCGCCGATTCTGCATATTAAACGCACTGTGGGGTGGTGAAAACACCAGAAAACGTGTTACTCGCATTAAATAGCTCGAAAAGTGCGTTCTCGATGATTCTGCATACTTCTGACAAAAGACCCACCAAGATTATCGCAGAAAATGCATATCTCAGCTGGAAACACCACGAAAATCAAGATATCGCCTGTTCTGCACATCAAACGCACTGTGGAGTGGTGAAAACACCCAGAGAACGTGTTTCTCGCATTAAATAGCTCGAAAAGAGCGATCCCGATGATTCAGCATACTTGGGACAGAAGTCTCACCAAGATTATCGCAGGAAATGCATATTTCAGCTAAAAAACCCGACCGAAACCAAGATATCTCCGGTTCTGCATGTCAAACGTACTGTGGTGTGGTGAAAACACCATAAAACGTGTTTCGTGCATTAAGTAGCTCGAACAGAGCGATCTAGATGATTCTGCATACTTCTGACAAAAGACCCACCAAGATTATCGCAGAAAATGCATATCTCAGCTGGAAACACCACGAAAATCAAGATATCGCCTGTTCTGCACATCAAACGCACTGTGGAGTGGTGAAAACACCCAGAGAACGTGTTTCTCGCATTAAATAGCTCGAATAGAGCGATCCCGATGATTCAGCAAACTTCGGACAGAAGTCTCACCAAGATTATCGCAGGAAATGCATATCTCAGCATGAAACCCCACGAAAACCAAGATATCTCCGGTTCTGCATATCCACCGAACTGTGGAGTGGTGAAATCCCCAGAAAACGAGTTTCTCGCATTAAATAGCTCGAAAAGAGCGCTCTGGATGTTTCTGCATACTTCGGACACATGTTTCACCAAGATTATCGTAGAAAATGCATATCTCAGCTTGAAACCCGACGAAAACCAAAATATCGCCGGTTCTGCATATCAAACCAACTGTGGAGTGGTGAAAACACCAGATAACGTGTTTCTCGCATTAAATAGCTCGAAAAGTGCGATCTCGATGATTCTGCATACTTCTAACAGAAGTCTCAAAAAGATTATCGCAGAAAATGCATATCTCATCTTGAAACCCCACGAAAACCAAGATATCTACTGTTCTGCATATCAAACGCACTGTGGAGTGGTGAAAACACCAGAAAACGTGTTTCTCGCATTAGCTAGCTCGAAAAGAGCGTTCTCGATGATTCTGCATACTTCTCATAAATGAAACACCAAGATTATCGCAGAAAATGCATATCTCAGCTGGAAACCCTACGAAAACCAAGATATCGCCGGTTCTCCATATCAGACGCACTGTGGAGTGGTTAAAACACCAGAAAACGTGTTTCTCGCATTAACTAGCTCGACAAGAGCGTTCTCGATGATTCTGGATACTTCTCATAAATGAAACACCAAGATTATCGCAGAAAATGCATATTTCAGCTGGAAACCCCACCAAAACCAAGTTATCGGCGGCTCTACATATCAAACGCCCTGTGGAGTGGTGAAAACAACCAGATAACGTGTTTCTCGCATTAAATAGCTCGAAACGAGCGATCTAGGTGATTCTGCATACATCGGACAGAAGTCTCACCAAGATTATCGCGGAAAATGCATATCTCAGCTTGAAACCCCTCGAAAACGAAGATATCGCAGTTTCCGCATATCAAACGCACTGTGAAGTGCTGAAAACACCAGAAAACTTGTTCTTCGCATTAAATAGCACGAAAACAGCGATTGCGGTGATTCTGCATACTTCTCACAGAAGAATATCCAAGATTATCGCAGAAAATGCATATCTCAGCGGGAAACACCACGAAAATCAAGATAACGCCGGCTCTGCATATCAAACGCACTGTGGAGTGGTGAAAACACCAGATAACGTGTTTCTCGCATTAAATAGCTCGAAAAGAGCGTTCTCGAAGATCCTGCATACTTCTGACAGAAGTCTCACCAAGATTATCGTAGAAAATGCATATCTCAGCTTGAAACCCGACGAAAACCAAAATATCGCCGGTTCTGCATATCAAACCAACTGTGGAGTGGTAAAAACACCAGATAACGTGTTTCTCGCATTAAATAGCACGAAAAGCGCGATCTAGATGATTCTGCATACTTCTGACAAAAGACCGATCAAGATTATTGCAGAAAATGCATATCTCATCTGGAAACACCACGAAAATCAAGATATCGCCTGTTCTGCATATCAAACGCACTGTGGAGTTGTGAAAACAACCAGAGAACGTGTTTCTCGCATTAAATAGCTCGAAAAGAGCGATCCCGATGATTCAGCAAACTTCGGACAGAAGTCTCACCAAGATTATCGCAGGAAATGCATATCGCAGCATGAAACCCCACGAAAACCAAGATATCTCCGGTTCTGCATATCCACCGAACTGTGGAGTGGTGAAAATCCCAGAAAACGAGTTTCTCGCATTAAATAGCTCGAAAAGAGCGATCTAGATGATTCAGCATACTTCGGACAGAAGTCTCACCAAGATTATCGCAGGAAATGCATATCTCTGCTTGAAACCCGACGAAAACCAAAATATCGCCGGTTCTGCATATCAAACCAACTGTGGAGTGGTGAAAACACCAGATAACGTGTTTCTCGCATTAAATAGCTCGAATAGTGCGATCTCGATGATTCTGCATACTTCTAACAGAAGTCTCACCAAGATTATCGCAGAAAATGCATATCTCAGCTTGAAATGCCACGAAAACCAAGATATCTACTGTTCTGCATATCCAACGAACTGTGGAGTGGTGACAACCCCAGAAAACGTGTTTCTCGCATTAAATAGCTCGAAAAGAGCGCTCTCGACGTTTCTGCATACTTCGGACAGATGTTTCACCAAGCTTATCGTAGAAAATGCATATCTCAGCTTGAAACCCGACGAAAACCAAGATATCGTCGGTTCTGCATATCAGACGCACTGTAGAATGTTGAAAACACCAGAAAACGTGTTTCTCGCATTAACTATCTCGAAAAGAGCGTTCTCGATGATTCTGCATACTTCTGACAGAAGACTCACCAAGATTATCGCAGAAAATGCATATCTCAGCTGGAAACACCCCGAAAGTCAAGATGTCGCCGGTTCTGCATATCAAACGCACTGTGGGGTGGTGAAAACACCAGAAAACGTGTTACTCGCATTAAATAGCTCGAAAAGAGCGATCTAGATGATTCTGCATACTTCTGACAGAAGACTCACCAAGATTATCGCAGAAAGTGCATATCTCAGCTGGAAACCCCACGAAAACCAAGTTATCGGCGGCTCTACATATCAAACGCACTGTGGAGTGGTCAAAACACCAGATAACGTGTTTCTCGCATTAAATAGCTCGAAAAGTGCGTTCTCGATGATTCTGCATACTTCTCATAGATGAAACACTAAGATTATCGCAGAAAATGCATATTTCAGCTGGAAACCCCACGAAAACCAAGTTATCGGCGGCTCTACATATCAAACGCACTGTGGAGTGGTCAAAACACCAGAAAACGTGCTTCTCGCATTAAGTAGCTCGAAAAGAGCGTTCTCGAAGATTCTGCATGCTTCAGACAGAGGTCTCACCAATATTATCGCAGAAAATGCATATCGCAGCTTGAAACCCCACGAAAACCAAGATATCGCTGGTTCTGCATATCAAACGCACTGTGGAGTGGTGAAAACACCGGATAAGGTTTTTCTCGCATTATCTAGCTCGAAAAGGGCGATCTCGATGTTTCAGCATACTTCGTAAAGAAGTCTCACCAAGATTAGCGCAGGAAATGCATATCTCAGCTTGAAACCCCACGAAAACCAAGATGTCGCCGATTCTGCATATTAAACGCACTGTGGAGTGGTGAAAACACCAGAAAACGTGTTTCTCTCATTAAGTAGCTCGAAAAGAGCGTTCTCGAAGATCCTGCATACTTCTGACAGAAGTCTCACCAAGATTATCGTAGAAAATGCATATCTCAGCTTGAAACCCGACGAAAACCAAAATATCGCCGGTTCTGCATATCAAACCAACTGTGGAGTGGTAAAAACACCAGATAACGTGTTTCTCGCATTAAATAGCTCGAAAAGCGCGATCTAGATGATTCTGCATACTTCTGACAAAAGACCGACCAAGATTATTGCAGAAAATGCATATCTCATCTGGAAACACCACGAAAATCAAGATATCGCCTGTTCTGCATATCAAACGCACTGTGGAGTTGTGAAAACA
Organism: Anthophora plumipes; assembly: GCA_951804975.1. NCBI lineage: Eukaryota > Metazoa > Arthropoda > Insecta > Hymenoptera > Apidae > Anthophora > Anthophora plumipes. Next base: position 10,116,827 of record CATORF010000207.1, read on the forward strand.
ACCAGAGAACGTGTTTCTCGCATTAAATAGCTCGAAAAGAGCGATCCCGATGATTCAGCAAACTTCGGACAGAAGTCTCACCAAGATTATCGCAGGAAATGCATATCACAGCATGAAACCCCACGAAAACCAAGATATCTCCGGTTCTGCATATCCACCGTACTGTGGAGTGGTGAAAATCCCAGAAAACGAGTTTCTCGCATTAAATAGCTCGAAAAGAGCGATCTAGATGATTCAGCATACTTCGGACAGAAGTCTCACCAAGATTATCGCAGGAAATGCATATCTCTGCTTGAAACCCGACGAAAACCAAAATATCGCCGGTTCTGCATATCAAACCAACTGTGGAGTGGTGAAAACACCAGATAACGTGTTTCTCGCATTAAATAGCTCAAAAAGAGCGCTCTCGATGTTTCTGCATACTTCGGACAGATGTTTCACCAAGATTATCGTAGAAAATGCATATCTCAGCTTGAAACCCGACCGAAACCAAGATATCTCTGGTTCTGCATATCAAACCAACTGTGGAGTGGTGAAAACACCAGATAACGTGTTTCTCGCATTAAATAGCTCGAAAAGCGCGATCTAGATGATTCTGCATACTTCTGACAAAAGACCCACCAAGATTATCGCAGAAAATGCATATCTCATCTGGAAACACCACGAAAATCAAGATATCGCCTGTTCTGCATATCAAACGCACTGTGGAGTGGTGAAAACAACCAGAGAACGTGTTTCTCGCATTAAATAGCTCGAAAAGAGCGATCCCGATGATTCAGCAAACTTCGGACAGAAGTCTCACCAAGATTATCGCAGGAAATGTATATCTCAGCTTGAAACCCCACGAAAACCAAGATATCTCCGGTTCTGCATATCCAACGAACTGTGGAGTGGTGAACACCCCAGAAAACGAGTTTCTCGCATTAAATAGCTCGAAAAGAGCGCTCTTGATGTTTCTGCATACTTCGGACACATGTTTCACCAAGATTGTCGTAGAAAATGCATATCTAAGCTTGAAACCCGACGAAAACCAAAATATCGCCGGTTCTGCATATCAAACCAACTGTGGAGTGGTGAAAACACCAGATAACGTGTTTCTCGCATTAAATAGCTCGAATAGTGCGATCTCGATGATTCTGCATACTTCTAACAGAAGTCTCACCAAGATTATCGCAGAAAATGCATATCTCAGCTTGAAATGCCACGAAAACCAAGATATCGCTGGTTCTGCATATCAAACGCACTGTGGAGTGGTGAAAACACCAGATAACGTGTTTCTCGCATTGAATAGCTCGAAAAGAGCGCTCTCGATGTTTCTGCATACTTCGGACAGATGTTTCTCCAAGATTATCGTAGAAAATGCATATCTCAGCTTGAAACCCGACCGAAACCAAGATATCTCCGGTTCTGCATATCAAACCAACTGTGGAGTGGTGAAAACACCAGATAACGTGTTTCTCGCATTAAATAGCTCGAAAAGCGCGATCTAGATGATTCTGCATACTTCTGACAAAAGACCCACCAAGATTATCGCAGAAAATGCATATCTCATCTGGAAACACCACGAAAATCAAGATATCGCCTGTTCTGCATATCAAACGCACTGTGGAGTGGTAAAAACAACCAGAGAACGTGTTTCTCGCATTAAATAGCTCGAAAAGAGCGATCCCGATGATTCAGCAAACTTCGGACAGAAGTCTCACCAAGATTATCGCAGGAAATGCATATCTCAGCTTGAAACCCCACGAAAACCAAGATATCTCCGGTTCTGCATATCCAACGAACTGTGGAGTGGTGAAAACCCCAGAAAACGAGTTTCTCGCATTAAATAGCTCGAAAAGAGCGCTCTTGATGTTTCTGCATACTTCGGACACATGTTTCACCAAGATTGTCGTAGAAAATGCATATCTAAGCTTGAAACCCGACGAAAACCAAAATATCGCCGGTTCTGCATATCAAACGTACTGTGGAGTGGTGAAAACACCAGATAACGTGTTTCTCGCATTAAATAGCTCGAAACGAGCGATCTCGATGATTCTGCATACTTCGGACAGAAGTCTCAACAAGATTATCGCAGAAAATGCATATCTCAGCTTGAAACCCCACGAAAACCAAGATATCTCCGGTTCTGCATGTCAAACGTACTGTGGAGTGGTGAAAACACCAGATAACGTGTTTCTCGCATTAAATAGCTTGAAAAGTGCGATCTCGATGATTCTGCATACTTCTAACAGAAGTCTCACCAAGATTATCGCAGAAAATGCATATCTCTGCTTGAAACCCCACGAAAACCAAGATATCTACTGTTCTGCATATCCAACGAACTGTGGAGTGGTGACAACCCCAGAAAACGTGTTTCTCGCATTAAATAGCTCGAAAAGAGCGCTCTCGACGTTTCTGCATACTGCGGACAGATGTTTCACCAAGCTTATCGTAGAAAATGCATATCTCAGCTTGAAACCCGACGAAAACCAAGATATCGTCGGTTCTGCATATCAGACGCACTGTAGAATGTTGACAACACCAGAAAACGTGTTTCTCGCATTAACTATCTCGAAAAGAGCGTTCTCGATGATTCTGCATACTTCAGACAGAAGACTCACCAAGATTATCGCAGAAAATGCATATCTCAGCTGGAAACACCCCGAAAATCAAGATGTCGCCGGTTCTGCATATCAAACGCACTGTGGGGTGGTGAAAACACCAGAAAACGTGTTACTCGCATTAAATAGCTCGAAAAGAGCGATCTAGATGATTCTGCATACTTCTGACAGAAGACTCACCAAGATTATCGCAGAAAGTGCATATCTCAGCTGGAAACCCCACGAAAACCAAGTTATCGGCGGCTCTACATATCAAACGCACTGTGGAGTGGTCAAAACACCAGATAATGTGTTTCTCGCATTAAATAGCTCGAAAAGAGCGTTCTCGATGATTCTGCATACTTCTCATAGATGAAACACTAAGATTATCGCAGAAAATGCATATTTCAGCTTGAAACCCCACGAAAACCAAGATATCTCCGGTTCTGCATATCAAACCAACTGTGGAGTGGTGAAAACACCAGATAACGTGTTTCTCGCATTAAATAGCTCGAAAAGTGTGATCTCGATTATTCTGCATACTTCTAACAGAAGTCTCACCAAGATTATCGCAGAAACTGCTTATCTCTGCTTGAAACCCCACGAAATCCAAGATATCTACTGTTCTGCATATCCAACGAACTGTGGAGTGGTGAAAACCCCAGAAAACGTGTTTCTCGCATTAAATAGCTCGAAAAGAGCGCTCTCGACGTTTCTGCATAATTCGGACAGATGTTTCACCAAGCTTATCGTAGAAAATGCATATCTCAGCTTGAAACCCCACGAAAACCAAGATATCGCCGGTTCTGAATATCAAACGCAATGTGGAGTGGTGACAACCCCAGAAAACGTGTTTCTCGCATTAAATAGCTCGAAAAGAGCGCTCTCGACGTTTCTGCATACTTCTGACAGAAGACTCACCAAGATTATCGCAGAAAATGCATATCTCAGCTGGAAACACCACGAAAATCAAGATGTCGCCGGTTCTGCATATCAAACGCACTGTGGAGTGGTCAAAACACCAGATAACGTGTTTCTCGCATTAAATAGCTCGAAAAGAGCGTTCTCGATGATTCTGCATACTTCTCATAGATGAAACACCAAGATTATCGCAGAAAATGCATATTTCAGCTGGAAACCCCACGAAAACCAAGTTATCGGCGGCTCTACACATCAAACGCACTGTGGAGTTATGAAAACACCAGAAAACGTGTTTCTCGCATCAACTATCTCGAAAAGAGCGTTCTCGATGATTCTGCATACTTCTCATAGATAAAACACCAAGAGTATCGCAGAAAATGCATATTTCAGCTTGAAACCCCACGAAAACCAAGATATCTCCGGTTCTGCATATCAAACCAACTGTGGAGTGGTGAAAACACCAGATAACGTGTTTCTCGCATTAAATAGCTCGAAAAGTGTGATCTCGATTATTCTGCATACTTCTAACAGAAGTCTCACCAAGATTATCGCAGAAACTGCTTATCTCTGCTTGAAACCCCACGAAATCCAAGATATCTACTGTTCTGCATATCCAACGAACTGTGGAGTGGTGAAAACCCCAGAAAACGTGTTTCTCGCATTAAATAGCTCGAAAAGAGCGCTCTCGACGTTTCTGCATAATTCGGACAGATGTTTCACCAAGCTTATCGTAGAAAATGCATATCTCAGCTTGAAACCCCACGAAAACCAAGATATCGCCGGTTCTGAATATCAAACGCAATGTGGAGTGGTGACAACCCCAGAAAACGTGTTTCTCGCATTAAATAGCTCGAAAAGAGCGCTCTCGACGTTTCTGCATACTTCGGACAGAAGTCTCACCAATATTATCGCAGAAAATGCATATCTCAGCTTGAAACCTCACGAAAATCAAGATGACGCCGGTTCTGCATGTCTAACGTACTGTGGAGTAGTGAATACACCAGAAAACGTGTTTCTCGCATTAAATAGCTCGAAACGAGCGATCTAGATGATTCTGCATACTTCTGACAGAAGACTCACCAAGATTATCGCAGAAAATGCATATCTCAGCTGGAAACCCTACGAAAACCAAGATATCGCCGGTTCTCCAAATCAGACGCACTGTGGAGTGGTTAAAACACCAGAAAACGTGTTTCTCGCGTTAACTAGCTCGAAAAGAGCGATCTAGATGATTCTGCATACTTCTGACAGAAGACTCACCAAGATTATCGCAGAAAGTGCATATCTCAGCTTGAAACATCACGAAAACCAAGATATCTCCGGTTCTGCATATCAGACGCACTGTAGAATGTTGAAAACACCAGAAAACGTGTTTCTCGCATTAACTATCGCGAAAAGAGCGTTTTCGATGATTCTGCATACTTCTGACAGAAGACTCACCAAGATTATCGCAGAAAATGCATATCTCAGCTGGAAACACCACGAAAATCAAGATGTCGCCGGTTCTGCATATCAAACGCACTGTGGAGTGGTCAAAACACCAGATAACGTGTTTCTCGCATTAAATAGCTCGAAAAGAGCGTTCTCGATGATTCTGCATACTTCTCATAGATGAAACACCAAGATTATCGCAGAAAATGCATATTTCAGCTGGAAACCCCACGAAAACCAAGTTATCGGCGGCTCTACATATCAAACGCACTGTGGAGTTATGAAAACACCAGAAAACGTGTTTCTCGCATCAACTATCTCGAAAAGAGCGTTCTCGATGATTCTGCATACTTCTCATAGATAAAACACCAAGAGTATCGCATAAAATGCATATTTCAGCTGGAAACCCCACGAAAACCAAGATATCGCCGATTCTGCATATCATACGCACTGTGGAGTGGTGAAAACACCAGACAACGTGTTTCTCGCATTAAATATCTAGAAAAGAGCGATCTCGATGATTAAGCATACTTCGGACAGAAGTCTAACCAAGATTATCGTAAAAGATGCATATCTCAGCATGAAACCCCACGAAAACCAAGATATCGCTGGTACTGCATATCAAACGCACAGTGGAGTGGTGAAAACACCAGATAACGTGTTTCTCGCATTAAATAGCTCGAAAAGAGCGATATCGATGATTCTCCATACTTCTGACTGAAGTCTCACCAATATTATCGCAGAAAATGCATATCTCAGCTTGAAACCCGACCGAAACCGAGTTATCTCCGGTTCTGCACATCAAACGTACCGTGGAGTGGTGAACACACCAGAAAACGTGTTTCGTGCATTAAGTAGCTCGAAAAGAGCGATCTAGATGATTCTGCATACTTATGACTGAAGTCTCACCAATATTATCGCAGAAAATGCATATCGCAGCTTGAAACCCCACGAATACCAAGATATCGCTGGTTCTGCATATCAAACGCACTGTGGAGTGGTGAAAACACCGGATAAGGTTTTTCTCGCATTATCTAGCTCGAAAAGTGAGATCTCGATGATTCTGCATACTTCTGACAAAAGACCCACCAAGATTATCGCAGAAAATGCATATCTCAGCTGGAAACACCACGACAATCAAGATATCGCCTGTTCTGCACATCAAACGCACTGTGGAGTGGTGAAAACAACCAGAGAACGTGTTTCTCGCATTAAATAGCCCGAAAAGAGCGATCCCGACGATTCAGCATACTTCGGACAGAAGTCTCACCAAGATTATCGTAGAAAATGCATATCTCAGCTTGAAACCCGACCGAAACCGAGTTATCTCCAGTTCTGCATGTCAAACGTACTGTGGAGTGGTGAAAACACCAGAAAACGTGTTTCGTGCATTAAGTAGCTCGAAAAGAGCGATCTAGATGATTCTGCATACTTCTGACTGACGTATCACCAAGATTATCGCAGGAAATGCATATCTCAGCTTGAAACCCCACGAAAACCAAGATATCTCCGGTTCTGCATATCCAACGAACTGTGGAGTGGTGAAAACCCCAGAAAACGAGTTTCTCGCATTAAATAGCTCGAAAAGAGCGCTCTTGATGTTTCTGCATACTTCGGACACATGTTTCACCAAGATTTTCGTAGAAAATGCATATCTCAGCTTGAAACCCGACGAAAACCAAAATATCGCCGGTTCTGCATGTCAAACGTACTGTGGAGTGGTGAAAACACCAGAAAACGTGTTTCGTGCATTAAGTAGCTCGAAAAGAGCGATCTAGATGATTCTGCATACTTCTGACAAAAGACCCACCAAGATTATAGCAGAAAATGCATATCTCAGCTAGAAACACCACGAAAATCAAGATATCGCCTGTTCTGCACATCAAACGCACTGTGGAGTGGTGAAAACAACCAGAGAACGTGTTTCTCGCATTACATAGCCCGAGAAGGGCGATCCCGATGATTCAGCATACTTCGGACAGAAGTCCCACCAAGATTATCGCAGAAAATGCATATCTCAGCTTGAAATCCGACCGAAACCAAGATATCTCCGGTTGTGCATGTCAAACGTACTGTGGAGTGGTGAAAACACCAGATAACGTGTTTCTCGCATTAAATAGCTCGAAAAGTGCGATCTCGATGATTCTGCATACTTCTAACAGAAGTCTCACCAAGATTATCGCAGAAAATGCATATCTCTGCCTGAAACCCCACGAAAATCAAGATATCTACTGTTCTGCATATCCAAGGAACAGTGGAGTGGTGAAAACCCCAGAAAACGTGTTTCTCGCATTAAATAGCTCGAAAAGAGCGCTCTCGACGTATCTGCATACTTCGGATAGATGTTTCACCAAGCTTATCGTAGAAAATGCATATCTCAGCTTGAAACCCGACGAAAACCAAAATATCGCCGGTTTTGCATATCAAACGAACTGTGGAGTGGCGAAAACACCAGATAACGTGTTTCTCGCATTCAATAGCACGAAAAGTGAGATCTCGATGATTCTGCATACTTCTGACAAAAGACCCACCAAGATTATCGCAGAAAATGCATATCTCAGCTGGAAACACCACGACAATCAAGATATCGCCTGTTCTGCACATCAAACGCACTGTGGAGTGGTGAAAACAACCAGAGAACGTGTTTCTCGCATTAAATAGCCCGAAAAGAGCGATCCCGACGATTCAGCATACTTCGGACAGAAGTCTCACCAAGATTATCGCGGGAAATGCATATCTCAGCTTGAAACCCGACCGAAACCAAGATATCTCCGGTTCTGCATGTCAAACGTACTGTGGAGTGGTGAAAACACCAGAAAACGTGTTTCTTGCATTAAGTAGCTCGAAAAGAGCGATCTAGACGATTCTTCATACTTCGGACATATGTTTCACCAAGCTTATCGTAGAAAATGCATATCTCAGCTTGAAACCCGACGAAAACCAAAATATCTCCGGTTCTGCATATCCAACGAACTGTGGAGTGGTGAAAACCCCAGAAAACGAGTTTCTCGCATTAAATAGCTCGAAAAGAGCGCTCTCGATGTTTCTGCATACTTCGGACAGATGTTTCACCAAGATTATCGTAGAAAATGCATATCTCAGCTTGAAACCCGACCGAAACCAAGATATCTCCGGTTCTGCATGTCAAACGTACTGTGGAGTGGTGAAAACACGAGAAAACGTGTTTCGTGCATTAAGTAGCTCGAAAAGAGCGATCTAGATGATTCTGCATACTTCTGACAAAAGACCCACCAAGATTATAGCAGAAAATGCATATCTCAGCTGGAAACACCACGAAAATCAAGATATCGCATGTTCTGCACATCAAACGCACTGTGGAGTGGTGAAAACAACCAGAGAACGTGTTTCTCGCATTACATAGCCCGAGAACGGCGATCCCGATGATTCAGCATACTTCGGACAGAAGTCCCACCAAGATTATCGCAGAAAATGCATATCTCAGCTTGAAACCCGACGAAAACCAAAATATCGCCGGTTCTGCATGTCAAACGTACTGTGGAGTGGTGAAAACACCAGAAAACGTGTTTCGTGCATTAAGTAGCTCGAAAAGAGCGATCTAGATGATTCTGCATACTTCTGACAAAAGACCCACCAAGATTATAGCAGAAAATGCATATCTCAGCTAGAAACACCACGAAAATCAAGATATCGCCTGTTCTGCACATCAAACGCACTGTGGAGTGGTGAAAACAACCAGAGAACGTGTTTCTCGCATTACATAGCCCGAGAAGGGCGATCCCGATGATTCAGCATACTTCGGACAGAAGTCCCACCAAGATTATCGCAGAAAATGCATATCTCAGCTTGAAATCCGACCGAAACCAAGATATCTCCGGTTGTGCATGTCAAACGTACTGTGGAGTGGTGAAAACACCAGATAACGTGTTTCTCGCATTAAATAGCTCGAAAAGTGCGATCTCGATGATTCTGCATACTTCTAACAGAAGTCTCACCAAGATTATCGCAGAAAATGCATATCTCTGCCTGAAACCCCACGAAAATCAAGATATCTACTGTTCTGCATATCCAAGGAACAGTGGAGTGGTGAAAACCCCAGAAAACGTGTTTCTCGCATTAAATAGCTCGAAAAGAGCGCTCTCGACGTATCTGCATACTTCGGATAGATGTTTCACCAAGCTTATCGTAGAAAATGCATATCTCAGCTTGAAACCCGACGAAAACCAAAATATCGCCGGTTTTGCATATCAAACGAACTGTGGAGTGGCGAAAACACCAGATAACGTGTTTCTCGCATTCAATAGCACGAAAAGTGAGATCTCGATGATTCTGCATACTTCTGACAAAAGACCCACCAAGATTATCGCAGAAAATGCATATCTCAGCTGGAAACACCACGACAATCAAGATATCGCCTGTTCTGCACATCAAACGCACTGTGGAGTGGTGAAAACAACCAGAGAACGTGTTTCTCGCATTAAATAGCCCGAAAAGAGCGATCCCGACGATTCAGCATACTTCGGACAGAAGTCTCACCAAGATTATCGCGGGAAATGCATATCTCAGCTTGAAACCCGACCGAAACCAAGATATCTCCGGTTCTGCATGTCAAACGTACTGTGGAGTGGTGAAAACACCAGAAAACGTGTTTCTTGCATTAAGTAGCTCGAAAAGAGCGATCTAGACGATTCTTCATACTTCGGACATATGTTTCACCAAGCTTATCGTAGAAAATGCATATCTCAGCTTGAAACCCGACGAAAACCAAAATATCTCCGGTTCTGCATATCCAACGAACTGTGGAGTGGTGAAAACCCCAGAAAACGAGTTTCTCGCATTAAATAGCTCGAAAAGAGCGCTCTCGATGTTTCTGCATACTTCGGACAGATGTTTCACCAAGATTATCGTAGAAAATGCATATCTCAGCTTGAAACCCGACCGAAACCAAGATATCTCCGGTTCTGCATGTCAAACGTACTGTGGAGTGGTGAAAACACGAGAAAACGTGTTTCGTGCATTAAGTAGCTCGAAAAGAGCGATCTAGATGATTCTGCATACTTCTGACAAAAGACCCACCAAGATTATAGCAGAAAATGCATATCTCAGCTGGAAACACCACGAAAATCAAGATATCGCATGTTCTGCACATCAAACGCACTGTGGAGTGGTGAAAACAACCAGAGAACGTGTTTCTCGCATTACATAGCCCGAGAACGGCGATCCCGATGATTCAGCATACTTCGGACAGAAGTCCCACCAAGATTATCGCAGAAAATGCATATCTCAGCTTGAAATCCGACCGAAACCAAGATATCTCCGGTTGTGCATGTCAAACGTACTGTGGAGTGGTGAAAACACCAGATAACGTGTTTCTCGCATTAAATAGCTCGAAAAGTGCGATCTCGATGATTCTGCATACTTCTAACAGAAGTCTCACCAAGATTATCGCAGAAAATGCATATCTCTGCTTGAAACCCCACGAAAACCAAGATATCTACTGTTCTGCATATACAAGGAACTGTGGAGTGGTGAAAACCCCAGAAAACGTGTTTCTCGCATTAAATAGCTCGAAAAGAGGGCTCTCGACGTATCTGCATACTTCGGACAGATGTTTCACCAAGCTTATCGTAGAAAATGCATATCTCAGCTTGAAACCCGACGAAAACCAAAATATCTCCGGTTCTGCATATCCAACGAACTGTGGAGTGGTGAAAACCCCAGAAAACGAGTTTCTCGCATTAAATAGCTCGAAAAGAGCGCTCTCGATGTTTCTGCATACTTCGGACAGATGTTTCACCAAGATTATCGTAGAAAATGCATATCTCAGCTTGACACCCGACCGCAACCAAGATATCTCCGGTTCTGCATGTCAAACGTACTGTGAAGTGGTGAAAACACCAGAAAACGTGTTTCGTGCATTAAGTAGCTCGAAAAGAGCGATCTAGATGATTCTGCATACTTCTGACAAAAGACCCACCAAGATTATAGCAGAAAATGCATATCTCAGCTGGAAACACCACGAAAATCAAGATATCGCCTGTTCTGCACATCAAACGCACTGTGGAGTGGTGAAAACAACCAGAGAACGTGTTTCTCGCATTACATAGCCCGAGAAGGGCGATCCCGATGATTCAGCAAACTTCGGATAGAAGTCTCACCAAGATTATCGCAGGAAGTGCATATCTCAGCTTGAAACTCCACGAAAACCAAGATATCTCCGGTTCTGCATATCCAACGAACTGTGGAGTGGTGAAAACCCCAGAAAACGAGTTTCTCGCATTAAATAGCTCGAACAGAGCGCTGTTGATGTTTCTGCATACTTCGGACATATGTTTCACCAAGATTATCGTAGAAAATGCATATCTCAGCTTCAAACCCGACGAAAACCAAAATATCGCCGGTTCTGCATATCAAACCAACTGTGGAGTGGAGAAAACACCAGATAACGTGTTTCTCGCATTAAATAGCTCGAAAAGTGCGGTGTCGATTGAACTGCATACTTCTAACAGAAGTCTCACCAAGATTATCGCAGAAAATGCATATCTCTGCTTGAAACCCCACGAAAACCAAGAAATCTACTGTTCTGCATATCCAACGAACTGTGGAGTGATGAAAACCCCAGAAAACGTGTTTCGTGCATTAAGTAGCTCGAAAAGAGCGATCTAGATGATTCTGCATACTTCTGACAAAAGACCCACCAAGATTAGCGCAGAAAATGCATATCTCAGCTGGAAACAGCACGAAAATCAAGATATCGCCTGTTCTGCACATCAAACGCACTGTGGAGTGGTGAAAACAACCAGAGAACGTCTTTCTCGCATTAAATAGCTCGAAAAGAGCGATCCCGTTGATTCAGCATACTTCGGACAGAAGTCTCACCAAGTTTATCGCAGGAAATGCATATCTCAGCTTGAAACCCGACCGAAACCAAGATATCTCCGGTTCTGCATGTCAAACGTACTGCGGAGTGGTGAAAACACCAGAAAACGTGTTTCGTGCACTAAGTAGCTCGAAAAGAGCGATCTAGATGATTCTGCATACTTCTGACAAAAGACCCACCAAGATTAGCGCAGAAAATGCATATCTCAGCTGGAAACTCCACGAAAATCAAGATATCGCCTGTTCTGCACATCAAACGCACTGTGGAGTGGTGAAAACAACCAGAGAACGTGTTTCTCGCATTAAATAGCTCGAAAAGAGCGATCCCGTTGATTCAGCATACTTCGGACAGAAGTCTCACCAAGATTATCGCAGGAAATGCATATCTCAGCTTGAAACCCGACCGAAACCAAGATATCTCCGGTTCTGCATGTCAAACGTACTGCGGAGTGGTGAAAACACCAGAAAACGTGTTTCGTGCACTAAGTTGCTCGAAAAGAGCGATCTAGATGATTCTGCATACTTCTAACAGAAGTCTCACCAAGATTATCGCAGAAAATGCATATCTCTGCTTGAAACCCAACGAAAACCAAGATATCTACTGTTCGGCATATCCAAGGAACTGTGAAGTGGTGAAAACCCCAGAAAGCGTGTTTCTCGCATTAAATAGCTCAAAAAGAGCGCTCTCGACGTTTCTGCATACTTCGGACTGATGTTTCACCAAGCTTATCGTAGAAAATGCATATCTCAGCTTGAAACCCGACCGAAACCAAGATATCTCCGGTTCTGCATGTCAAACGTACTGTGGAGTGGTGAAAACACCAGTAAACGTGTTTCGTGCATTAAGTAGCTCGAAAAGAGCGATCTAGATGATTCTGCATACTTCTAACAGAAGTCTCACCAAGATTATCGCAGAAAATGCATATCTCTGCTTGAAACCCCACGAAAACCAAGATATCTACTGTTCGGCATATCCAAGGAACTGTGAAGTGGTGAAAACCCCAGAAAACGTGTTTCTCGCATTAAATAGCTCGAAAAGAGCGCTCTCGACGTTTCTGCATGCTTCGGACTGATGTTTCACCAAGCTTATCGTAGAAAATGCATATCTCAGCTAGAAACCCGACGAAAACCAAAATATCTCCGGTTCTGCATATCCAACGAACTGTGGAGTGGTCAAAACCCCAGAAAACGAGTTTCTCGCATCGAATAGCTCGAAAAGAGCGCTCTCGATGTTTCTGCATACTTCGGACAAATGTTTCACCAAGATTATCGTAGAAAATGCATATCTCAGCTTGAAACCCGACCGAAACCAAGATATCTCCGGTTCCGCATGTCAAACTTACTGTGGAGTGGTGAAAACACCAGAAAACGTGTGTCGTGCATTAAGTAGCTCGAAAAGAGCGATCTAGATGATTCTGCATACTTCTGACAAAAGACCCACGAAGATTAGCGCATAAAATGCATATCTCAGCTGGAAACAGCACGAAAATCAAGATATCGCCAGTTCTGCACATCAAACGCACTGTGGAGTGGTGAAAACAATCAGCCAAACGTGTTTCTCGCATTAAATAGCTCGAAAAGAGCGATCCCGATGATTCAGCATACTTCGGACAGAAGTCTCACCAAGATTATCGCAGGAAATGCATATCTCAGCTTGAAACCCGACCGAAACCAAGATATCTCCGGTTCTGCATGTCAAACGTACTGTGGAGTGGTGAAAACACCAGAAAACGTGTTTCGTGCATTAAGTAGCTCGAAAAGAGCGATCTAGATGATTCTGCATACTTCTGACTGAAGTCTCACCAATATTATCGCAGAAAATGCATATCTCAGCTCGAAACCTCACGAAAATCAAGATGTTGCCGGTTCTGCATATCAAACGCACTGTGGAGTGGTGAAAGCAACCAGAGAACGTGTTATTCGCATTAAATATCTCGAAAAGAGCGATCCCGATGATTCAGCAAACTTCGGACAGAAGTCTCACCCAGATTATCGCAGGAAGTGCATATCTCAGCTTGAAACCCCACGAAAACCAAGATATCTCCGGTTCTGCATATCCAACGAACTGTGGAGTGGAGAAAACCCCAGAAAACGAGTTTCTCGCATCAAATAGCCCGAAAAGAGCGCTCTCGATGTTTCTGCATACTTCGGACAGATGTTTCACCAAGATTATCGTAGAAAATGCATATCTCAGCTTGAAACCCGACCGAAACCAAGATATCTCCGGTTCTGCATGTCCAACGTACTGTGGAGTGGTGAAAACACCAGAAAACGTGTTTCGTGCATTAAGTAGCTCGAAAAGAGCGATCTAGATGATTCTGCATTCTTCTGACAAAAGACCCACCAAGATTATCGTAGAAAATGCATATCTCAGCTTGAAACCCGACGAAAATCAAAATATCGCCGGTTCTGCATATCAAACCAACTTGTGGAGTGGTGAAAGCACCAGATAACGTGTTCCTCGCATTAAATAGCTCGAAAAGAGCGATCTAGATGATTCTGCATTCTTCTGACTGAAGTCTCACCAATATTATCGCATAAAATGCATATCTGAGCTTGAAACCCCACGAAAACCAAGATATCGTCGGTTCTGCATATCATACGCACTGTGGAGTGGTGAAAACACCAGATAACGTGTTCCTCGCATTAAATAGCTCGAAAAGAGCGATCTAGATGATTCTGCATTCTTCTGACTGAAGTCTCACCAATATTATCGCAGAAAATGCATATCTCAGCTTGAAACCCGACCGAAACCAAGATATCTCCGGTTCTGCATATAAAACGCACTGTGGAGTGCTGAAAACACCAGATAACGTGTTTCTCGCATTACATAGCTCGAATAGAGCGACCTCGATGATTAAGCATATTTCGGACAGAAGTCTCACCAAGATATTCGCAGAAAATGCATATCTGAGCTTGAAAACCCACGAAAACCAAGATATCTCCGGTTCTGCACATCCAACGAACTGTGGTGTGGTGAAAACCCCAGAAAACGTGTTTCTCGCATAAAATAGCTCGAATAGTGCGATCTCGATGATTCTGCATACTTCGGACAGAAGTCTCACCAAGATTATCGCAGAAAATGCATATCTGACCTTGAAACCCCAATGAAAACCAAGATATCGCTGGTTCTGCATATCAAACGCACTGTGGAGTGGTGAAAACACCAGATAACGTGTTTCTCGCATTAAATAGCTCGAAAAGAGCGCTCTCGATGTTTCTGCATACTTCGGACAGAAGTCTCACCAAGATTATCGCAGAAAATGCATATCTGACCTTGAAACCCCAATGAAAACCAAGATATCGTCGGTTATGCATATCATACGCACTGTGGAGTGGTGAAAACACCAGATAACGTGTTTCTCGCATTAAATAGCTCAAAAGGAGCGATCTCGATGATTAAGCATACTTCGGACAGAATACTCACCAAGATTATCGCAGAAAATGCATATCTCAGCTGGAAACCCCACGAAAACCAAGATATCGTCGGTTCTGAATATCAGACGCACTGTAGAATGTTGAAAACACCAGAAAACGTGTTTCTCGCATTAACTAACTCGAAAAGAGCGTTCTCGATGATTCTGCATACTTCTCATAGATGAAACACCAAGATTATCGCAGAAAATGCATGTTTCAGCTGGAAACCCCACGAAAACCAAGTTATCGGCGGCTCTACATATCAAACGCACTGTGGAGTGGTGAAAACACCAGATAACGTGTTTCTCGCATTAAATAGCTCGAAAAGAGCGATATCGATGATACTGCATACTTCGGACAGAAGTCTCACCATGATTATCGTAAAAAATGCATATCTCAGCTTGAAACCCCACGAAAACCAAGATATCGCTGGTTCTGCATATCAAACGAACTGTGGAGTGGTGAAAACACCAGATAACATGTTTCTCGCATTAAATAGCTCAAAAGGAGCGATCTCGATGATTAAGCATACTTCGGACAGAATTCTCACCAAGATTATCGCAGAAAATGCATATCTGAGCTTGAAACCCCACGAAAACCAAGATATCGTCGGTTCTGCATATCATACGCACTGTGGAGTGGTGAAAACACCAGATAACGTGTTTCTCGCATTAAATAGCTCAAAAGGAGCGATCTCGATGATTAAGCATACTTCGGACAGAAGTCTCACCATGATTATCGTAAAAAATGCATATCTCAGCTTGAAACCCCACGAAAACCAAGATATCGCTGGTTCTCCATATCAAACGAACTGTGGAGTGGTGAAAACACCAGATAACATGTTTCTCGCATTAAATAGCTCAAAAGGAGCGATCTCGATGATTAAGCATACTTCGGACAGAATTCTCACCAAGATTATCGCAGAAAATGCATATCTGAGCTTGAAACCCCACGAAAACCAAGATATCGTCGGTTCTGCATATCATACGCACTGTGGAGTGGTGAAAACACCAGATAACGTGTTTCTCGCATTAAATAGCTCAAAAGGAGCGATCTCGATGATTAAGCATACTTCGGACAGAAGTCTCACCATGAATATCGTAAAAAATGCATATCTCAGCTTGAAACCCCACGAAAACCAAGATATCGCTGGTTCTGCATATCAAACGCCCTGTGGAGTGATGAAAACACCAGATAACGTGTTTCTCGCATTAAATAGCTCGAATAGAGCGATCTCGATGATTCTGCATACTTCTGACACAAGACTCACAAAGATTATCGCAGAAAATGCATATCTGACCTTGAAACCCGAATGAAAACCAAGATATCGCTGGTTCTGCATATCAAACGCACTGTGGAGTGGTGAAAACAGCAGATAACGTGTTTCTCGCATTAAATAGCTCGAAAAGAGCGCTCTCGATGTTTCTGCATACTTCGGACAGAAGTCTCACCAAGATTATCGCAGAAAATGCATATTTCAGCTGGAAACCCCACGAAAACCAAGTTTTCGGCGGCTCTACATATCAAACGCACTGTGGAGTGGTGAAAACACCAGATAACGTGTTTCTCACATTAAATAGCTCCAAAGGAGCGATCTCGATGATTAAGCATACTTCGGACAGAATTCTCACCAAGATTATCGCAGAAAATGCATATCTGAGCTTGAAACCCCACGAAAACCAAGATATCGTCGGTTCTGCATATTATACGCACTGTGGAGTGGTGAAAACACCAGATAACGTGTTTCTCGCATTAAATAACTCGATACGAGCGATCTCGATGATTAAGCATACTTCGGACAGAAGTCTCACCAAGATTATCGCAGAAAATGCATATCTCAGCTTGAAACCCCACGAAAACCAAGATGTCGCTGGTTCTGCATATCAAACGCACTGTGGAGTGGTGAGAACACCAGATAACGTGTTTCTCGCATTAAATAGGTCGAAAAGAGCGATCTCGATGTTTCTGCATACTTCGGACAGAGGTCTCACCAAGATTATCGCAGAAAATGCATATCTCTGCTTGAAACCCCACGAAAACCAAGATATCTCCGGTTCTGCACATCCAACGAACTGTGGTGTGGTGAAAACCCCAGAAAACGTGTTTCTCGCATTAAATAGCTCGAAAACAGCGCTCTTGATGTTTCTGCATACTTCGGACAGATGTTTCACCAAGATTATCGTAGAAAATGCATATCTCAGCTTGAAACCCGACGAAATCCAAACATCGCCGGTTCTGCATATCAAACCAACTGTGGAGTGGTGAAAACACCAGACAACGTGTTTCACGCATTAAATAGCTCAAAAGGAGCGATATCGATGATTCTGCATACTTCGGACAGAATTCTCACCAATATTATCGCAGAAAATGCATATCTGAGCTTGAAACCCCACGAAAACCAAGATATCGTCGGTTCTGCATATCATACGCACTGTGGAGTGGTGAAAACACCAGATAACGTGTTTCTCGCATTAAATAGCTCAAAAGGAGCGATCTCGATGATTAAGCATACTTCGGACAGAATTCTCACCAAGATTATCGCAGAAAATGCATATCTGAGCTTGAAACCCCACGAAAACCAAGATATCGTCGGTTCTGCATATCATACGCACTGTGGAGTGGTGTAAACACCAGATAACGTGTTTCTCGCATTAAATAGCTCAAAAGGAGCGATATCGATGATTCTGCATACTTCGGACAGAAGTCTCACCAATATTATCGCAGAAAATGCATATCTCAGCTTGAAACCCCACGAAAACCAAGATATCGCCGGTTATGCATATCATACGCTCTGTGGAGTGGTGAAAACACCAGATAACGAGTTTCTTCGCGTTAAATAGCTCGAAACGAGCGATCTCGATGATTCTGCATATTTCGGACAGAAGTCTCACCATGATTATCGCAGAAAATGCATATCTCAGCTTGAAACCTCACGAAAATCAAGATGACGCCGGTTCTGCATATCAAACGCACTGTGGAGTGGTGAAAACAAACAGATAACGTGTTTCTCGCATTAAATAGCTCGAAACGAGCGATCTAGATGATTCTGCATACTTCTGACAGAAGACTCACCAAGATGATCGCAGAAAATGCATATTTCAGCTGGAAACCCCACGAAAACCAAGTCATCGGCGGCTCTACATATCAAACGCACTGTGGAGTGGAAAAAAACACCATATAACGTGTTTCTCGCATTAAATAGCTCGAAAAGAGCGCTCTTGATGTTTCTGCATACTTCGGACAGATGTTTCACCAAGATTATCGTAGAAAATGCATATCTCAGCTTGAAACCCGACGAAATCCAAACATCGCCGGTTCTGCATATCAAACCAACTGTGGAGTGGTGAAAACACCAGACAACGTGTTTCACGCATTAAATAGCTCAAAAGGAGCGATATCGATGATTCTGCATACTTCGGACAGAATTCTCACCAATATTATCGCAGAAAATGCATATCTGAGCTTGAAACCCCACGAAAACCAAGATATCGTCGGTTCTGCATATCATACGCACTGTGGAGTGGTGAAAACACCAGATAACGTGTTTCTCGCATAAAATAGCTCAAAAGGAGCGATCTCGATGATTAAGCATACTTCGGACAGAATTCTCACCAAGATTATCGCAGAAAATGCATATCTGAGCTTGAAACCCCACGAAAACCAAGATATCGCCGGTTATGCATATCATACGCTCTGTGGAGTGGTGAAAACACCAGATAACGAGTTTCTTCGCGTTAAATAGCTCGAAACGAGCGATCTCGATGATTCTGCATATTTCGGACAGAAGTCTCACCATGATTATCGCAGAAAATGCATATCTCAGCTTGAAACCTCACGAAAATCAAGATGACGCCGGTTCTGCATATCAAACGCACTGTGGAGTGGTAAAAACAAACAGATAACGTGTTTCTCGCATTAAATAGCTCGAAACGAGCGATCTAGATGATTCTGCATACTTCTGACAGAAGACTCACCAAGATGATCGCAGAAAATGCATATTTCAGCTGGAAACCCCACGAAAACCAAGTCATCGGCGGCTCTACATATCAAACGCACTGTGGAGTGGTCAAAACACCATATAACGTGTTTCTCGCATTAAATAGCTCGAAAAGAGCGCTCTTGATGTTTCTGCATACTTCGGACAGATGTTTCACCAAGATTATCGTAGAAAATGCATATCTCAGCTTGAAACCCGACGAAATCCAAACATCGCCGGTTCAGCATATCAAACCAACTGTGGAGTGGTGAAAACACCAGACAACGTGTTTCACGCATTAAATAGATCGAAAAGTGCGATCTCGATGATTCTGCATACTTCTAACAGAAGTCTCACCATGATTAACGCAGAAAATGCATATCTCTGCTAGAAACCCCACGAAAACCAAGATAACTCCTGTTCTGCATATCCAACGAACTGTGGAGTGGTGAAAACCCCAGAAAACGCGTTTCTCGCATTAAATAGCTCGAAAAGAGCGTTCTCGATGATTCTGCATACTTCTCATAGATGAAACACCACGATTATCGCCGAAAATGCATATCTCATCTTGAAACCCCACGAAAATCAAGATGACGCCGGTTCTGCATATCAAACGCACTGTGGAGTGGTGAAAACAACCAGATAACGTGTTTCTCGCATTAAGTAGCTCGAAACGAGCGATCTAGATGATTCTGCATACTTCTGACAGAAGACTCACCAAGATGATCGCAGAAAATGCATATCTCAGCTGGAAACCCCACGAAAACCAAGATATCGTCGGTTCTGAATATCAGACGCACTGTAGAATGTTGAAAACACCAGAAAACGTGTTTCTCGCATTAACTAACTCGAAAAGAGCGTTCTCGATGATTCTGCATACTTCTCATAGATGAAACACCAAGATTATCGCAGAAAATGCATGTTTCAGCTGGAAACCCCACGAAAACCAAGTTATCGGCGGCTCTACATATCAAACGCACTGTGGAGTGGTGAAAACACCAGATAACATGTTTCTCGCATTAAATAGCTCGAAAAGAGCGATATCGATGATACTGCATACTTCGGACAGAAGTCTCACCATGATTATCGTAAAAAATGCATATCTCAGCTTGAAACCCCACGAAAACCAAGATATCGCTGGTTCTGCATATCAAACGCACTGTGGAGTGATGAAAACACCAGATAACGTGTTTCTCGCATTAAATAGCTCGAATAGAGCGATCTCGATGATTCTGCATACTTCTGACACAAGACTCACAAAGATTATCGCAGAAAATGCATATCTGACCTTGAAACCCGAATGAAAACCAAGATATCGCTGGTTCTGCATATCAAACGCACTGTGGAGTGGTGAAAACAGCAGATAACGTGTTTCTCGCATTAAATAGCTCGAAAAGAGCGCTCTCGATGTTTCTGCATACTTCGGACAGAAGTCTCACCAAGATTATCGCAGAAAATGCATATCTGAGCTTGAAACCCCACGAAAACCAAGATATCGTCGGTTCTGCATATCATACGCACTGTGGAGTGGTGAAAACACCAGATAACGTGTTTCTCGCATTAAATAGCTCAAAAGGAGCGATCTCGATGATTAAGCATACTTCGGACAGAAGTCTCACCATGATTATCGTAAAAAATGCATATCTCAGCTTGAAACCCCACGAAAACCAAGATATCGCTGGTTCTCCATATCAAACGAACTGTGGAGTGGTGAAAACACCAGATAACATGTTTCTCGCATTAAATAGCTCAAAAGGAGCGATCTCGATGATTAAGCATACTTCGGACAGAATTCTCACCAAGATTATCGCAGAAAATGCATATCTGAGCTTGAAACCCCACGAAAACCAAGATATCGTCGGTTCTGCATATCATACGCACTGTGGAGTGGTGAAAACAGCAGATAACGTGTTTCTCGCATTAAATAGCTCGAAAAGAGCGCTCTCGATGTTTCTGCATACTTCGGACAGAAGTCTCACCAAGATTATCGCAGAAAATGCATATCTGAGCTTGAAACCCCACGAAAACCAAGATACCGACGGTTCTGCATGTTATACGCACTGTGGAGTGGTGAAAACACCAGATAACGTGTTTCTCGCATTAAATAACTCGATACGAGCGATCTCGATGATTAAGCATACTTCGGACAGAAGTCTCACCAAGATTATCGCAGAAAATGCATATCTCGGCTTGAAACCTCACGAAAACCAAGATATCGCTGGTTCTGCATATAAAACGCACTGTGGAGTGCTGAAAACACCAGATAACGTGTTTCTCGCATTAAATAGCTCGAAAAGAGCGCTCTCGATGTTTCTGCATACTTCGGACAGAATTCTCACCAAGATTATCGCAGAAAATGCATATCTGAGCTTGAAACCCCACGAAAACCAAGATATCGTCGGTTCTGCATATCATACGCACTGTGGAGTGGTGTAAACACCAGATAACGTGTTTCTCGCATTAAATAGCTCAAAAGGAGCGATCTCGATGATTAAGCATATTTCGGACAGAAGTCTCACCAAGATTATCGCAGAAATTGCATATCTCAGCTTGAAACCCCACCAAAACCAAGATATCGCTGGTTCTGCATATCAAACGCCCTGTGGAGTGATGAAAACACCAGATAACGTGTTTCTCGCATTAAATAGCTCGAATAGAGCGATCTCGATGATTCTGCATACTTCTGACACAAGACTCACAAAGATTATCGCAGAAAATGCATATCTGACCTTGAAACCCGAATGAAAACCAAGATATCGCTGGTTCTGCATATCAAACG
Source organism: Anthophora plumipes (assembly GCA_951804975.1). Taxonomy (NCBI): domain Eukaryota; kingdom Metazoa; phylum Arthropoda; class Insecta; order Hymenoptera; family Apidae; genus Anthophora; species Anthophora plumipes. Next base: position 10,138,791 of record CATORF010000207.1, read on the forward strand.
CACTGTGGAGTGGTGAAAACAGCAGATAACGTGTTTCTCGCATTAAATAGCTCGAAAAGAGCGCTCTCGATGTTTCTGCATACTTCGGACAGAAGTCTCACCAAGATTATCGAAGAAAATGCATATCTGAGCTTGAAACCCCACGAAAACCAAGATATCGTCTGTTCTGCATATTATACGCACTGTGGAGTGGTGAAAACACCAGATAACGTGTTTCTCGCATTAAATAACTCGATACGAGCGATCTCGATGATTAAGCATACTTCGGACAGAAGTCTCACCAAGATTATCGCAGAAAATGCATATCTCAGCTTGAAACCCCACGAAAACCAAGATATCTCCGGTTCTGCACATCCAACGAACTGTGGTGTTGTGAAAACCCCAGAAAACGTGTTTCTCGCATTAAATAGCTCGAAAGGAGCGCTCTTGATGTTTCTGCATACTTCGGACAGATGTTTCACCAAGATTATCGTAGAAAATGCATATCTCAGCTTGAAACCCGACGAAATCCAAACATCGCCGGTTCAGCATATCAAACCAACTGTGGAGTGGTGAAAACACCAGACAACGTGTTTCACGCATTAAATAGATCGAAAAGTGCGGTCTGGATGATTCTGCATACTTCTAACAGAAGTCTCACCATGATTAACGCAGAAAATGCATATCTCTGCTAGAAACCCCACGAAAACCAAGATAACTCCTGTTATGCATATCCAACGAACTGTGGAGTGGTGAAAACCCCAGAAAACGCGTTTCTCGCATTAAATAGCTCGAAAAGAGCGTTCTCGATGATTCTGCATACTTCTCATAGATGAAACACCACGATTATCGCCGAAAATGAATATCTCAGCTTGAAACCTCACGAAAATCAAGATGACGCCGGTTCTGCATATCAAACGCACTGTGGTGTGGTGAAAACACCAGATAACGTGCTTCTCGTATTAAATAGCTCGAATAGAGCGATCTCGATGATTCTGCATACTTCTGACACAAGACTCACAAAGATTATCGCAGAAAATGCATATCCGACCTTGAAACCCGAATGAAAACCAAGATATCGCTGGTTCTGCATATCAAACCCACTGTGGAGTGGTGAAAACAGCAGATAACGTGTTTCTCGCATTAAATAGCTCGAAAAGAGCGCTCTCGATGTTTCTGCATACTTCGGACAGAAGTCTCACCAAGATTATCGCAGAAAATGCATATCTGAGCTTGAAACCCCACGAAAACCAAGATATCGTCGGTTCTGCATGTTATACGCACTGTGGAGTGGTGAAAACACCAGATAACGTGTTTCTCGCATTAAATAACTCGATACGAGCGATCTCGATGATTAAGCATACTTCGGACAGAAGTCTCACCAAGATTATCGCAGAAAATGCATATCTCAGCTTGAAACCCCACGAAAACCAAGATATCGTCGGTTCTGCATATCATACGCACTGCGGAGTGGTGAAAACACCAGATAACGTGTTTCTCGCATTAAATAGCTCAAAAGGAGCGATCTCGATGATTAAGCATACTTCGGACAGAAGTCTCACCAAGATTATCGCAGAAATTGCATATCTCAGCTTGAAACCCCACCAAAACCAAGATATCGCTGGTTCTGCATATCAAACGCCCTGTGGAGTGATGAAAACACCAGATAACGTGTTTCTCGCATTAAATAGCTCGAATAGAGCGATCTCGATGATTCTGCATACTTCTGACACAAGACTCACAAAGATTATCGCAGAAAATGCATATCTGACCTTGAAACCCGAATGAAAACCAAGATATCGCTGGTTCTGCATATCAAACGCACTGTGGAGTGGTGAAAACAGCAGATAACGTGTTTCTCGCATTAAATAGCTCGAAAAGAGCGCTCTCGATGTTTCTGCATACTTCGGACAGAAGTCTCACCAAGATTATCGCAGAAAATGCATATCTGAGCTTGAAACCCCACGAAAACCAAGATATCGTCGGTTCTGCATGTTATACGCACTGTGGAGTGGTGAAAACACCAGATAACGTGTTTCTCGCATTAAATAACTCGATACGAGCGATCTCGATGATTAAGCATACTTCGGACAGAAGTCTCACCAAGATTATCGCAGAAAATGCATATCTCAGCTTGAAACCCCACGAAAACCAAGATATCGCTGGTTCTGCATATAAAACGCACTGTGGAGTGCTGAAAACACCAGATAACGTGTTTCTCGCATTAAATAGCTCGAAAAGAGCGCTCTCGATGTTTCTGCATACTTCGGACAGAATTCTCACCAAGATTATCGCAGAAAATGCATATCTGAGCTTGAAACCCCACGAAAACCAAGATATCGTCGGTTCTGCATATCATACGCACTGTGGAGTGGTGAAAACACCAGATAACGTGTTTCTCGCATTAAATAGCTCAAAAGGAGCGATCTCGATGATTAAGCATACTTCGGACAGAAGTCTCACCAAGATTATCGCAGAAATTGCATATCTCAGCTTGAAACCCCACCAAAACCAAGATATCGCTGGTTCTGCATATCAAACGCCCTGTGGAGTGATGAAAACACCAGATAACGTGTTTCTCGCATTAAATAGCTCGAATAGAGCGATCTCGATGATTCTGCATACTTCTGACACAAGACTCACAAAGATTATCGCAGAAAATGCATATCTGACCTTGAAACCCGAATGAAAACCAAGATATCGCTGGTTCTGCATATCAAACGCACTGTGGAGTGGTGAAAACAGCAGATAACGTGTTTCTCGCATTAAATAGCTCGAAAAGAGCGCTCTCGATGTTTCTGCATACTTCGGACAGAAGTCTCACCAAGATTATCGAAGAAAATGCATATCTGAGCTTGAAACCCCACGAAAACCAAGATATCGTCTGTTCTGCATATTATACGCACTGTGGAGTGGTGAAAACACCAGATAACGTGTTTCTCGCATTAAATAACTCGATACGAGCGATCTCGATGATTAAGCATACTTCGGACAGAAGTCTCACCAAGATTATCGCAGAAAATGCATATCTCAGCTTGAAACCCCACGAAAACCAAGATATCTCCGGTTCTGCACATCCAACGAACTGTGGTGTTGTGAAAACCCCAGAAAACGTGTTTCTCGCATTAAATAGCTCGAAAGGAGCGCTCTTGATGTTTCTGCATACTTCGGACAGATGTTTCACCAAGATTATCGTAGAAAATGCATATCTCAGCTTGAAACCCGACGAAATCCAAACATCGCCGGTTCAGCATATCAAACCAACTGTGGAGTGGTGAAAACACCAGACAACGTGTTTCACGCATTAAATAGATCGAAAAGTGCGGTCTGGATGATTCTGCATACTTCTAACAGAAGTCTCACCATGATTAACGCAGAAAATGCATATCTCTGCTAGAAACCCCACGAAAACCAAGATAACTCCTGTTCTGCATATCCAACGAACTGTGGAGTGGTGAAAACCCCAGAAAACGCGTTTCTCGCATTAAATAGCTCGAAAAGAGCGTTCTCGATGATTCTGCATACTTCTCATAGATGAAACACCACGATTATCGCCGAAAATGAATATCTCAGCTTGAAACCTCACGAAAATCAAGATGACGCCGGTTCTGCATATCAAACGCACTGTGGTGTGGTGAAAACACCAGATAACGTGCTTCTCGTATTAAATAGCTCGAAACGAGCGATCTAGATGATTCTGCATACTTCTGACTGAAGTCTCACCAAGATTATCGCAGAAAATGCATATCTCAGCTGGAAACGCCACGAAAATCAAGATATCGCCGGTTCTGCATATCAGACGCACTGTGGAGTGGTGAAAACACCAGAAAACGTGTTTCTCGAATTATCTAGCTCGAAAAGAGCGTTCTCGATGATTCTGCATACTTCGGACAGAAGTCTCACCAATATTATCGCAGAAAATGCATATCTCATCTTGAAACCCCACGAAAATCAAGATGACGCCTGTTCTGCATATCAAACGCACTGTGGAATGGTGAAAACAACCAGATAACGTGTTTCTCGCATTAAGTAGCTCGAAACGAGCGATCTAGATGATTCTGCATACTTCTGACAGAAGACTCGCCAAGATGATCGCAGAAAATGCATATCTCAGCTGGAAACCCCACGAAAACCAAGATATCGCCGGTTCTGAATATCAGACGCACTGTAGAATGTTGAAAACACCAGAAAACGTGTTTCTCGCATTAACTAACTCGAAAAGAGCGTTCTCGATGATTCTGCATACTTCTCATAGATGAAACACCAAGATTATCGCAGAAAATGCATGTTTCAGCTGGAAACCCCACGAAAACCAAGTTATCGGCGGCTCTTCATATCAAACGCACTGTGGAGTGGTGAAAACACCAGATAACGTGTTTCTCGCATTAAATAGCTCGAAAAGAGCGATATCGATGATACTGCATACTTCGGACAGAAGTCTCACCATGATTATCGTAAAAAATGCATATCTCAGCTTGAAACCCCACGAAAACCAAGATATCGCTGGTTCTGCATATCAAACGAACTGTGGAGTGGTGAAAACACCAGATAACATGTTTCTCGCATTAAATAGCTCAAAAGGAGCGATCTCGATGATTAAGCATACTTCGGACAGAATTCTCACCAAGATTATCGCAGAAAATGCATATCTGAGCTTGAAACCCCACGAAAACCAAGATATCGTCGGTTCTGCATATCATACGCACTGTGGAGTGGTGAAAACACCAGATAACGTGTTTCTCGCATTAAATAGCTCAAAAGGAGCGATCTCGATGATTAAGCATACTTCGGACAGAAGTCTCACCAAGATTATCGCAGAAATTGCATATCTCAGCTTGGAACCCCACCAAAACCAAGATATCGCTGGTTCTGCATATCAAACGCCCTGTGGAGTGATGAAAACACCAGATAACGTGTTTCTCGCATTAAATAGCTCGAATAGAGCGATCTCGATGATTCTGCATACTTCTGACACAAGACTCACAAAGATTATCGCAGAAAATGCATATCTGACCTTGAAACCCGAATGAAAACCAAGATATCGCTGGTTCTGCATATCAAACGCACTGTGGAGTGGTGAAAACAGCAGATAACGTGTTTCTCGCATTAAATAGCTCGAAAAGAGCGCTCTCGATGTTTCTGCATACTTCGGACAGAAGTCTCACCAAGATTATCGCAGAAAATGCATATCTGAGCTTGAAACCCCACGAAAACCAAGATATCGTCGGTTCTGCATATTATACGCACTGTGGAGTGGTGAAAACACCAGATAACGTGTTTCTCGCATTAAATAACTCGATACGAGCGATCTCGATGATTAAGCATACTTCGGACAGAAGTCTCACCAAGATTATCGCAGAAAATGCATATCTCAGCTTGAAACCCCACGAAAACCAAGATATCGCTGGTTCTGCATATAAAACGCACTGTGGAGTGCTGAAAACACCAGATAACGTGTTTCTCGCATTAAATAGCTCGAAAAGAGCGCTCTCGATGTTTGTGCATACTTCGGACAGAATTCTCACCAAGATTATCGCAGAAAATGCATATCTGAGCTTGAAACCCCACGAAAACCAAGATATCGTCGGTTCTGCATATCATACGCACTGTGCAGTGGTGAAAACACCAGATAACGTGTTTCTCGCATTAAATAGCTCAAAAGGAGCGATCTCGATGATTAAGCATACTTCGGACAGAAGTCTCACCAAGATTATCGCAGAAAATGCATATCTCAGCTTGAAACCCCACGAAAACCAAGATATCTCCGGTTCTGCACATCCAACGAACTGTGGTGTTGTGAAAACCCCAGAAAACGTGTTTCTCGCATTAAATAGCTCGAAAGGAGCGCTCTTGATGTTTCTGCATACTTCGAACAGATGTTTCACCAAGATTATCGTAGAAAATGCATATCTCAGCTTGAAACCCGACGAAATCCAAACATCGCCGGTTCAGCATATCAAACCAACTGTGGAGTGGTGAAAACACCAGACAACGTGTTTCACGCATTAAATAGATCGAAAAGTGCGGTCTGGATGATTCTGCATACTTCTAACAGAAGTCTCACCATGATTAACGCAGAAAATGCATATCTCTGCTAGAAACCCCACGAAAACCAAGATAACTCCTGTTCTGCATATCCAACGAACTGTGGAGTGGTGAAAACCCCAAAAAACGCGTTTCTCGCATTAAATAGCTCGAAAACAGCGTTCTCGATGATTCTGCATACTTCTCATAGATGAAACACCACGATTATCGCCGAAAATGAATATCTCAGCTTGAAACCTCACGGAAATCAAGATGACGCCGGTTCTGCATATCAAACGCACTGTGGAGTTGTCAAAACACCAGATAACGTGCTTCTCGTATTAAATAGCTCGAAACGAGCGATCTAGATGATTCTGCATACTTCTGACTGAAGTCTCACCAAGATTATCGCAGAAAATGCATATCTCAGCTGGAAATGCCACGAAAATCAAGATATCGCCGGTTCTGCATATCAGACGCACTGTGGAGTGGTGAAAACACCAGAAAACGTGTTTCTCGAATTAACTAGCTCGAAAAGAGCGTTCTCGATGATTCTGCATACTTCGGACAGAAGTCTCACCAATATTATAGCAGAAAATGCAAATCTCAGCTTGAAACCCCACGAAAATCAAGATGACGCCGGTTCAGCATATCAAACCAACTGTGGAGTGGTGAAAACACCAGACAACGTGTTTCACGCATTAAATAGATCGAAAAGTGCGATCTGGATGATTCTGCATACTTCTAACAGAAGTCTCACCATGATTAACGCAGAAAATGCATATCTCAGTTTGAACCCCGACGAAAGCCAAGATGTCGCCGGTTCTGCATATCAAACGCACTATGGAGTGGTGAAAACACCAAATAACGTGTTTCTCGCATTAAATAGCTCGAAAAGAGGGATCTCGATGATTCTGCATACTTCTGACAGCAGACTCACCAAGATTATCGCAGAAAATGCATATCTCAGCTGGAAACACCACGAAAATCAAGATATCGCCGGTTCTGCATATCAAACGCACTGTGGAATGTTGAAAACACCAGGAAACTTGTTTTTTTGCATTAAGTAGCTCGACAAGAGCGATCTAGATGATTCTGCATACTTCTGAATGAAGTCTCACCAAGATTATCGCAGAAAATGCATATCTCAGCTTGAAACCCGACCGAAACCAAGATATCTCCGGTTCTGCATGTCAAACGTACTGTGGAGTGGTGAAAACACCAGAAAACGTGTTTCGTGCATTAGGTAGCTCGAAAAGAGCGATCTAGATGATTCTGCATACTTCTGACTGAAGTCTCACCAATATTTTCGCAGAAAATGCATATCTCAGCTTGAAACCCGACGAAAACCGAGTTATCTCCGTTTCTGCACATCAAACGTACCGTGGAGTGGTGAAAACACCAGAAAACGTGTTTCGCGCATTAAGTAGCTCGAAAAGAGCGATCTCGATGATTCAGCATACTTCGGACAGAAGTCTCACCAAGATTATCGCAGGAAATGCATATCTCATCGTGAAACCCCACGAAAACCAAGATATCTCCGGTTCTGCATATCCAACGAACTGTGGAGTGGTGAAAACCCCAGAAAACGAGTTTCTCGCATTAAATAGCTCGAAAAGAGCGCTCTCGATGTTTCTGCATACTTCGGACAGATGTTTCACCAAGATTATCGTAGAAAATGCATATCACAGGTTGAAACCCGACCGAAACCAAGATATCTCCGGTTCTGCATGTCAAACGTACTGTGGAGTGGTGAAAACACCAGATAACGTGTTTCGTGCATTATGTAGCTCGAAAAGAGCGATCTAGTTGATTCTGCATACTTCTGATAAAAGACCCACCAAGATTATCGCAGAAAATGCATATCTCAGCTGGAAACACAACGAAAATCAAGATATCGCCTGTTCTGCATATCAAACGCACTGTGGAGTGGTGAAAACAACCAGAGAACGTGTTTCTCGCATTAAATAGCTCGAAAAGAGCGATCTCGATGATTCAGCATATTTCGGACAGGAGTCTCACCAAGCTTATCAAAGGAAATGCATATCTCAGCTTGAAACCCCACGAAAACAAAGATATCTCCGGTTCTGCATATCAAACGCACTGTGGAGTGGTGAAAACACCGGATAAGGTTTTTCTCGCATTAACTAGCTCGAAAAGAGCGATCTCGATGTTTCAGCATACTTCGGACAGAAGTCTCACCAAGATTATCGCAGAAAATGCATATCTCAGCTTGAAACCCCACAAAAACCAAGATATCGCCGGTTCTGCATATCATACGCACTGTGGAGTGGTGAAAACACCAGATAACGTGTTTCTCGCATTAAATAGCGCGAAACGAGCGATCTCGATGATTAAGCATACTTCGGACAGAAGTCTCACCAAGATTATCGTAAAAAATGCATATCTCAGCTTGAAACCCCACGAAAACCAAGATATCGCTGGTTCTGGTTATCAAATATACTGTGGGGTGCTGAAAACACCAGATAACGTGTTTGTCGCATTAAATACCTCGAATAGAGCGATCTCGATGATTCTGCATACTTCTGATAGATGAAACACCAAGATTATCGCAGAAAATGCATATTTCAGCTGGAAACCCCACGAAAATCAAGATGTCGCCGGTTCTGCACATCAAACGCACTGTGGAGTGGTGAAAACAACCAGATAACGTGTTTCTCGCATTAAACAGCTCGAATAGAGCGATTTCTGTGATTCTGCAAACGTCTCACACAAGAATATCCTAGATTATCGTAGAAAATGCATATCTCATCTGGAAACCCAATGAAACCGAAGATATCGCAGTTTCCGCATATCAAACGCACTGTGGAGTGCTGAAAACACCATAAAACGTGTTTTTCGCATTCAATAGCACGAAAACTGCGATTTCGGTGATTCTCCATGCTTCTCACAGAAGAATATCCAAGATTATCGCAGAAAATGCATATCTCAGCGGGAAACACCACGAAAATCAAGATATCGCCGGTTCTGCATATCAAACGCACTGTGGAGTGGTGGAAACACCAGAAAACGTGTTTCTCGCATTAAGTAGCTCGAAAAGAGCGTTCTCGAAGATTCTGCATACTTCTGACAGAAGTCTCACCAGGGTTATAGTAGAAAATGCATATCTCAGCTTGAAACCCGACCGAAACCAAGATATCTCCGGTTCTGCATGTCAAACGTACTGTGGAGTGGTGAAAACACCAGAAAACGAGTTTCGTGCATTAAGTAGCTCGAAAAGAGAAATCTAGATGATTCTGCATACTTCTGACTGAAGTCTCACCAATATTATCGTAGAAAATGCATATCTCAGCTTGAAACCCCACGAAAACCAAGATATCGTTGGTTCTGCATATCAAACGCACTGTGGAGTGGTGAAAACACCAGATAACGTGTTTCTCGCATTAAATAGCTCGAAAAGCGCGATCTCGATGATTCTGCATACTTCGGACAGAAGTCTCAACAAGATTATCGTAAAACATGCATATCTCAGATTGATACCCCACGAAAACCAAGATATCGCCGGTTCTGCATATCAAACGCACTGTGGAGTGGTGAAAACACCAGATAACGTGTTTCTCGCATTAAATAGCTAGAAAAGTGCGATATCGATGATTCAGCATTCTTCGGACAGAAGTCTCACCAAGATTATCGCAGGAAATGCATATCTCAGCTTGAAACCCGACCGAAACCAAGATATCTCCGGTTCTGCATGTCAAACGTACTGTGGAGTGGTGAAAACACCAGAAAACGTGTTTCGTGCATTAAGTAGCTCGAAAAGAGCGATCTAGATGATTTGGCTTACTTCTGACTGAAGTCTCACCAATATTATCGCAGAAAATGCATGTCTCAGATTGAAACCCCACGAAAACCAAGATATCGCTGGTTCTGCATGTCAAACGCACTGTGGAGTGCTGAAAACACCATAAAACGTGCTTTTCGCATTCAATAGCACGAAAACTGCCATTTCGGTGTTTCTGCATACTTCTCACAGAAGAATATCCAAGATTATCGCAGAAAATGCACGTCTCAGCTGGAAACCCCACGAAAACCAAGATATCGCTGGTTCTGCATATCAAACGCACTGCGGAGTGGTGAAAACACCAGAAATCGTGTTACTCGCATTAACTAGCTCGAAAAGAGCGTTCTGGATGGTTCTGCATACTTCTCGTAGATGAAACACAAAGATTATCGCAGAATATGCATATTTCACCTGGAAACCCCACGAAAACCAAGTTATCGGCGGCTCTACATATCAAACGCACTGTGGAGTGGTCAATACACCAGATAACGTGTTTCTCGCATTAAATAGCTCGAAAAGAGCGATCTCGATGTTTCTGCATACTTCTGACAGATGTCGCACCAAGATTATCGCAGAAAATGCATATCTCAGCTTGAAACCTCACGAAAATCAAGATGTCGCCGGTTCTGCATATCAACGCACTGTGGAGTGGTGAAAACAACCAGATAACGTGTTTCTCGCATTAAATAGCTCGACACGAGCGATCTAGATGATTCTGCATACTTCTGACAGAAATCTCACCAAGATTATCGCAGAAAATGCATATCTCAGCTTGAAACCCGACCGAAACCAAGATATCTCCGTTACTGCATGTCAAACGTACTGTGGAGTGGTGAATACACCAGAAAACGTGTTTCTCGCATTAAATAGCTCGAAAAGAGCGATCTAGATGATTCTGCATACTTCTGACAGATGACTCACCAAGATTATCGCAGAAAATGCATATCTCAGCTGGAAACCCCACGAAAACCAAGATATCGCCGGTTCTGCATATCAGACGCACCGTGGAGTGGTGAAAACACCAGAAAACATGTTACTCGCATTAAATAGCTCGAAACGAGCGATCTAGATAATTCTGCATACTTCTGACTAAAGTCTCACCAAGATTATCGCAGAAAATGCATATCTGAGCTGGAAACCCCACGAAAATCAATATATCGCCGGTTCTGCATATCAAACGCCCTGTGGAGTGATGAAAACACCAGATAACGTGTTTCTCGCATTAAATAGCTCGAATAGAGCGATCTCAATGATTCTGCATACTTCTGACAGAAGACTCACCAAGATTATCGCAGAGAATGCATATTTTAGCTGGAAACCCCACGAAAACCAAGTTATCGGCTGCTCTACATATCAGACGCACTGTGGAGTGGTAAAAACACCAGAAAACTTGTTTTTTCGCATTTAATAGCTCGAAACGAGTGATCTAGATAATTCTGCATACTTCCGACTAAAGTCTCACCAAGATTATCGCAGAAAATGCATATCTGTGCTGGAAACCTCACGAAAATCAAGATGTCGCCGGTTCTGCATATCAACGCACTGTGGAGTGGTGAAAACAACCAGATAACGTGTTTCTCGCATTAAATAGCTCGACACGAGCGATCTAGATGATTCTGCATACTTCTGACAGAAATCTCACCAAGATTATCGCAGAAAATGCATATCTCAGCTTGAAACCCGACCGAAACCAAGATATCTCCGTTACTGCATGTCAAACGTACTGTGGAGTGGTGAATACACCAGAAAACGTGTTTCTCGCATTAAATAGCTCGAAAAGAGCGATCTAGATGATTCTGCATACTTCTGACAGATGACTCACCAAGATTATCGCAGAAAATGCATATCTCAGCTGGAAACCCCACGAAAACCAAGATATCGCCGGTTCTGCATATCAGACGCACCGTGGAGTGGTGAAAACACCAGAAAACATGTTACTCGCATTAAATAGCTCGAAACGAGCGATCTAGATAATCCTGCATACTTCTGACTAAAGTCTCACCAAGATTATCGCAGAAAATGCATATCTGAGCTGGAAACCCCACGAAAATCAATATATCGCCGGTTCTGCATATCAAACGCCCTGTGGAGTGATGAAAACACCAGATAACGTGTTTCTCGCATTAAATAGCTCGAATAGAGCGATCTCAATGATTCTGCATACTTCTGACAGAAGACTCACCAAGATTATCGCAGAGAATGCATATTTTAGCTGGAAACCCCACGAAAACCAAGTTATCGGCTGCTCTACATATCAGACGCACTGTGGAGTGGTAAAAACACCAGAAAACTTGTTTTTTCGCATTTAATAGCTCGAAACGAGTGATCTAGATAATTCTGCATACTTCCGACTAAAGTCTCACCAAGATTATCGCAGAAAATGCATATCTGTGCTGGAAACCTCACGAAAATCAAGATATCGCCGGTTCTGCATATCAAACGCCCTGTGGAGTGATGAAAACACCAGATAACGTGTTTCTCGCATTAAATAGCTCGAATAGAGCGATCTCGATGATTCTGCATACTTCTGACTAAAGTCTCACCAAGATTATCGCAGAAGATGCATATTTCAGCTGGAAACCCCACGAAAACCAAGTTATCGGCGGCTCTACATATCAAACGCACTGTGGAGTGGTAAAAACTCCAGAAAACTTGTTTTTTCGCATTAAATATCTCGAAACGAGCGTTCTGGATGATTCTGCATACTTCTCATAGATGAAACACAAAGATTATTGCAGAAAATGCATATTTCAGCTGGAAACCCCACGAAAACCAAGTAATCGGCGGCTCTACATATGAAACGCACTGTGGAGTGGCCAAAACACCAGAAAACTTGTTTTTTCGCATTAAATAGCTCAAAACGAGCGATCTAGATGATTCTGCATACTTCTGACTGAAGTCTCACCAAGATTATCGCAGAAAATGCATATCTCAGCTGGAAACCCCACGAAATCCAAGATATCGCCGGTTCTGCATATCAGACGCACCGTGGAGTGGTGAAAACACCAGAAAACATGTTACTCGCATTAAATAGCTCGAAACGAGCGATCTAGATAATTCTGCATACTTCTGACTAAAGTCTCACCAAGATTATCGCAGAAAATGCATATCTGAGCTGGAAACCCCACGAAAATCAATATATCGCCGGTTCTGCATATCAAACGCCCTGTGGAGTGATGAAAACACCAGATAACGTGTTTCTCGCATTAAATAGCTCGAATAGAGCGATCTCAATGATTCTGCATACTTCTGACAGAAGACTCACCAAGATTATCGCAGAGAATGCATATTTTAGCTGGAAACCCCACGAAAACCAAGTTATCGGCTGCTCTACATATTAGACGCACTGTGGAGTGGTAAAAACACCAGAAAACTTGTTTTTTCGCATTAAATAGCTCGAAACGAGCGATCTAGATAATTCTGCATACTTCCGACTAAAGTCTCACCAAGATTATCGCAGAAAATGCATATCTGAGCTGGAAACCTCACGAAAATCAAGATATCGCCGGTTCTGCATAACAAACGCCCTGTGGAGTGATGAAAGCACCAGATAACGTGTTTCTCGCATTAAATAGCTCGAATAGAGCGATCTCGATGATTCTGCATACTTCTGACTAAAGTCTCACCAATATTATCGCAGAAAATGCATATCTCATCTGGAAACCCCACGAAAATCAAGATGTCGCTGATTCTGCATATCAGACGCCCTGTGGAGTGATGAAAACACCAGATAACGTGTTTCTCGCATTAAATAGATCGAATAGAGCGATCTCGATGATTCTGCATACTTCTGACTAAAGTCTCACCAATATTATCGCAGAAAATGCATATCTCAGCTTGAAACCCGACGAAAACCACGATGTCGCCGGTTCTGCATATCGAACGCACTGTGGGGTGGTGAAAACACCAGAAAACGTGTTTCTCGCATTAAATAGCTCGATAAGAGCGATCTAGATGTTTCTGCATACTTCTGACAGAAGACTCACCAAGATTATCGCAGAAAATGCATATCTCAGCTGGAAACCCCACGAAAACCAAGATATCGCCGGTTCTGCATATCAGACGCACCGTGGAGTGGTGAAAACACCAGAAAACGTGTTTCTCGCATTACATAGCTCGAAATGAGCGATATCGATGTTTCTGCATACTTCTGACAGAAGTCTCACCAAGATTATCGCAGAGAATGCATATTTTAGCTGGAAACCCCACGAAAACCAAGTTATCGGCTGCTCTACATATCAAACGCACTGTGGAGTGGTAAAAACACCAGAAAACTTGTTTTTTCGCATTAAATAGCTCAAAACGAGCGATCTAGATGATTCTGCATACTTCTGACTGAAGTCTCACCAAGATTATCGCAGAAAATGCATATTTCATCTGGAAACCCCACGTAAATAAAGATATCGCCGGTTCTGCATATCAAACGCCCTGTGGAGTGATGAAAGCACCAGATAACGTGTTTCTCGCATTAAATAGCTCGAATAGAGCGATCTCGATGATTCTGCATTCCCTTGACAGAAGACTCACCAAGATTATCACAGAAAATGCATATCTCATCTGGAAACCCCACGAAGATCAAGATGTCGCTCATTCTGCATATCAGACGCCCTGTGGAGTGATGAAAACACCAGATAACGTGTTTCTCGCATTATATAGATCGAATAGAGCGATCTCGATGATTCTGCATACTTCTGACTAAAGTCTCACCAAGATTATCGCAGAAGATGCATATTTCAGCTGGAAACCCCACGAAAACCAAGTTATCGGCGGCTCTACATATCAAACGCACTGTGGAGTGGTAAAAACTCCAGAAAACTTGTTTTTTCGCATTAAATAGCTCGAAACGAGCGTTCTGGATGATTCTGCATACTTCTCATAGATGAAACACAAAGATTATTGCAGAAAATGCATATTTCAGCTGGAAACCCCACGAAAACCAAGTAATCGGCGGCTCTACATATGAAACGCACTGTGGAGTGGCCAAAACACCAGAAAACTTGTTTTTTCGCATTAAATAGCTCAAAACGAGCGATCTAGATGATTCTGCATACTTCTGACTGAAGTCTCACCAAGATTATCGCAGAAAATGCATATCTCAGCTGGAAACCCCACGAAATCCAAGATATCGCCGGTTCTGCATATCAGACGCACCGTGGAGTGGTGAAAACACCAGAAAACATGTTACTCGCATTAAATAGCTCGAAACGAGCGATCTAGATAATTCTGCATACTTCCGACTAAAGTCTCACCAAGATTATCGCAGAAAATGCATATCTGAGCTGGAAACCTCACGAAAATCAAGATATCGCCGGTTCTGCATAACAAACGCCCTGTGGAGTGATGAAAGCACCAGATAACGTGTTTCTCGCATTAAATAGCTCGAATAGAGCGATCTCGATGATTCTGCATACTTCTGACTACAGTCTCACCAATATTATCGCAGAAAATGCATATCTCATCTGGAAACCCCACGAAAATCAAGATGTCGCTGATTCTGCATATCAGACGCCCTGTGGAGTGATGAAAACACCAGATAACGTGTTTCTCGCATTAAATAGCTCGAATAGAGCGATCTCGATGATTCTGCATACTTCTGACTACAGTCTCACCAATATTATCGCAGAAAATGCATATCTCATCTGGAAACCCCACGAAAATCAAGATGTCGCTGATTCTGCATATCAGACGCCCTGTGGAGTGATGAAAACACCAGATAACGTGTTTCTCGCATTAAATAGATCGAATAGAGCGATCTCGATGATTCTGCATACTTCTGACTAAAGTCTCACCAATATTATCGCAGAAAATGCATATCTCAGCTTGAAACCCGACGAAAACCACGATGTCGCCGGTTCTGCATATCGAACGCACTGTGGGGTGGTGAAAACACCAGAAAACGTGTTTCTCGCATTAAATAGCTCGAAAAGAGCGATCTAGATGTTTCTGCATACTTCTGACAGAAGACTCACCAAGATTATCGCAGAAAATGCATATCTCAGCTGGAAACCCCACGAAAACCAAGATATCGCCGGTTCTGCATATCAGACGCACCGTGGAGTGGTGAAAACACCAGAAAACGTGTTACTCGCATTAACTAGCTCGAAAAGAGCGTTCTGGATGATTCTGCATACTTCTCAGAGATGAAACACAAAGCTTATCGCAGAAAATGCATATTTCAGCTGGAAACCCCACGAAAACCAAGTTTTCGGCGGCTCTACATATCAAACGCACTGTGGAGTGGTCAAAACACCAGAAAACTTGTTTTTTCGCATTAAATACCTCGAAACGAGCGATCTAGATGATTCTGCATACTTCTGGCTGAAGTCTCACCATTATTATCGCAGAAAATGCATATCTCAGCTTGAAACCTCACGAAAATCAAGATGACGCCGGTTCTGCATATCAAACGCACTGTGGAGTGGTGAAAACAACCAGATAACGTGTTTCTCGCATTAAATAGCTCGAAACAAGCGATCTAGATGATTCTGCATACATCTGACAGAAGACTCACCAAGATGATCGCAGAAAATGCATATCTCAGCTGGAAACCCCACGAACACCAAGATATCGTCGGTTCTGAATATCAGACGCACTGTAGAATGTTGAAAACACCAGAAAACGTGTTTCTCGCATTAACTAACTCGAAAAGAGCGTTCTCGATGATTCTGCATACTTCTCATAGATGAAACACCAAGATTATCGCAGAAAATGCATATTTCAGCTGGAAACCCCACGAAAACCAAGTTATCAGCGGCTCTACATATCAAACGCACCGTGGAGTGGTCAAAACACCAGAAAACTTGTTTATTCGCATTAAATACCTCGAAAAGAGAGTTCTCGATGATTCTGCATACTTCTCATAGATGAAACACAAGGATTATCGCAGAAAATGCATATTTCAGCTGGAAACCCCACGAAAACCAAGTTATCGGCGGCTCTACATATCAAGCGCACTGTGGAGTGGTCAAAACACCAGAAAACTTGTTTTTTCGCATTAAATAGCTCGAAACGAGCAACCTAGATGATTCTGCATACTTCTGACTAAAGTCTCACCAAGATTATCGCAGAAAAGGCATATCTCACCTGGAAACCCCACGAAAACCAAGATATCGCCGGTTCAGCATATCAGACGCACTGTGGAGTGGTGAAAACACTAGAAAACGTGTTACTCGCATTAGCTAGCTCGAAAAGAGCGTTCTGGATGATTCTGCATACTTCTCATAGATGAAACACAAAGATTATCGCAGAAATTGCATATTTCAGCTGGAAACCCCACGAAAACCAAGTTATCGGCAGCTCTACATATCAAACGCACTGTGAAGTGGTCAAAACACCAGAAAACTTGTTTTTTCGCATTAAATAGCTGGAAGCGAGCGATCTAGATGTTTCTGCATACATCTGACTGAAGTCTCACCAATATAATCGCAGAAAATGCGTATCTCAGCTAGAAACCTCACGAAAATCAAGATGTCGCCGGTTCTGCATATCAAACGCACTGTGGAGTGGTGAAAACAACCAGATAACGTGTTTCTCGCATCAAATAGATCGAAACGAGCGATCGTGATGATTCTGCATACTTCTGACTAAAGTCTCACCAAGATTATCGCAGAAAATGCATATGTCAGCTTGAAACCCCACGAAAACCAAGATATCGCCGGTTCTGCATATCAAACGCACTGTGGAGTGGTGAAAACACCAGATAACGCGTTTCTCGCATTAAATAGCTCGAAAAGAGCGATCCCGATGATTCTGCATACTTCTGACAGAAGTATCACCAAGATTATCGTTGAAAATGCATATCTCAGCTTGATACCCGACGAAAGCCAAGATGTCGCCGGTTCTGCATATCAAACGCACTGTGGAGAGGTGAAAACACCAGCAAACGTGTTTCTCGCATTAAGCAGCTCGAAACGAGCCATATAGATGATTCTGCATACTTCTGACTGATGTCTCACCAAGATTATCGCAGAAAATGCATATCTCAGTTTGAACCCCGACGAAAGCCAAGATGTCGCCGGTTCTGCATATCAAACGCACTATGGAGTGGTGAAAACACCAGGTAACGTGTTTCTCGCATTAAATAGCTCGAAAAGAGGGATCTCGATGATTCTGCATACTTCTGACAGCAGACTCACCAAGATTATCGCAGAAAATGCATATCTCAGCTGGAAACACCACGAAAATCAAGATATCGCCGGTTCTGCATATCAAACGCACTGTGGAATGTTGAAAACACCAGGAAACTTGTTTTTTTGCATTAAGTAGCTCGACAAGAGCGATCTAGATGATTCTGCATACTTCTGAATGAAGTCTCACCAAGATTATCGCAGAAAATGCATATCTCAGCTTGAAACCTCACGAAAACCAAGTTATCTCCGGTTCGGCACATCAAACATACTGTGGTGTGGTGAAAACACCAGAAAACGTGTTTCTCGCATTAAGTAGCTCGAAAAGAGCGTTCTCGAAGATTCTGCATACTTCTGACAGAAGTCTCACCAAGATTATCGTAGAAAAGCATATCTCAGCTTGAAACCCGACCGAAACCAAGATATCTCCGGTTCTGCATGTCAAACGTACTGTGGAATGTTGAAAACACCAGAAAAGGTGTTTCTCGCATTAAGTAGCTCGAAAAGATCGATCTCGAAGATTCTGCATACTTCTGACAGTAGTCTCACCAAGATTATCGTAGAAAATGCATATCTCAGCTTGAAACCCGACGAAAGCCAAGATGTCGCCGGTTCTGCATATCAAACGCACTCAGGAGTGGTGAAAACACCAGATAAGGCGTTTCTCGCATTAAATAGCTCGAAAAGAGCGATCTCGATGTTTCAGCATACTTCGGACAGAAGTCTCACCAAGATTATCGTAGAAAATGCATATCTCAGCTATAAACCCGACGAAAACCTAGTTATCTCCGGTTCTGCACATCAAACGTACCGTGGAGTGGTGAAAACACCAGAAAACGTATTTCGCGCATTAAGTAACTCGAAAAGAGCGTTCTCGAAGATTCTGCATACTTCTGACAGAAGTCTCACCAGGATTATCGTAGAAAATGCATATCTCAGCTTGAAACCCGACCGAAACCAAGATATCTCCGGTTCTGCATGTCAAACGTACTGTGGAGTGGTGAAAACACCAGAAAACGTGTTTCGTGCATTAGGTAGCTCGAAAAGAGCGATCTAGATGATTCTGTATACTTCTGACTGAAGTCTCACCAATATTTTCGCAGAAAATGCATATCTCAGATTGAAACCCCACGAAAACCAAGATATCGCCGGTTCTGCATATCATACGCACTGTGGAGTGGTGAAAACACCAGATAACGTGTTTCTCGCATTAAATAGCGCGAAACGAGCGATCTCGATGATTAAGCATACTTCGGACAGAAGTCTCACCAAGATTATCGTAAAAAATGCATATCTCAGCTTGAAACCCCACGAAAACCAAGATATCGCTGGTTCTGTATATCAAATATACTGTGGGGTGCTGAAAACACCAGATAACGTGTTTGTCGCATTAAATACCTCGAATAGAGCGATCTCGATGATTCTGCATACTTCTGATAGATGAAACACCAAGATTATCGCAGAAAATGCATATTTCAGCTGGAAACCCCACGAAAATCAAGATGTCGCCGGTTCTGCACATCAAACGCACTGTGGAGTGGTGAAAACAACCAGATAACGTGTTTCTCGCATTAAACAGCTCGAATAGAGCGATTTCTGTGATTCTGCAAACGTCTCACACAAGAATATCCTAGATTATCGTAGAAAATGCATATCTCATCTGGAAACCCAATGAAACCGAAGATATCGCAGTTTCCGCATATCAAACGCACTGTGGAGTGCTGAAAACACCAGAAAACGAGTTTTTCGCATTAAATAGCACAAAAGCAGCGATTTCTGTGATTCTGCAAACTTCTCACAGAAGAATATCCAAGATTATCGTAGAAAATGCATGTCTCAGCTGGTAACCCCACGAAATCGAAGATATCGCAGTTTCGGCATATCAAACGCACTGTGGAGTGCTGAAAACACCATAAAACGTGTTTTTCGCATTCAATAGCACGAAAACTGCGATTTCGGTGATTCTCCATACTTCTCACAGAAGAATATCCAAGATTATCGCAGAAAATGCATATCTCAGCGGGAAACACCACGAAAATCAAGATATCGCCGGTTCTGCATATCAAACGCACTGTGGAGTGGTGAAAACACCAGATAACGTGTTTCTCGCATTAAATAGCACGAAAAGAGCGTTCTCGTAGATCCTGCATACTTCTCACAGAAGTCTCACCAAGATTATCGTAGAAAATGCATATCTCAGCTTGAGACCCGACGAAAACCGAGTTATCTCCGGTTCTGCACATCAAACGTACCGTGGAGTGGTGGAAACACCAGAAAACGTGTTTCTCGCATTAAGTAGCTCGAAAAGAGCGTTCTCGAAGATTCTGCATACTTCTGACAGAAGTCTCACCAGGGTTATAGTAGAAAATGCATATCTCAGCTTGAAACCCGACCGAAACCAAGATATCTCCGGTTCTGCATTTCAAACGTACTGTGGAGTGGTGAAAACACCAGAAAACGAGTTTCGTGCATTAAGTAGCTCGAAAAGAGAAATCTAGATGATTCTGCATACTTCTGACTGAAGTGTCACCAATATTGTCGTAGAAAATGCATATCTCAGCTTGAAACCCCACGAAAACCAAGATATCGTTGGTTCTGCATATCAAACGCACTGTGGAGTGGTGAAAACACCAGATAACGTGTTTCTCGCATTAAATAGCTCGAAAAGCGCGATCTCGATGATTCTGCATACTTCGGACAGAAGTCTCAACAAGATTATCGTAAAACATGCATATCTCAGCTTGATACCCCACGAAAACCAAGATATCGCCGGTTCTGCATATCAAACGCACTGTGGAGTGGTGAAAACACCAGATAACGTGTTTCTCGCATTCAATAGCTAGAAAAGTGCGATCTCGAAGATTCTGCATACTTCTGACAGAAGTCTCACTAGGATTCTCGTAGAAAATGCATATCTCAGCTTGAAACCCGACCGAAACCAAGATATCTCCGGTTCTGCACATCAAACGCACTGTGGAGTGGTGAAAACAACCAGATAACGTGTTTCTCGCATTAAACAGCTCGAATAGAGCGATTTCTGTGATTCTGCAAACGTCTCACACAAGAATATCCTAGATTATCGTAGAAAATGCATATCTCATCTGGAAACCCAATGAAACCGAAGATATCGCAGTTTCCGCATATCAAACGCACTGTGGAGTGCTGAAAACGCCATAAAACGTGTTTTTCGCATTCAATAGCACGAAAACTGCGATTTCGGTGATTCTCCATACTTCTCACAGAAGAATATCCAAGATTATCGCAGAAAATGCATATCTCAGCGGGAAACACCACGAAAATCAAGATATCGCCGGTTCTGCATATCAAACGCACTGTGGAGTGGTGAAAACACCAGATAACGTGTTTCTCGCATTAAATAGCACGAAAAGAGCGTTCTCGTAGATCCTGCATACTTCTCACAGAAGTCTCACCAAGATTATCGTAGAAAATGCATATCTCAGCTTGAAACCCGACGAAAACCGAGTTATCTCCGGTTCTGCACATCAAACGTACCGTGGAGTGGTGAAAACACCAGAAAACGTGTTTCTCGCATTAAGTAGCTCGAAAAGAGCGTTCTCGAAGATTCTGCATACTTCTGACAGAAGTCTCATCACTGTTATAGTAGAAAATGCATATCTCAGTTTGAAACCCGACCGAAACCAAGATATCTCCGGTTCTGCATTTCAAACGTATTGTGGAGTGGTGAAAACACCAGAAAACGAGTTTCGTGCATTAAGTAGCTCGAAAAGAGAAATCTAGATGATTCTGCATACTTCTGACTGAAGTCTCACCAATATTATCGTAGAAAATGCATATCTCAGCTTGAAACCCGACGAAAACCAAAATATCGCCGGTTCTGCATATCAAACCAACTGCGGAGTGGTGAAAACACCAGATAACGTGTTTCTCGCATTAAATAGCTCGAAAAGTGCGATCTCGATGATTCTGCATACTTCTAACAGAAGTCTCACCAAGATTATCGCAGAAAATGCATATCTCAGCTTGAAACCCCACGAAAACAAAGATATCGCCGGTTTTGCATATCAAACGCACTGTGGAGTGGTGAAAACACCGGATAAGGTTTTTCTCGCATGAACTAGCTCGAAAAGAGCGATCTCGATGTTTCAGCATACTTCGGACAGAAGTCTCACCAAGATTATCGCAGAAAATGCATATCTCAGCTTGAAACCCCACGAAAACCAAGATGTCGCCGGTTCTGCATATCATACGCACTGTGGAGTGGTGAAAACACCAGATAACGTGTTTCTCGCATTAAATAGCTCGAAAAGAGCGTTCTCGAAGATCCTGCATACTTCTGACAGAAGTCTCACCAAGATTATCGTAGAAAATGCATATCTCAGCTTGAAACCCGACGAAAACCGAGTTATCTCCGGTTCTGCATATCCAACGAACTGTGGAGTGGTGAAAACCCCAGAAAACGTGTTTCTCGCACTAACTAGCTCGAAAAGAGCGATCTCGATGATTCAGCATACTTCGGACAGAAGTCTCACCAAGATTATCGCAGAAAATGCATATCTCAGCTTGAAACCCCACGAAAACCAAGATATCGCCGGTTCTGCATATCCAACGCACTGTGGAGTGGTAAAAACACCAGATAACGTGTTTCTCGCATTAAATAGCTCGAAACGAGCGATCTCGATGATTCTGCATACTCCGGACAGAAGTCTCAACAAGATTATCGCAGAAAATGCATATCTCAGCTTGAAACCTCACGAAAACCAAGATATCTACTGTTCAGCATATCAAACGCACTGTGGAGTGGTGAAAACACCAGATAACGTGTTTCTCGCACTAACTAGCTCGAAAAGAGCGATCTCGATGATTCAGCATTCTTCGGACAGAAGTCTCACCAAGATTATCGCAGGAAATGCATATCTCAGCTTGAAACCCGACCGAAACCAAGATATCTCCGGTTCTGCATGTCAAACGTACTGTGGAGTGGTGAAAACACCAGAAAACGTGTTTCGTGCATTAAGTAGCTCGAAAAGAGCGATCTAGATGATTCGGCTTACTTCTGACTGAAGTCTCACCAATATTATCGCAGAAAATGCATGTCTCAGCTTGAAACCCCACGAAAACCAAGATATCGCTGGTTCTGCATGTCAAACGCACTGTGGAGTGCTGAAAACACAATAAAACGTGCTTTTCGCATTCAATAGCACGAAAACTGCCATTTCGGTGTTTCTGCATACTTCTCACAGAAGAATATCCAAGATTATCGCAGAAAATGCACGTCTCAGCTGGAAACCCCACGAAAACCAAGATATCGCTGGTTCTGCATATCAAACGCACTGCGGAGTGGTGAAAACACCAGAAATCGTGTTACTCGCATTAACTAGCTCGAAAAGAGCGTTCTGGATGGTTCTGCATACTTCTCGTAGATGAAACACAAAGATTATCGCAGAAAATGCATATTTCACCTGGAAACCCCACGAAAACCAAGTTATCGGCGGCTCTACATATCAAACGCACTGTGGAGTGGTCAAAACACCAGATAACGCGTATCTCGCATTAAATAGCTCGAAACGAGCCATCTAGATGATTCTGCATACTTCTGACTGTAGTATCACCAATATTATCGCAGAAAATGCATATCTCAGCTTGAAACCTCAAGAAAATCAAGATGTCGCCGGTTCTGCATATCAAACGCACTGTGGAGTGGTCAATACACCAGATAACGTGTTTCTCGAATTAAATAGCTCGAAAAGAGCGATCTCGATGTTTCTGCATACTTCTGACAGATGTCGCACCAAGATTATCGCAGAAAATGCATACCTCAGTATGAAAACCGACGAAAACCAAGATTTCGCCATTTCTGCATATCAAACGTACTGTGGAGTGGTAAAAACACCAGATAACATGTTTCTCGCATTAAATACCTCGAAAAGAACGATATCGATGATTCTGCATACTTCGGACAGAAGTCTCACCAATATTATCGCAGGAAATGCATGTCTCAGCTTGAAACCTCACGAAAATCAAGATGTCGCCGGTTCTGTATATCAAACGCACTGTGGAGTGGTCAATACACCAGATAACGTGTTTCTCGCATTAAATAGCTCGAAAAGAGCGATCGCGATGATTCTGCATACTTCTGACAGATGTCGCACCAAGATTATCGCAGAAAATGCATACCTCAGGATGAAAACCGACGAAAACCAAGATTTCGCCATTTGTGCATATCAAACGCACTGTGGAGTGGTCAAAACACCAGATAACATGTTTCTCGCATTAAATAGCTCGAAAAGAGCGATATCGATGATTCTGCATACTTCGGACAGAAGTCTCACCAATATTATCGCAGAAAATGCATATCTCAGCTTGAAACCCGACGAAATCCAAGATGTCGCCGGTTCTGCATATCCAACGCACTGTGGGGTGGTGAAAACACCAGAAAACGTGTTTCTCGCATTACATAGCTCGAAAAGACCGATATCGATGTTTCTGCATAGTTCGGACAGAAGTCTCACCATTATTGTCGCAGAAAATGCATATCTCAGCTTGAAACCCCACGAAAACCAAGATGTCGCCGGTTCTGCATATCAAACGCACTGTGGAGTGGTCAAAACACCAGAAAACCTGTTTTTTCGCAATAAATAGCTCGAAACGAGCGATCTTGATGATT
Organism: Anthophora plumipes; assembly: GCA_951804975.1. Taxonomy (NCBI): domain Eukaryota; kingdom Metazoa; phylum Arthropoda; class Insecta; order Hymenoptera; family Apidae; genus Anthophora; species Anthophora plumipes. The sequence goes on from CATORF010000207.1 coordinate 10,163,368, forward strand.
CTGCATACTTCTGACTGAAGTCTCACCAATATTATCACAGAAAATGCATATCTCAGCTAGAAACATCACGAAAATCAAGATGTCGCCGGTTCTGCATATCAAACGCACTGTGGAGTGGTGAAAAGAACCAGATAACGGGTTTCTCGCATTAAATAGCTTGAATAGAGCGATTTCTGTGATTATGCAAACTTCTCACAGAAGAATATCCAAGTTTATCGTTGAAAATGCATGTCTCATCTGGAAACCCCACGAAAACAAAGATATCGCAGTTTCGGCATATCAAACGCACTGTGGAGTGCTGAAAACACCATAAAACGTTCTTTTCGCATTCAATAGCACGAAAACTGCCATTTCGGTGTTTCTGCATACTTCTCACAGAAGAATATCCAAGATTATCGCAGAAAATGCACGTCTCAGCTGGAAACCCCACGAAAACCAAGATATCGCTGGTTCTGCATATCAAACGCACTGCGGAGTGGTGAAAACACCAGAAATCGTGTTACTCGCATTAGCTAGCTCGAAAAGAGCGTTCTGGATGGTTCTGCATACTTCTCGTAGATGAAACACAAAGATTATCGCAGAAAATGCATATTTCAGCTGGAAACCCCACGAAAACCAAGATGTCGCTGGTTCTGCATATCAGACGCACTGCAGAGTGGTGAAAACACCAGAAAACGTGTTACTCGCATTAACTAGCTCGAAAAGAGCGTTCTGGATGATTCTGCATACTTCTCGTAGATGAAACACAAAGATTATCGCAGAAAATGCATATTTCAGCTGGAAAGCCCACGAAAACCATGTTACCGGCGGCTCAACATATCAAACGCACTGTGGAGTGGTCAAAACACCAAATAACGTGTTTCTCGCATTACATAGCTCGAAAAGAGCGATATCGATGTTTCTGCATAGTTCGGACAGAAGTCTCACCAATATTATCGCAGAAAATGCATATCTCAGCTTGAAACCTCACGAAAATCAAGATGTCGCCGGTTCTGCATATCAACGCACTGTGGAGTGGTGAAAACAACCAGATAACGTGTTTCTCGCATTAAATAGCTCGACACGAGCGATCTAGATGATTCTGCATACTTCTGACAGAAGTCTCACCAAGATTATCGCAGAAAATGCATATCTCAGCTTGAAACCCGACCGAAACCAAGATATCTCCGTTACTGCATGTCAAACGTACTGTGGAGTGGTGAATACACCAGAAAACGTGTTTCTCGCATTAAATAGCTCGAAAAGAGCGATCTAGATGATTCTGCATACTTCTGACAGATGACTCACCAAGATTATCGCAGAAAATGCATATCTCAGCTGGAAACCCCACGAAAACCAAGATATCGCCGGTTCTGCATATCAGACGCACCGTGGAGTGGTGAAAACACCAGAAAACATGTTACTCGCATTAAATAGCTCGAAACGAGCGATCTAGATAATTCTGCATACTTCTGACTAAAGTCTCACCAAGATTATCGCAGAAAATGCACATCTGAGCTGGAAACCCCACGAAAATCAATATATCGCCGGTTCTGCATATCAAACGCCCTGTGGAGTGATGAAAACACCAGATAACGTGTTTCTCGCATTAAATAGCTCGAATAGAGCGATCTCAATGATTCTGCATACTTCTGACAGAAGACTCACCAAGATTATCGCAGAGAATGCATATTTTAGCTGGAAACCCCACGAAAACCAAGTTATCGGCTGCTCTACATATCAGACGCACTGTGGAGTGGTAAAAACACCAGAAAACTTGTTTTTTCGCATTAAATAGCTCGAAACGAGCGATCTAGATAATTCTGCATACTTCCGACTAAAGTCTCACCAAGATTATCGCAGAAAATGCATATCTGAGCTGGAAACCTCACGAAAATCAAGATATCGCCGGTTCTGCATATCAAGCGCCCTGTGCAGTGATGAAAACACCAGATAACGTGTTTCTCGCATTAAATAGCTCGAATAGAGCGATCTCGATGATTCTGCATACTTCTGACAGAAGACTCACCAAGATTATCGCAGAGAATGCATATTTTAGCTGGAAACCCCACGAAAACCAAGTTATCGGCTGCTCTACATATCAAACGCACTGTGGAGTGGTCAAAACACCAGAAAACTTGTTTTTTCGCATTAAATAGTTCGAAACGAGCGACCTAGATGATTCTGCGTACTTCTCATAGATGAAACACCAAGATTATCGCAGAAAATGCATATCTCAGCTGGAAACCCCACGAAAATCAAGATATCACCGGTTCTGCATAACAAACGCCCTGCGGAGTGATGAAATCACCAGATAACGTGTTTCTCGCATTAAATAGCTCGAATAGATCGATCTCGATGATTCTGCATACTTCTGACTAAAGTCTCACCAAGATTATCGCAGAAAAAGCATATTTCAGCTGGAAACCCCACGAAAACCAAGTTATCGGCGGCTCTACATATCAAACGCACTGTGGAGTGGTAAAAACACCAGAAAACTTGTTTTTTCGCATTAAATAGTTCAAAACGAGCGATCTAGATGATTCTGCATACTTCTGACTGAAGTCTCACCAAGATTATCGCAGAAAATGCATATCTCAGCTGGAAACCCCACGTAAATAAAGATATCGCCGGTTCTGCATATCAAACGCCCTGTGGAGTGATGAAAGCACCAGATAACGTGTTTCTCGCATTAAATAGCTCGAATAGAGCGATCTCGATGATTCTGCATTCCCTTGACAGAAGACTCACCAAGATTATCACAGAAAATGCATATCTCATCTGGAAACCCCACGAAAATGAATATATCGCCGGTTCTGCATATCAAACGCCCTGTGGAGTGATGAAAACACCAGATAACGTGTTTCTCGCATTAAATAGCTCGAATAGAGCGATCTCAATGATTCTGCATACTTCTGACAGAAGACTCACCAAGATTATCGCAGAGAATGCATATTTTAGCTGGAAACCCCACGAAAACCAAGTTATCGGCTGCTCTACATATCAGACGCACTGTGGAGTGGTAAAAACACCAGAAAACTTGTTTTTTCGCATTAAATAGCTCGAAACGAGCGATCTAGATAATTCTGCATACTTCCGACTAAAGTCTCACCAAGATTATCGCAGAAAATGCATATCTGAGCTGGAAACCCCACGAAAATCAAGATATCGCCGGTTCTGCATATCAAACGCCCTGTGGAGTGATGAATACACCAGATAACGTGTTTCTCGCATTAAATAGCTCGAATAGAGCGATCTCGATGATTCTGCATACTTCTGACAGAAGACTCACCAAGATTATCGCAGAGAATGCATGTTTTAGCTGGAAACCCCACGAAAACCAAGTTATCGGCTGCTCTACATATCAAACGCACTGTGGAGTGGTCAAAACACCAGAAAACTTGTTTTTTCGCATTAAATAGTTCGAAACGAGCGACCTAGATGATTCTGCGTACTTCTCATAGATGAAACACCAAGATTATCGCAGAAAATGCATATCTCAGCTGGAAACCCCACGAAAATCAAGATATCACCGGTTCTGCATAACAAACGCCCTGTGGAGTGATGAAATCACCAGATAACGTGTTTCTCGCATTAAATAGCTCGAATAGATCGATCTCGATGATTCTGCATACTTCGGACAGAAGTCTCACCAATATTATCGCAGGAAATGCATGTCTCAGCTTGAAACCTCACGAAAATCAAGATGTCGCCGGTTCTGTATATCAAACGCACTGTGGAGTGGTCAATACACCAGATAACGTGTTTCTCGCATTAAATAGCTCAAAACGAGCGATCTAGATGATTCTGCATACTTCTGACTGAAGTCTCACCAAGATTATCGCAGAAAATGCATATCTCAGCTGGAAACCCCACGTAAATAAAGATATCGCCGGTTCTGCATATCAAACGCCCTGTGGAGTGATGAAAGCACCAGATAACGTGTTTCTCGCATTAAATAGCTCGAATAGAGCGATCTCGATGATTCTGCATTCCCTTGACAGAAGACTCACCAAGATTATCACAGAAAATGCATATCTCATCTGGAAAACCCACGAAAATCAAGATGTCGCTGATTCTGCATATCAGACGCCCTGTGGAGTGATGAAAACACCAGATAACGTGTTTCTCGCATTAAATAGATCGAATAGAGCGATCTCGATGATTCTGCATACTTCTGACTAAAGTCTCACCAAGATTATCGCAGAAGATGCATATTTCAGCTGGAAACCCCACGAAAACCAAGTTATCGGCGGCTCTACATATCAAACGCACTGTGGAGTGGTAAAAACACCAGAAAACTTGTTTTTTCGCATTAAATAGCTCGAAACGAGCGTTCTGGATGATTCTGCATACTTCTCATAGATGAAACACAAAGATTATTGCAGAAAATGCATATTTCAGCTGGAAACCCCACGAAAACCAAGTAATCGGCGGCTCTACACATGAAACGCACTGTGGAGTGGCCAAAACACCAGAAAACTTGTTTTTTCGCATTAAATAGCTCAAAACGAGCGATCTAGATGATTCTGCATACTTCTGACTGAAGTCTCACCAAGATTATCGCAGAAAATGCATATCTCAGCTGGAAACTCCACGAAAATAAAGATATCGCCGGTTCAGCATATCAAACGCCCTGTGGACTGATGAAAACACCAGATAACGTGCTTCTCGCATTAAATCGCTCGAATAGAGCGATCTCGATGATTCTGCATACTTCTGACAGAAGACTATCACCAAGATTATCGCAGAAAATGCATATCTCAGATGGAAACCCCACGAAAACCAAGATATCGCCAGTTCTGCATATCAGACGCACTGTGGAGTGGTGAAAACACCAGAAAACGTGTTTCTCGCATTAACTAGCTCGAAATGAGCGATCTAGATGAGTCTGCATACTTCTGACAAAAGACCCACCAAGATTATCGCAGAAAATGCATATCTCAGCTTGAAACCCGACGAAAACAAAAATATCGCCGGTTCTGCATATCAAACCAACTGTGGAGTGGTGAAAACACCAGATAACGTGTTTCTCGCATTAAATAGCTCGAAAAGTGCGATCTCGATGATTCTGCATACTTCTAACAGAAGTCTCACCAAGATTATCGCAGAAAATGCATATCTCTGCTTGAAACCCCACGAAAACCAAGATATCTACTGTTCTGCATATCCAACGAACTGTGGAGTGGTGAAAACACCAGATAACGTGTTTCTCGCATTAAATAGCTCGAAACGAGCGATCTAGATAATTCTGCATACTTCTGACTAAAGTCTCACCAAGATTATCGCAGAAAAAGCATATTTCAGCTGGAAACCCCACGAAAACCAAGATATCTCCGTTACTGCATGTTAAACGTACTGTGGAGTGGTGAATACACCAGAAAACGTGTTTCTCGCATTAAATAGCTCGAATAGAGCGATCTCGATGATTCTGCATACTTCTGACAGAAGACACACCAAGATTATCGCAGAGAATGCATATTTTAGCTGGAAACCCCACGAAAACCAAGTTATCGGCTGCTCTACATATCAGACGCACTGTGGAGTGGTCAAAACACCAGAAAACTTGTTTTTTCGCATTAAATAGTTCGAAACGAGCGACCTAGATGATTCTGCGTACTTCTCATTGATGAAACACCAAGATTATCGCAGAAAATGCATATCTGAGCTGGAAACCTCACGAAAATCAAGATATCGCCGGTTCTGCTTATCAAACGCCCTGTGGAGTGAAGAAAACACCAGATAACGTGTTTCTCGCATTAAATAGCTCGAATAGAGCGATCTCGATGATTCTGCATACTTCTGACAGAAGACTCACCAAGATTATCGCAGAGAATGCATATTTTAGCTGGAAACCCCACGAAAACCAAGTTATCGGCTGCTCTACACATCAAACGCACTGTGGAGTGGTCAAAACACCAGAAAACTCGTTTTTTCGCATTAAATAGTTCGAAACGAGCGACCTAGATGATTCTGCGTACTTCTCATAGATGAAACACCAAGATTATCGCAGAAAATGCATATCTCAGCTGGAAACCCCACGAAAATCAAGATATCACCGGTTCTGCATATCAAACGCTCTGTGGAGTGATGAAATCACCAGATAACGTGTTTCTCGCATTAAATAGCTCGAATAGATCGATCTCGATGATTCTGCATACTTCTGACTAAAGTCTCACCAAGATTATCGCAGAAAAAGCATATTTCAGCTGGAAACCCCACGAAAACCAAGTTATCGGCGGCTCTACATATCAAACGCACTGTGGAGTGGTAAAAACACCAGAAAACTTGTTTTTTCGCATTAAGTATCTCAAAACGAGCGATCTAGATGATTCTGCATACTTCTGACTGAAGTCTCACCAAGATTATCGCAGAAAATGCATATCTCAGCTGGAAACCCCACGTAAATAAAGATATCGCCGGTTCTGCATATCAAACGCCCTGTGGAGTGATGAAAGCACCAGATAACGTGTTTCTCGCATTAAATAGCTCGAATAGAGCGATCTCGATGATTCTGCATTCCCTTGACAGAAGACTCACCAAGATTATCACAGAAAATGCATATCTCATCTGGAAACCCCACGAAAATCAAGATGTCGCTGATTCTGCATATCAGACGCCCTGTGGAGTGATGAAAACACCAGATAACGTGTTTCTCGCATTAAATAGATCGAATAGAGCGATCTCGATGATTCTGCATACTTCTGACTAAAGTCTCACCAAGATTATCGCAGAAGATGCATATTTCAGCTGGAAACCCCACGAAAACCAAGTTATCGGCGGCTCTACATATCAAACGCACTGTGGAGTGGTAAAAACACCAGAAAACTTGTTTTTTCGCATTAAATAGCTCGAAACGAGCGTTCTGGATGATTCTGCATACTTCTCATAGATGAAACACAAAGATTATTGCAGAAAATGCATATTTCAGCTGGAAACCCCACGAAAACCAAGTAATCGGCGGCTCTACATATGAAACGCACTGTGGAGTGGCCAAAACACCAGAAAACTTGTTTTTTCGCATTAAGTATCTCAAAACGAGCGATCTAGATGATTCTGCATACTTCTGACTGAAGTCTCACCAAGATTATCGCAGAAAATGCATATCTCAGCTGGAAACTCCACGAAAATAAAGATATCGCCGGTTCTGCATATCAAACGCCCTGTAGAGTGATGAAAACACCAGATAACGTGTTTCTCGCATTAAATAGCTCGAATAGAGCGATCTCGATGATTCTGCATTCCCTTGACAGAAGACTCACCAAGATTATCACAGAAAATGCATATCTCATCTGGAAACCCCACGAAAATCAAGATGTCGCTGATTCTGCATATCAGACGCCCTGTGGAGTGATGAAAACACCAGATAACGTGTTTCTCGCATTAAATAGATCGAATAGAGCGATCTCGATGATTCTGCATACTTCTGACTAAAGTCTCACCAAGATTATCGCAGAAGATGCATATTTCAGCTGGAATCCCCACGAAAACCAAGTTATCGGCGGCTCTACATATCAAACGCACTGTGGAGTGATGAAAACACCAGATAACGTGTTTCTCGCATTGAATAGATCGAATAGAGCGATCTCGATGATTCTGCATACTTCTGACTAAAGTCTCACCAAGATTATCGCAGAAGATGCATATTTCAGCTGGAAACCCCACGAAAACCAAGTTATCGGCGGCTCTACATATCAAACGCACTGTGGAGTGGTAAAAACACCAGAAAACTTGTTTTTTCGCATTAAATAGCTCGAAACGAGCGTTCTGGATGATTCTGCATACTTCTCATAGATGAAACGCAAAGATTATTGCAGAAAATGCATATTTCAGCTGGAAACCCCACGAAAACCAAGTAATCGGCGGCCCTACATATCAAACGCACTGTGGAGGGGCCAAAACACCAGAAAACTTGTTATTTCGCATTAAATAGCTCGAAACGAGCGACCTAGATGATTCTGCATACTTCTGACAGAAGTCTCACCAAGATTATCGCAGAAAATGCATATCTCAGCTGGAAACCCCACGAAAAATAAGATATCGCCGGTTCAGCATATCAAACGCCCTGTGGACTGATGAAAACACCAGATAACGTGTTTCTCGCATTAAATAGCTCGAATAGAGCGATCTCGATGATTCTGCATACTTCTGACAGAAGACTCACCAAGATTATCGCAGAAAATGCATATCTCAGCTGGAAACCCCACGAAAACCAAGATATCGCCAGTTCTGCATATCAGACGCACTGTGGAGTGGTGAAAACACCAGAAAACGTGTTTCTCGCATTAACTAGCTCGAAATGAGCGATCTAGATGAGTCTGCATACTTCTGACAGAAGACTCACCAAGATTATCGCAGAGAATGCATATTTTAGCTGGAAACCCCACGAAAACCAAGTTATCGGCTGCTCTACATATCAGACGCACTGTGGAGTGGTCAAAACACCAGAAAACTTGTTTTTTCGCATTAAATAGTTCGAAACGAGCGACCTAGATGATTCTGCGTACTTCTCATTGATGAAACACCAAGATAATCGCAGAAAATGCATATCTCAGCTGGAAACCCCACGAAAATCAAGATATCGCCGGTTCTGCATATCAAACGCCCTGTGGAGTGATGAAAACACCAGATAACGTATTTCTCGCATTAAATAGCTCGAATAGATCGATCTCGATGATTCTGCATACTTCTGACTAAAGTCTCACCAAGATTATCGCAGAAAAAGCATATTTCAGCTGGAAACCCCACGAAAACCAAGATATCTCCGTTACTGCATGTTAAACGTACTGTGGAGTGGTGAATACACCAGAAAACGTGTTTCTCGCATTAAATAGCTCGAATAGAGCGGTCTCGATGATTCTGCATACTTCTGACAGAAGACTCACCAAGATTATCGCAGAGAATGCATATTTTAGCTGGAAACCCCACGAAAACCAAGTTATCGGCTGCTCTACATATCAGACGCACTGTGGAGTGGTCAAAACACCAGAAAACTTGTTTTTTCGCATTAAATAGTTCGAAACGAGCGACCTAGATGATTCTGCGTACTTCTCATTGATGAAACACCAAGATTATCGCAGAAAATGCATATCTGAGCTGGAAACCTCACGAAAATCAAGATATCGCCGGTTCTGCATATCAAACGCCCTGTGGAGTGAAGAAAACACCAGATAACGTGTTTCTCGCATTAAATAGCTCGAATAGAGCGATCTCGATGATTCTGCATACTTCTGACAGAAGACTCACCAAGATTATCGCAGAGAATGCATATTTTAGCTGGAAACCCCACGAAAACCAAGTTATCGGCTGCTCTACATATCAAACGCACTGTGGAGTGGTCAAAACACCAGAAAACTCGTTTTTTCGCATTAAATAGTTCGAAACGAGCGACCTAGATGATTCTGCATACTTCTGACTGAAGTCTCACCAAGATTATCGCAGAAAATGCATATCTCTGCTGGAAACCCCACGAAAATCAAGATATCACCGGTTCTGCATATCAAACGCTCTGTGGAGTGATGAAATCACCAGATAACGTGTTTCTCGCATTAAATAGCTCGAATAGATCGATCTCGATGATTCTGCATACTTCTGACTAAAGTCTCACCAAGATTATCGCAGAAAAAGCATATTTCAGCTGGAAACCCCACGAAAACCAAGTTATCGGCGGCTCTACATATCAAACGCACTGTGGAGTGGTAAAAACACCAGAAAACTTGTTTTTTCGCATTAAGTAGCTCAAAACGAGCGATCTAGATGATTCTGCATACTTCTGACTGAAGTCTCACCAAGATTATCGCAGAAAATGCATATCTCAGCTGGAAACCCCACGTAAATAAAGATATCGCCGGTTCTGCATATCAAACGCCCTGTGGAGTGATGAAAGCACCAGATAACGTGTTTCTCGCATTAAATAGCTCGAATAGAGCGATCTCGATGATTCTGCATTCCCTTGACAGAAGACTCACCAAGATTATCACAGAAAATGCATATCTCATCTGGAAACCCCACGAAAATCAAGATGTCGCTGATTCTGCATATCAGACGCCCTGTGGAGTGATGAAAACACCAGATAACGTGTTTCTCGCATTAACTAGCTCGAAATGAGCGATCTAGATGAGTCTGCATACTTCTGACAAAAGACCCACCAAGATTATCGCAGAAAATGCATATCTCAGCTTGAAACCCGACGAAAACAAAAATATCGCCGGTTCTGCATATCAGACGCACTGTGGAGTGGTGAAAACACCAGAAAACGTGTTTCTCGCATTAACTAGCTCGAAATGAGCGATCTAGATGAGTCTGCATACTTCTGACAAAAGACCCACCAAGATTATCGCAGAAAATGCATATCTCAGCTTGAAACCCGACGAAAACAAAAATATCGCCGGTTCTGCATATCAAACCAACTGTGGAGTGGTGAAAACACCAGATAACGTGTTTCTCGCATTAAATAGCTCGAAAAGTGCGATCTCGATGATTCTGCATACTTCTAACAGAAGTCTCACCAAGATTATCGCAGAAAAAGCATATTTCAGCTGGAAACCCCACGAAAACCAAGTTATCGGCGGCTCTACATATCAAACGCCCTGTGGAGTGAAGAAAACACCAGATAACGTGTTTCTCGCATTAAATAGCTCGAATAGTGCGATCTCGATGATTCTGCATACTTCTGACAGAAGACTCACCAAGATCATCGCAGAGAATGCATATTTTAGCTGGAAACCCCACGAAAACCAAGTTATCGGCTGCTCTACATATCAGACGCACTGTGGAGTGGTCAAAACACCAGAAAACTTGTTTTTTCGCATTAAATAGTTCGAAACGAGCGACCTAGATGATTCTGCGTACTTCTCATTGATGAAACACCAAGATTATCGCAGAAAATGCATATCTGAGCTGGAAACCTCACGAAAATCAAGATATCACCGGTTCTGCATATCAAACGCTCTGTGGAGTGATGAAATCACCAGATAACGTGTTTCTCGCATTAAATAGCTCGAATAGATCGATCTCGATGATTCTGCATACTTCTGACTAAAGTCTCACCAAGATTATCGCAGAAAAAGCATATTTCAGCTGGAAACCCCACGAAAACCAAGTTATCGGCGGCTCTACATATCAAACGCACTGTGGAGTGGTAAAAACACCAGAAAACTTGTTTTTTCGCATTAAGTAGCTCAAAACGAGCGATCTAGATGATTCTGCATACTTCTGACTGAAGTCTCACCAAGATTATCGCAGAAAATGCATATCTCAGCTGGAAACCCCACGTAAATAAAGATATCGCCGGTTCTGCATATCAAACGCCCTGTGGAGTGATGAAAGCACCAGATAACGTGTTTCTCGCATTAAATAGCTCGAATAGAGCGATCTCGATGATTCTGCATTCCCTTGACAGAAGACTCACCAAGATTATCACAGAAAATGCATATCTCATCTGGAAACCCCACGAAAATCAAGATGTCGCTGATTCTGCATATCAGACGCCCTGTGGAGTGATGAAAACACCAGATAACGTGTTTCTCGCATTAACTAGCTCGAAATGAGCGATCTAGATGAGTCTGCATACTTCTGACAAAAGACCCACCAAGATTATCGCAGAAAATGCATATCTCAGCTTGAAACCCGACGAAAACAAAAATATCGCCGGTTCTGCATATCAGACGCACTGTGGAGTGGTGAAAACACCAGAAAACGTGTTTCTCGCATTAACTAGCTCGAAATGAGCGATCTAGATGAGTCTGCATACTTCTGACAAAAGACCCACCAAGATTATCGCAGAAAATGCATATCTCAGCTTGAAACCCGACGAAAACAAAAATATCGCCGGTTCTGCATATCAGACGCACTGTGGAGTGGTGAAAACACCAGATAACGTGTTTCTCGCATTAAATAGCTCGAATAGATCGATCTCGATGATTCTGCATACTTCTGACTAAAGTCTCACCAAGATTATCGCAGAAAAAGCATATTTCAGCTGGAAACCCCACGAAAACCAAGTTATCGGCGGCTCTACATATCAAACGCACTGTGGAGTGGTAAAAACACCAGAAAACTTGTTTTTTCGCATTAAGTAGCTCAAAACGAGCGATCTAGATGATTCTGCATACTTCTGACTGAAGTCTCACCAAGATTATCGCAGAAAATGCATATCTCAGCTGGAAACCCCACGTAAATAAAGATATCGCCGGTTCTGCATATCAAACGCCCTGTGGAGTGATGAAAGCACCAGATAACGTGTTTCTCGCATTAAATAGCTCGAATAGAGCGATCTCGATGATTCTGCATTCCCTTGACAGAAGACTCACCAAGATTATCACAGAAAATGCATATCTCATCTGGAAACCCCACGAAAATCAAGATGTCGCTGATTCTGCATATCAGACGCCCTGTGGAGTGATGAAAACACCAGATAACGTGTTTCTCGCATTAAATAGCTCGAATAGATCGATCTCGATGATTCTGCATACTTCTGACTAAAGTCTCACCAAGATTATCGCAGAAAAAGCATATTTCAGCTGGAAACCCCACGAAAACCAAGATATCTCCGTTACTGCATGTTAAACGTACTGTGGAGTGGTGAATACACCAGAAAACGTGTTTCTCGCATTAAATAGCTCGAATAGAGCGGTCTCGATGATTCTGCATACTTCTGACAGAAGACTCACCAAGATTATCGCAGAGAATGCATATTTTAGCTGGAAACCCCACGAAAACCAAGTTATCGGCTGCTCTACATATCAGACGCACTGTGGAGTGGTCAAAACACCAGAAAACTTGTTTTTTCGCATTAAATAGTTCGAAACGAGCGACCTAGATGATTCTGCGTACTTCTCATTGATGAAACACCAAGATTATCGCAGAAAATGCATATCTGAGCTGGAAACCTCACGAAAATCAAGATATCGCCTTTTCTGCATATCAAACGCCCTGTGGAGTGAAGAAAACACCAGATAACGTGTTTCTCGCATTAAATAGCTCGAATAGAGCGATCTCGATGATTCTGCATACTTCTGACAGAAGACTCACCAAGATTATCGCAGAGAATGCATATTTTAGCTGGAAACCCCACGAAAACCAAGTTATCGGCTGCTCTACATATCAAACGCACTGTGGAGTGGTCAAAACACCAGAAAACTCGTTTTTTCGCATTAAATAGTTCGAAACGAGCGACCTAGATGATTCTGCATACTTCTGACTGAAGTCTCACCAAGATTATCGCAGAAAATGCATATCTCAGCTGGAAACCCCACGAAAATCAAGATATCACCGGTTCTGCATATCAAACGCTCTGTGGAGTGATGAAATCACCAGATAACGTGTTTCTCGCATTAAATAGCTCGAATAGATCGATCTCGATGATTCTGCATACTTCTGACTAAAGTCTCACCAAGATTATCGCAGAAAAAGCATATTTCAGCTGGAAACCCCACGAAAACCAAGTTATCGGCGGCTCTACATATCAAACGCACTGTGGAGTGGTAAAAACACCAGAAAACTTGTTTTTTCGCATTAAGTAGCTCAAAACGAGCGATCTAGATGATTCTGCATACTTCTGACTGAAGTCTCACCAAGATTATCGCAGAAAATGCATATCTCTGCTGGAAACCCCACGTAAATAAAGATATCGCCGGTTCTGCATATCAAACGCCCTGTGGAGTGATGAAAGCACCAGATAACGTGTTTCTCGCATTAAATAGCTCGAATAGAGCGATCTCGATGATTCTGCATTCCCTTGACAGAAGACTCACCAAGATTATCACAGAAAATGCATATCTCATCTGGAAACCCCACGAAAATCAAGATGTCGCTGATTCTGCATATCAGACGCCCTGTGGAGTGATGAAAACACCAGATAACGTGTTTCTCGCATTAACTAGCTCGAAATGAGCGATCTAGATGAGTCTGCATACTTCTGACAAAAGACCCACCAAGATTATCGCAGAAAATGCATATCTCAGCTTGAAACCCGACGAAAACAAAAATATCGCCGGTTCTGCATATCAGACGCACTGTGGAGTGGTGAAAACACCAGAAAACGTGTTTCTCGCATTAACTAGCTCGAAATGAGCGATCTAGATGAGTCTGCATACTTCTGACAAAAGACCCACCAAGATTATCGCAGAAAATGCATATCTCAGCTTGAAACCCGACGAAAACAAAAATATCGCCGGTTCTGCATATCAAACCAACTGTGGAGTGGTGAAAACACCAGATAACGTGTTTCTCGCATTAAATAGCTCGAAAAGTGCGATCTCGATGATTCTGCATACTTCTAACAGAAGTCTCACCAAGATTATCGCAGAAAAAGCATATTTCAGCTGGAAACCCCACGAAAACCAAGTTATCGGCGGCTCTACATATCAAACGCCCTGTGGAGTGAAGAAAACACCAGATAACGTGTTTCTCGCATTAAATAGCTCGAATAGTGCGATCTCGATGATTCTGCATACTTCTGACAGAAGACTCACCAAGATTATCGCAGAGAATGCATATTTTAGCTGGAAACCCCACGAAAACCAAGTTATCGGCTGCTCTACATATCAAACGCACTGTGGTGTGGTCAAAACACCAGAAAACTTGTTTTTTCGCATTAAATAGTTCGAAACGAGCGACCTAGATGATTCTGCGTACTTCTCATAGATGAAACACCAAGATTATCGCAGAAATTGCATATCTCAGCTGGAAACCCCACGAAAATCAAGATATCACCGGTTCTGCATAACAAACGCCCTGTGGAGTGATGAAATCACCAGATAACGTGTTTCTCGCATTAAATAGCTCGAATAGATCGATCTCGATGATTCTGCATACTTCTGACTAAAGTCTCACCAAGATTATCGCAGAAAAAGCATATTTCAGCTGGAAACCCCACGAAAACCAAGTTATCGGCGGCTCTACATATCAAACGCACTGTGGAGTGGTAAAAACACCAGAAAACTTGTATTTTCGCATTAAATAGCTCAAAACGAGCGATCTAGATGATTCTGCATACTTCTGACTGAAGTCTCACCAAGATTATCGCAGAAAATGCATATCTCAGCTGGAAACCCCACGTAAATAAAGATATCGCCGGTTCTGCATATCAAACGCCCTGTGGAGTGATGAAAGCACCAGATAACGTGTTTCTCGCATTAAATAGCTCGAATAGAGCGATCTCGATGATTCTGCATTCCCTTGACAGAAGACTCACCAAGATTATCACAGAAAATGCATATCTCATCTGGAAAACCCACGAAAATCAAGATGTCGCTGATTCTGCATATCAGACGCCCTGTGGAGTGATGAAAACACCAGATAACGTGTTTCTCGCATTAAATAGATCGAATAGAGCGATCTCGATGATTCTGCATACTTCTGACTGAAGTCTCACCAAGATTATCGCAGAAGATGCATATTTCAGCTGGAAACCCCACGAAAACCAAGTTATCGGCGGCTCTACATATCAAACGCACTGTGGAGTGGTAAAAACACCAGAAAACTTGTTTTTTCGCATTAAATAGCTCGAAACGAGCGTTCTGGATGATTCTGCATACTTCTCATAGATGAAACACAAAGATTATTGCAGAAAATGCATATTTCAGCTGCAAACCCCACGAAAACCAAGTAATCGGCGGCTCTACACATGAAACGCACTGTGGAGTGGCCAAAACACCAGAAAACTTGTTTTTTCGCATTAAATAGCTCAAAACGAGCGATCTAGATGATTCTGCATACTTCTGACTGAAGTCTCACCAAGATTATCGCAGAAAATGCATATCTCAGCTGGAAACTCCACGAAAATAAAGATATCGCCGGTTCAGCATATCAAACGCCCTGTGGACTGATGAAAACACCAGATAACGTGCTTCTCGCATTAAATCGCTCGAATAGAGCGATCTCGATGATTCTGCATACTTCTGACAGAAGACTATCACCAAGATTATCGCAGAAAATGCATATCTCAGCTGGAAACCCCACGAAAACCAAGATATCGCCAGTTCTGCATATCAGACGCACTGTGGAGTGGTGAAAACACCAGAAAACGTGTTTCTCGCATTAACTAGCTCGAAATGAGCGATCTAGATGAGTCTGCATACTTCTGACAAAAGACCCACCAAGATTATCGCAGAAAATGCATATCTCAGCTTGAAACCCGACGAAAACAAAAATATCGCCGGTTCTGCATATCAAACCAACTGTGGAGTGGTGAAAACACCAGATAACGTGTTTCTCGCATTAAATAGCTCGAAAAGTGCGATCTCGATGATTCTGCATACTTCTAACAGAAGTCTCACCAAGATTATCGCAGAAAATGCATATCTCTGCTTGAAACCCCACGAAAACCAAGATATCTACTGTTCTGCATATCCAACGAACTGTGGAGTGGTGAAAACACCAGATAACGTGTTTCTCGCATTAAATAGCTCGAAACGAGCGATCTAGATAATTCTGCATACTTCTGACTAAAGTCTCACCAAGATTATCGCAGAAAAAGCATATTTCAGCTGGAAACCCCACGAAAACCAAGATATCTCCGTTACTGCATGTTAAACGTACTGTGGAGTGGTGAATACACCAGAAAACGTGTTTCTCGCATTAAATAGCTCGAATAGAGCGATCTCGATGATTCTGCATACTTCTGACAGAAGACACACCAAGATTATCGCAGAGAATGCATATTTTAGCTGGAAACCCCACGAAAACCAAGTTATCGGCTGCTCTACATATCAGACGCACTGTGGAGTGGTCAAAACACCAGAAAACTTGTTTTTTCGCATTAAATAGTTCGAAACGAGCGACCTAGATGATTCTGCGTACTTCTCATTGATGAAACACCAAGATTATCGCAGAAAATGCATATCTGAGCTGGAAACCTCACGAAAATCAAGATATCGCCGGTTCTGCTTATCAAACGCCCTGTGGAGTGAAGAAAACACCAGATAACGTGTTTCTCGCATTAAATAGCTCGAATAGAGCGATCTCGATGATTCTGCATACTTCTGACAGAAGACTCACCAAGATTATCGCAGAGAATGCATATTTTAGCTGGAAACCCCACGAAAACCAAGTTATCGGCTGCTCTACACATCAAACGCACTGTGGAGTGGTCAAAACACCAGAAAACTCGTTTTTTCGCATTAAATAGTTCGAAACGAGCGACCTAGATGATTCTGCGTACTTCTCATAGATGAAACACCAAGATTATCGCAGAAAATGCATATCTCAGCTGGAAACCCCACGAAAATCAAGATATCACCGGTTCTGCATATCAAACGCTCTGTGGAGTGATGAAATCACCAGATAACGTGTTTCTCGCATTAAATAGCTCGAATAGATCGATCTCGATGATTCTGCATACTTCTGACTAAAGTCTCACCAAGATTATCGCAGAAAAAGCATATTTCAGCTGGAAACCCCACGAAAACCAAGTTATCGGCGGCTCTACATATCAAACGCACTGTGGAGTGGTAAAAACACCAGAAAACTTGTTTTTTCGCATTAAGTATCTCAAAACGAGCGATCTAGATGATTCTGCATACTTCTGACTGAAGTCTCACCAAGATTATCGCAGAAAATGCATATCTCAGCTGGAAACCCCACGTAAATAAAGATATCGCCGGTTCTGCATATCAAACGCCCTGTGGAGTGATGAAAGCACCAGATAACGTGTTTCTCGCATTAAATAGCTCGAATAGAGCGATCTCGATGATTCTGCATTCCCTTGACAGAAGACTCACCAAGATTATCACAGAAAATGCATATCTCATCTGGAAACCCCACGAAAATCAAGATGTCGCTGATTCTGCATATCAGACGCCCTGTGGAGTGATGAAAACACCAGATAACGTGTTTCTCGCATTAAATAGATCGAATAGAGCGATCTCGATGATTCTGCATACTTCTGACTAAAGTCTCACCAAGATTATCGCAGAAGATGCATATTTCAGCTGGAAACCCCACGAAAACCAAGTTATCGGCGGCTCTACATATCAAACGCACTGTGGAGTGGTAAAAACACCAGAAAACTTGTTTTTTCGCATTAAATAGCTCGAAACGAGCGTTCTGGATGATTCTGCATACTTCTCATAGATGAAACACAAAGATTATTGCAGAAAATGCATATTTCAGCTGGAAACCCCACGAAAACCAAGTAATCGGCGGCTCTACATATGAAACGCACTGTGGAGTGGCCAAAACACCAGAAAACTTTTTTTTTCGCATTAAATAGCTCAAAACGAGCGATCTAGATGATTCTGCATACTTCTGACTGAAGTCTCACCAAGATTATCGCAGAAAATGCATATCTCAGCTGGAAACTCCACGAAAATAAAGATATCGCCGGTTCTGCATATCAAACGCCCTGTAGAGTGATGAAAACACCAGATAACGTGTTTCTCGCATTAAATAGCTCGAATAGAGCGATCTCGATGATTCTGCATTCCCTTGACAGAAGACTCACCAAGATTATCACAGAAAATGCATATCTCATCTGGAAACCCCACGAAAATCAAGATGTCGCTGATTCTGCATATCAGACGCCCTGTGGAGTGATGAAAACACCAGATAACGTGTTTCTCGCATTAAATAGATCGAATAGAGCGATCTCGATGATTCTGCATACTTCTGACTAAAGTCTCACCAAGATTATCGCAGAAGATGCATATTTCAGCTGGAATCCCCACGAAAACCAAGTTATCGGCGGCTCTACATATCAAACGCACTGTGGAGTGATGAAAACACCAGATAACGTGTTTCTCGCATTAAATAGATCGAATAGAGCGATCTCGATGATTCTGCATACTTCTGACTAAAGTCTCACCAAGATTATCGCAGAAGATGCATATTTCAGCTGGAAACCCCACGAAAACCAAGTTATCGGCGGCTCTACATATCAAACGCACTGTGGAGTGGTAAAAACACCAGAAAACTTGTTTTTTCGCATTAAATAGCTCGAAACGAGCGTTCTGGATGATTCTGCATACTTCTCATAGATGAAACGCAAAGATTATTGCAGAAAATGCATATTTCAGCTGGAAACCCCACGAAAACCAAGTAATCGGCGGCCCTACATATCAAACGCACTGTGGAGGGGCCAAAACACCAGAAAACTTGTTTTTTCGCATTAAATAGCTCGAAACGAGCGACCTAGATGATTCTGCATACTTCTGACAGAAGTCTCACCAAGATTATCGCAGAAAATGCATATCTCAGCTGGAAACCCCACGAAAAATAAGATATCGCCGGTTCAGCATATCAAACGCCCTGTGGACTGATGAAAACACCAGATAACGTGTTTCTCGCATTAAATAGCTCGAATAGAGCGATCTCGATGATTCTGCATACTTCTGACAGAAGACTCACCAAGATTAACGCAGAAAATGCATATCTCAGCTGGAAACCCCACGAAAACCAAGATATCGCCAGTTCTGCATATCAGACGCACTGTGGAGTGGTGAAAACACCAGAAAACGTGTTTCTCGCATTAACTAGCTCGAAATGAGCGATCTAGATGAGTCTGCATACTTCTGACAAAAGACCCACCAAGATTATCGCAGAAAATGCATATCTCAGCTTGAAACCCGACGAAAACAAAAATATCGCCGGTTCTGCATATCAAACCAACTGTGGAGTGGTGAAAACACCAGATAACGTGTTTCTCGCATTAAATAGCTCGAAAAGTGCGATCTCGATGATTCTGCATACTTCTAACAGAAGTCTCACCAAGATTATCGCAGAAAATGCATATCTGTGCTTGAAACCCCACGAAAACCAAGATATCTACTGTTCTGCATATCCAACGAACTGTGGAGTGGTGAAAACCCCAGAAAACGTGTTGCTCGCATTAAATAGCTCGAAAAGAGCGCTCTCGATGTTTCGGCATACTTCGGACAGATGTTTCACCAAGCTTATCGTAGAAAAAGCATATCTAAGCTTGAAACCCGACGAAAACCAAAATATCTCCGGTTCTGCATATCCAACGCACTGTGGAGTGGTGAAAACACCAGATAACGTGTTTCTCGCATTAAATAGCTCGAAACGAGCGATCTAGATAATTCTGCATACTTCTGACTAAAGTCTCACCAAGATTATCGCAGAAAATGCATATCTGAGCTGGAAACCCCACGAAAATCAAGATATCGCCGGTTCTGCATATCAAACGCCCTGTGGAGTGATGAAAACACCAGATAACGTGTTTCTCGCATTAAATAGCTCGAATAGAGCGGTCTCGATGATTCTGCATACTTCTGACAGAAGACTCACCAAGATTATCGCAGAGAATGCATATTTTAGCTGGAAACCCCACGAAAACCAAGTTATCGGCTGCTCTACATATCAGACGCACTGTGGAGTGGTCAAAACACCAGAAAACTTGTTTTTTCGCATTAAATAGTTCGAAACGAGCGACCTAGATGATTCTGCGTACTTCTCATTGATGAAACACCAAGATAATCGCAGAAAATGCATATCTCAGCTGGAAACCCCACGAAAATCAAGATATCGCCGGTTCTGCATATCAAACGCCCTGTGGAGTGATGAAAACACCAGATAACGTATTTCTCGCATTAAATAGCTCGAATAGATCGATCTCGATGATTCTGCATACTTCTGACTAAAGTCTCACCAAGATTATCGCAGAAAAAGCATATTTCAGCTGGAAACCCCACGAAAACCAAGATATCTCCGTTACTGCATGTTAAACGTACTGTGGAGTGGTGAATACACCAGAAAACGTGTTTCTCGCATTAAATAGCTCGAATAGAGCGGTCTCGATGATTCTGCATACTTCTGACAGAAGACTCACCAAGATTATCGCAGAGAATGCATATTTTAGCTGGAAACCCCACGAAAACCAAGTTATCGGCTGCTCTACATATCAGACGCACTGTGGAGTGGTCAAAACACCAGAAAACTTGTTTTTTCGCATTAAATAGTTCGAAACGAGCGACCTAGATGATTCTGCGTACTTCTCATTGATGAAACACCAAGATTATCGCAGAAAATGCATATCTGAGCTGGAAACCTCACGAAAATCAAGATATCGCCGGTTCTGCATATCAAACGCCCTGTGGAGTGAAGAAAACACCAGATAACGTGTTTCTCGCATTAAATAGCTCGAATAGAGCGATCTCGATGATTCTGCATACTTCTGACAGAAGACTCACCAAGATTATCGCAGAAAATGCATATTTTAGCTGGAAACCCCACGAAAACCAAGTTATCGGCTGCTCTACATATCAAACGCACTGTGGAGTGGTCAAAACACCAGAAAACTCGTTTTTTCGCATTAAATAGTTCGAAACGAGCGACCTAGATGATTCTGCATACTTCTGACTGAAGTCTCACCAAGATTATCGCAGAAAATGCATATCTCAGCTGGAAACCCCACGAAAATCAAGATATCACCGGTTCTGCATATCAAACGCTCTGTGGAGTGATGAAATCACCAGATAACGTGTTTCTCGCATTAAATAGCTCGAATAGATCGATCTCGATGATTCTGCATACTTCTGACTAAAGTCTCACCAAGATTATCGCAGAAAAAGCATATTTCAGCTGGAAACCCCACGAAAACCAAGTTATCGGCGGCTCTACATATCAAACGCACTGTGGAGTGGTAAAAACACCAGAAAACTTGTTTTTTCGCATTAAGTAGCTCAAAACGAGCGATCTAGATGATTCTGCATACTTCTGACTGAAGTCTCACCAAGATTATCGCAGAAAATGCATATCTCAGCTGGAAACCCCACGTAAATAAAGATATCGCCGGTTCTGCATATCAAACGCCCTGTGGAGTGATGAAAGCACCAGATAACGTGTTTCTCGCATTAAATAGCTCGAATAGAGCGATCTCGATGATTCTGCATTCCCTTGACAGAAGACTCACCAAGATTATCACAGAAAATGCATATCTCATCTGGAAACCCCACGAAAATCAAGATGTCGCTGATTCTGCATATCAGACGCCCTGTGGAGTGATGAAAACACCAGATAACGTGTTTCTCGCATTAACTAGCTCGAAATGAGCGATCTAGATGAGTCTGCATACTTCTGACAAAAGACCCACCAAGATTATCGCAGAAAATGCATATCTCAGCTTGAAACCCGACGAAAACAAAAATATCGCCGGTTCTGCATATCAGACGCACTGTGGAGTGGTGAAAACACCAGAAAACGTGTTTCTCGCATTAACTAGCTCGAAATGAGCGATCTAGATGAGTCTGCATACTTCTGACAAAAGACCCACCAAGATTATCGCAGAAAATGCATATCTCAGCTTGAAACCCGACGAAAACAAAAATATCGCCGGTTCTGCATATCAAACCAACTGTGGAGTGGTGAAAACACCAGATAACGTGTTTCTCGCATTAAATAGCTCGAAAAGTGCGATCTCGATGATTCTGCATACTTCTAACAGAAGTCTCACCAAGATTATCGCAGAAAATGCATATCTCTGCTTGAAACCCCACGAAAACCAAGATATCTACTGTTCTGCATATCCAACGAACTGTGGAGTGGTGAAAACCCCAGAAAACGTGTTGCTCGCATTAAATAGCTCGAAAAGAGCGCTCTCGATGTTTCGGCATACTTCGGACAGATGTTTCACCAAGCTTATCGTAGAAAAAGCATATCTAAGCTTGAAACCCGACGAAAACCAAAATATCTCCGGTTCTGCATATCCAACGCACTGTGGAGTGGTGAAAACACCAGATAACGTGTTTCTCGCATTAAATAGCTCGAAACGAGCGATCTAGATAATTCTGCATACTTCTGACTAAAGTCTCACCAAGATTATCGCAGAAAATGCATATCTGAGCTGGAAACCCCACGAAAATCAAGATATCGCCGGTTCTGCATATCAAACGCCCTGTGGAGTGATGAAAACACCAGATAACGTGTTTCTCGCATTAAATAGCTCGAATAGAGCGGTCTCGATGATTCTGCATACTTCTGACAGAAGACTCACCAAGATTATCGCAGAGAATGCATATTTTAGCTGGAAACCCCACGAAAACCAAGTTATCGGCTGCTCTACATATCAGACGCACTGTGGAGTGGTCAAAACACCAGAAAACTTGTTTTTTCGCATTAAATAGTTCGAAACGAGCGACCTAGATGATTCTGCGTACTTCTCATTGATGAAACACCAAGATTATCGCAGAAAACGCATATCTGAGCTGGAAACCTCACGAAAATCAAGATATCGCCGGTTCTGCATATCAAACGCCCTGTGGAGTGAAGAAAACACCAGATAACGTGTTTCTCGCATTAAATAGCTCGAATAGAGCGATCTCGATGATTCTGCATACTTCTGACAGAAGACTCACCAAGATTATCGCAGAGAATGCATATTTTAGCTGGAAACCCCACGAAAACCAAGTTATCGGCTGCTCTACATATCAAACGCACTGTGGAGTGGTCAAAACACCAGAAAACTCGTTTTTTCGCATTAAATAGTTCGAAACGAGCGACCTAGATGATTCTGCATACTTCTGACTGAAGTCTCACCAAGATTATCGCAGAAAATGCATATCTCAGCTGGAAACCCCACGAAAATCAAGATATCACCGGTTCTGCATATCAAACGCTCTGTGGAGTGATGAAATCTCCAGATAACGTGTTTCTCGCATTAAATAGCTCGAATAGATCGATCTCGATGATTCTGCATACTTCTGACTAAAGTCTCACCAAGATTATCGCAGAAAAAGCATATTTCAGCTGGAAACCCCACGAAAACCAAGTTATCGGCGGCTCTACATATCAAACGCACTGTGGAGTGGTAAAAACACCAGAAAACTTGTTTTTTCGCATTAAGTAGCTCAAAACGAGCGATCTAGATGATTCTGCATACTTCTGACTGAAGTCTCACCAAGATTATCGCAGAAAATGCATATCTCAGCTGGAAACCCCACGTAAATAAAGATATCGCCGGTTCTGCATATCAAACGCCCTGTGGAGTGATGAAAGCACCAGATAACGTGTTTCTCGCATTAAATAGCTCGAATAGAGCGATCTCGATGATTCTGCATTCCCTTGACAGAAGACTCACCAAGATTATCACAGAAAATGCATATCTCATCTGGAAACCCCACGAAAATCAAGATGTCGCTGATTCTGCATATCAGACGCCCTGTGGAGTGATGAAAACACCAGATAACGTGTTTCTCGCATTAAATAGATCGAATAGAGCGATCTCGATGATTCTGCATACTTCTGACTAAAGTCTCACCAAGATTATCGCAGAAGATGCATATTTCAGCTGGAAACCCCACGAAAACCAAGTTATCGGCGGCTCTACATATCAAACGCACTGTGGAGTGGTGAAAACACCAGAAAACTTGTTTTTTCGCATTAAATAGCTCGAAACGAGCGTTCTGGATGATTCTGCATACTTCTCATAGATGAAACACAAAGATTATTGCAGAAAATGCATATTTCAGCTGGAAACCCCACGAAAACCAAGTAATCGGCGGCTCTACATATGAAACGCACTGTGGAGTGGCCAAAACACCAGAAAACTTTTTTTTTCGCATTAAATAGCTCAAAACGAGCGATCTAGATGATTCTGCATACTTCTGACTGAAGTCTCACCAAGATTATCGCAGAAAATGCATATCTCAGCTGGAAACTCCACGAAAATAAAGATATCGCCGGTTCTGCATATCAAACGCCCTGTAGAGTGATGAAAACACCAGATAACGTGTTTCTCGCATTAAATAGCTCGAATAGAGCGATCTCGATGATTCTGCATTCCCTTGACAGAAGACTCACCAAGATTATCACAGAAAATGCATATCTCATCTGGAAACCCCACGAAAATCAAGATGTCGCTGATTCTGCATATCAGACGCCCTGTGGAGTGATGAAAACACCAGATAACGTGTTTCTCGCATTAAATAGATCGAATAGAGCGATCTCGATGATTCTGCATACTTCTGACTAAAGTCTCACCAAGATTATCGCAGAAGATGCATATTTCAGCTGGAATCCCCACGAAAACCAAGTTATCGGCGGCTCTACATATCAAACGCACTGTGGAGTGATGAAAACACCAGATAACGTGTTTCTCGCATTAAATAGATCGAATAGAGCGATCTCGATGATTCTGCATACTTCTGACTAAAGTCTCACCAAGATTATCGCAGAAGATGCATATTTCAGCTGGAAACCCCACGAAAACCAAGTTATCGGCGGCTCTACATATCAAACGCACTGTGGAGTGGTAAAAACACCAGAAAACTTGTTTTTTCGCATTAAATAGCTCGAAACGAGCGTTCTGGATGATTCTGCATACTTCTCATAGATGAAACGCAAAGATTATTGCAGAAAATGCATATTTCAGCTGGAAACCCCACGAAAACCAAGTAATCGGCGGCCCTACATATCAAACGCACTGTGGAGGGGCCAAAACACCAGAAAACTTGTTTTTTCGCATTAAATAGCTCGAAACGAGCGATCTAGATGATTCTGCATACTTCTGACAGAAGTCTCACCAAGATTATCGCAGAAAATGCATATCTCAGCTGGAAACCCCGCGAAAAATAAGATATCGCCGGTTCAGCATATCAAACGCCCTGTGGACTGATGAAAACACCAGATAACGTGTTTCTCGCATTAACTAGCTCGAAATGAGCGATCTAGATGAATCTGCATACTTCTGACAAAAGACCCACCAAGATTATCGCAGAAAATGCATATCTCAGCTTGAAACCCGACGAAAACAAAAATATCGCCGGTTCTGCATATCAAACCAACTGTGGAGTGGAGAAAACACCAGATAACGTGTTTCTCGCATTAAATAGCTCGAAAAGTGCGATCTCGATGATTCTGCATACTTCTAACAGAAGTCTCACCAAGATTATCGCAGAAAATGCATATCTCTGCTTGAAACCCCACGAAAACCAAGATATCTACTGTTCTGCATATCCAACGAACTGTGGAGTGGTGAAAACCCCAGAAAACGTGTTGCTCGCATTAAATAGCTCGAAAAGAGCGCTCTCGATGTTTCGGCATACTTCGGACAGATGTTTCACCAAGCTTATCGTAGAAAAAGCATATCTAAGCTTGAAACCCGACGAAAACCAAAATATCTCCGGTTCTGCATATCCAACGCACTGTGGAGTGGTGAAAACACCAGATAACGTGTTTCTCGCATTAAATAGCTCGAAACGAGCGATCTAGATAATTCTGCATACTTCTGACTAAAGTCTCACCAAGATTATCGCAGAAAATGCATATCTGAGCTGGAAACCCCACGAAAATCAAGATATCGCCGGTTCTGCATATCAAACGCCCTGTGGAGTGATGAAAACACCAGATAACGTGTTTCTCGCATTAAATAGCTCGAATAGAGCGGTCTCGATGATTCTGCATACTTCTGACAGAAGACTCACCAAGATTATCGCAGAGAATGCATATTTTAGCTGGAAACCCCACGAAAACCAAGTTATCGGCTGCTCTACATATCAGACGCACTGTGGAGTGGTCAAAACACCAGAAAACTTGTTTTTTCGCATTAAATAGTTCGAAACGAGCGACCTAGATGATTCTGCGTACTTCTCATTGATGAAACACCAAGATAATCGCAGAAAATGCATATCTCAGCTGGAAACCCCACGAAAATCAAGATATCGCCGGTTCTGCATATCAAACGCCCTGTGGAGTGATGAAAACACCAGATAACGTATTTCTCGCATTAAATAGCTCGAATAGATCGATCTCGATGATTCTGCATACTTCTGACTAAAGTCTCACCAAGATTATCGCAGAAAAAGCATATTTCAGCTGGAAACCCCACGAAAACCAAGATATCTCCGTTACTGCATGTTAAACGTACTGTGGAGTGGTGAATACACCAGAAAACGTGTTTCTCGCATTAAATAGCTCGAATAGAGCGATCTCGATGATTCTGCATACTTCTGACAGAAGACTCACCAAGATTATCGCAGAGAATGCATATTTTAGCTGGAAACCCCACGAAAACCAAGTTATCGGCTGCTCTACATATCAGACGCACTGTGGAGTGGTCAAAACACCAGAAAACTTGTTTTTTCGCATTAAATAGTTCGAAACGAGCGACCTAGATGATTCTGCGTACTTCTCATTGATGAAACACCAAGATTATCGCAGAAAATGCATATCTGAGCTGGAAACCTCACGAAAATCAAGATATCGCCGGTTCTGCATATCAAACGCCCTGTGGAGTGAAGAAAACACCAGATAACGTGTTTCTCGCATTAAATAGCTCGAATAGAGCGATCTCGATGATTCTGCATACTTCTGACAGAAGACTCACCAAGATTATCGCAGAGAATGCATATTTTAGCTGGAAACCCCACGAAAACCAAGTTATCGGCTGCTCTACATATCAAACGCACTGTGGAGTGGTCAAAACACCAGAAAACTCGTTTTTTCGCATTAAATAGTTCGAAACGAGCGACCTAGATGATTCTGCGTACTTCTCATAGATGAAACACCAAGATTATCGCAGAAAATGCATATCTCAGCTGGAAACCCCACGAAAATCAAGATATCACCGGTTCTGCATATCAAACGCTCTGTGGAGTGATGAAATCACCAGATAACGTGTTTCTCGCATTAAATAGCTCGAATAGATCGATCTCGATGATTCTGCATACTTCTGACTAAAGTCTCACCAAGATTATCGCAGAAAAAGCATATTTCAGCTGGAAACCCCACGAAAACCAAGTTATCGGCGGCTCTACATATCAAACGCACTGTGGAGTGGTAAAAACACCAGAAAACTTGTTTTTTCGCATTAAATAGCTCAAAACGAGCGATCTAGATGATTCTGCATACTTCTGACTGAAGTCTCACCAAGATTATCGCAGAAAATGCATATCTCAGCTGCAAACCCCACGTAAATAAAGATATCGCCGGTTCTGCATATCAAACGCCCTGTGGAGTGATGAAAGCACCAGATAACGTGTTTCTCGCATTAAATAGCTCGAATAGAGCGATCTCGATGATTCTGCATTCCCTTGACAGAAGACTCACCAAGATTATCACAGAAAATGCATATCACACCTGGAAACCCCACGAAAATCAAGATGTCGCTGATTCTGCATATCAGACGCCCTGTGGAGTGATGAAAACACCAGATAACGTGTTTCTCGCATTAAATAGATCGAATAGAGCGATCTCGATGATTCTGCATACTTCTGACTAAAGTATCACCAAGATTATCGCAGAAGATGCATATTTCAGCTGGAAACCCCACGAAAACCAAGTTATCGGCGGCTCTACATATCAAACGCACTGTGGAGTGGTAAAAACACCAGAAAACTTGTTTTTTCGCATTAAATAGCTCGAAACGAGCGTTCTGGATGATTCTGCATACTTCTCATAGATGAAACACAAAGATTATTGCAGAAAATGCATATTTCAGCTGGAAACCCCACGAAAACCAAGTAATCGGCGGCTCTACATATGAAACGCACTGTGGAGTGGCCAAAACACCAGAAAACTTTTTTTTTCGCATTAAATAGCTCAAAACGAGCGATCTAGATGATTCTGCATACTTCTGACTGAAGTCTCACCAAGATTATCGCAGAAAATGCATATCTCAGCTGGAAACTCCACGAAAATAAAGATATCGCCGGTTCTGCATATCAAACGCCCTGTAGAGTGATGAAAACACCAGATAACGTGTTTCTCGCATTAAATAGCTCGAATAGAGCGATCTCGATGATTCTGCATTCCCTTGACAGAAGACTCACCAAGATTATCACAGAAAATGCATATCTCATCTGGAAACCCCACGAAAATCAAGATGTCGCTGATTCTGCATATCAGACGCCCTGTGGAGTGATGAAAACACCAGATAACGTGTTTCTCGCATTAAATAGATCGAATAGAGCGATCTCGATGATTCTGCATACTTCTGACTAAAGTCTCACCAAGATTATCGCAGAAGATGCATATTTCAGCTGGAAACCCCACGAAAACCAAGTTATCGGCGGCTCTACATATCAAACGCACTGTGGAGTGATGAAAACACCAGATAACGTGTTTCTCGCATTAAATAGATCGAATAGAGCGATCTCGATGATGCTGCATACTTCTGACTAAAGTCTCACCAAGATTATCGCAGAAGATGCATATTTCAGCTGGAAACCCCACGAAAACCAAGTTATCGGCGGCTCTACATATCAAACGCACTGTGGAGTGGTAAAAACACCAGAAAACTTGTTTTTTCGCATTAAATAGCTCGAAACGAGCGTTCTGGATGATTCTGCATACTTCTCATAGATGAAACGCAAAGATTATTGCAGAAAATGCATATTTCAGCTGGAAACCCCACGAAAACCAAGTAATCGGCGGCCCTACATATCAAACGCACTGTGGAGGGGCCAAAACACCAGAAAACTTGTTTTTTCGCATTAAATAGCTCGAAACGAGCGATCTAGATGATTCTGCATACTTCTGACAGAAGTCTCACCAAGATTATCGCAGAAAATGCATATCTCAGCTGGAAACCCCACGAAAAATAAGATATCGCCGGTTCAGCATATCAAACGCCCTGTGGACTGATGAAAACACCAGATAACGTGTTTCTCGCATTAAATAGCTCGAATAGAGCGATCTCGATGATTCTGCATACTTCTGACAGAAGACTCACCAAGATTATCGCAGAAAATGCATATCTCAGCTGGAAACCACACGAAAACCAAGATATCGCCGGTTCTGCATATCAGACGCACTGTGGAGTGGTGAAAACACCAGAAAACGTGTTTCTCGCATTAACTAGCTCGAAACGAGCGATCTAGATGAGTCTGCATACTTCTGACAACAGACCCACCAAGATTATCGCAGAAAATGCATATCTCAGCTTGAAACCCGACGAAAACAAAAATATCGCCGGTTCTGCATATCAAACCAACTGTGGAGTGGTGAAAACACCAGATAACGTGTTTCTCGCATTAAATAGCTCGAAAAGTGCGATCTCGATGATTCTGCATACTTCTAACAGAAGTCTCACCAAGATTATCGCAGAAAAAGCATATCTAAGCTTGAAACCCGACGAAAACCAAAATATCTCCGGTTCTGCATATCCAACGCACTGTGGAGTGGTGAAAACACCAGATAACGTGTTTCTCGCATTAAGTAGCTCGACAAGTGCGATCTCGATGATTCTGCATACTTCTCATAGATGAAACACAAAGATTATCGCAGAAAATGCATATTTCAGCTGGAAACCCCACGAAAACCAAGTTATCGGCGGCTCTACATATCAAACGCACTGTGGAGTGGTCCAAACACCAGAAAACTTGTGTTTTCGCATTAAATAGCTCGAAACGAGCGATCTAGATAATTCTGCATACTTCTGACTAAAGTCTCACCAAGATTATCGCAGAAAATGCATATCTGAGCTGGAAACCCCACGAAAATCAAGATATCGCCGGTTCTGCATATCAAACGCCCTGTGGAGTGATGAAAACACCAGATAACGTGTTTCTCGCATTAAATAGCTCGAATAGAGCGATCTCGATGATTCTGCATACTTCTGACAGAAGACTCACCAAGATTATCGCAGAGAATGCATATTTTAGCTGGAAACCCCACGAAAACCAAGTTATCGGCTGCTCTACATATCAGACGCACTGTGGAGTGGACAAAACACCAGAAAACTTGTTTTTTCGCATTAAATAGTTCGAAACGAGCGACCTAGATGATTCTGCGTACTTCTCATTGATGAAACACGAAGATAATCGCAGAAAATGCATATCTCAGCTGGAAACCCCACGAAAACCAAGTAATCGGCGGCCCTACATATCAAACGCACTGTGGAGGGGCCAAAACACCAGAAAACTTGTTTTTTCGCATTACATAGCTCGAAACGAGCGATCTAGATGATTCTGCATACTTCTGACAGAAGTCTCACCAAGATTATCGCAGAAAATGCATATCTCAGCTGGAAACCCCACGAAAAATAAGATATCGCCGGTTCAGCATATCAAACGCCCTGTGGACTGATGAAAACACCAGATAACGTGTTTCTCGCATTAAATAGCTCGAATAGAGCGATCTCGATGATTCTGCATACTTCTGACAGAAGACTCACCAAGATTATCGCAGAAAATGCATATCTCAGCTGGAAACCCCACGAAAACCAAGATATCGCCGGTTCTGCATATCAGACGCACTGTGGAGTGGTGAAAACACCAGAAAACGTGTTTCTCGCATTAACTAGCTCGAAAAGAGCGATCTAGATGAGTCTGCATACTTCTGACAAAAGACCCACCAAGATTATCGCAGAAAATGCATATCTCAGCTTGAAACCCGACGAAAACAAAAATATCGCCGGTTCTGCATATCAAACCAACTGTGGAGTGGTGAAAACACCAGATAACGTGTTTCTCGCATTAAATAGATCGAAAAGTGCAATCTCGATGATTCTGCATACTTCTAACAGAAGTCTCACCAAGATTATCGCAGAAAAAGCATATCTAAGCTTGAAACCCGACGAAAACCAAAATATCTCCGGTTGTGCATATCCAACGCACTGTGGAGTGGTGAAAACACCAGATAACGTGTTTCTCGCATTAAGTAGCTCGACAAGTGCGATCTCGATGATTCTGCATACTTCTGACAGAAGACTCACCAAGATTATCGCAGAGAATGCATATTTTAGCTGGAAACCCCACGAAAACCAAGTTATCGGCTGCTCTACATATCAGACGCACTGTGGAGTGGACAAAACACCAGAAAACTTGTTTTTTCGCATTAAATAGTTCGAAACGAGCGACCTAGATGATTCTGCGTACTTCTCATTGATGAAACACGAAGATAATCGCAGAAAATGCATATCTCAGCTGGAAACCCCACGAAAATCAAGATATCGGCGGCTCTACATATCAAACGCACTGTGGAGTGGTCAAAACACCAGAAAAATTGTTTTTTCGCATTAAATAGCTCGAAACGAGCGATCTAGATGATTCTGCATACTTCTGACTAAAGTCTTACCAAGATTATCGCAGAAAATGCATATCTCTGCTGGAAACCCGACGAAAACCAAGATATCGCCGGTTCTGCATATCAGACGCACTGTGGAGTGGTGAAAACACCCGAAAACGTATTTCTCGCATTAAATTGCTCGAAAAGAGCGATCTAGATGATTCTGCATACTTCTGACAGAAGACTCACCAAGATAATCGCAGAAAATGGATATTTCAGCTGGAAACCCCACGAAAACCAAGATATCGCCGGTTCTGCATATCAGACGCTCCGTGGAGTGGTGAAAACACCAGAAAACGTGTTTCTCGCATTAACTAGCTCGAAAAGAGCGTTCTTGATGATCCTGCATACTTCTCACAGATGAAACACCAAGATTATCGCAGGAAATGCATATTTCAGCTGGAAACCCCACGAAAACCAAGTTATCGGCGGCTCTACATATCAAACGCACTGTGGAGTGGTAAAAACACCAGAAAACTTGTTTTTTCGCATTAAATAGCTCGAAACGAGCGATCTAGATGATTCTGCATACTTCTGACAGAAGTCTCACCAAGATTATCGCAGAAAATGCATATCTCATCTGGAAACCCCACGAAAATCAAGATGTCGCCGGTTCTGCATATCAGACGCGCTGTGGAGTGATGAAAACACCAGATCACGAGTTTCTCGCATTAAATAGCTCGAAACGAGCGATCTAGATGAGTCTGCATACTTCTGACAGAAGTCTCACCAAGATTATCGCAGAAAATGCATATCTCAGCTGGAAACCCCACGAAAACCAAGATATCGCCGGTTCTGCATATCAGCCGCACCGTGGAGTGGTGAAAACACCAGAAAACGTGTTACTCGCATTAACTAGCTCGACAAGAGCGTTCTGGATGATTCTGCATACTTCTCATAGATGAAACACCAAGATTATCGCAGAAAATGCATATTCCAGCTGGAAACCCCACTTAAACCAAGTTATCGGCGGCTCTACATATTAAACGCACTGTGGAGTGGCCAAAACACCAGAAATGTGTTTCTCGCATTAAATAGCTCGAAAAGAGCGATCTAGATGATTCTGCATACTTCTGACAGAAGACTCACCAAGATTATCGCAGAAAATGCATATCTCAGCTGGAAACCCCACGAAAACCAAGATATCGCCGGTTCTGCATATCAGACGCACTGTGGAGTGGTGAAAACAGCAGAAAACGTGTTTCTCGCATTAACTAGCTCGAAAAGAGCGTTCTCGATGCTTCCGTATACTTCTCATAGATGAAACACAAAGATTATCGCAGAAAATGCATATTTCAGCTAGAAACCCCACGAAAACCAAGTTATCGGCGGCTCTACATATCAAACGCACTGTGGAGTGGTCAAAACACCAGAAATCTTGTTTTTTCGCATTAAATAGCTCGAAGCGAGCGATCTAGATGATTCTGCATACTTCTGACTGAAGTCTAACCAATATTATCGCAGAAAATGCATATCGGAGCTTGAAACCCGACCGAAACCAAGATATCTCCGTTTCTGCATATCAAATGTACTGTGGAGTGGTGAATACACCAGAAAACGTGTTTCTCGCAGTAAATTGCTCGAAAAGAGCGTTCTGGATGATTCTGCATACTTCTGACAGAAGTCTCACCAAGATAATCGCAGAAAATGGATATTTCAGCTGGAAACCCCACGAAAACCAAGATATCGCCGGTTCTGCATATCAGACGCTCCGTGGAGTGGTGAAAACACCAGAAAACGTGTTTCTCGCATTAACTAGCTCGAAAAGAGCGTTCTTGATGATCCTGCATACTTCTCACAGATGAAACACCAAGATTATCGCAGGAAATGCATATTTCAGCTGGAAACCCCACGAAAACCAAGTTATCGGCGGCTCTACATATCAAACGCACTGTGGAGTGGTAAAAACACCAGAAAACTTGTTTTTTCGCATTAAATAGCTCGAAACGAGCGATCTAGATGATTCTGCATACTTCTGACAGAAGTCTCACCAAGATTATCGCAGAAAATGCATATCTCATCTGGAAACCCCACGAAAATCAAGATGTCGCCGGTTCTGCATATCAGACGCGCTGTGGAGTGATGAAAACACCAGATCACGAGTTTCTCGCATTAAATAGCTCGAAACGAGCGATCTAGATGAGTCTGCATACTTCTGACAGAAGTCTCACCAAGATTATCGCAGAAAATGCATATCTCAGCTGGAAACCCCACGAAAACCAAGATATCGCCGGTTCTGCATATCAGCCGCACCGTGGAGTGGTGAAAACACCAGAAAACGTGTTACTCGCATTAACTAGCTCGACAAGAGCGTTCTGGATGATTCTGCATACTTCTCATAGATGAAACACCAAGATTATCGCAGAAAATGCATATTCCAGCTGGAAACCCCACTTAAACCAAGTTATCGGCGGCTCTACATATTAAACGCACTGTGGAGTGGCCAAAACACCAGAAATGTGTTTCTCGCATTAAATAGCTCGAAAAGAGCGATCTAGATGATTCTGCATACTTCTGACAGAAGACTCACCAAGATTATCGCAGAAAATGCATATCTCAGCTGGAAACCCCACGAAAACCAAGATATCGCCGGTTCTGCATATCAGACGCACTGTGGAGTGGTGAAAACAGCAGAAAACGTGTTTCTCGCATTAACTAGCTCGAAAAGAGCGTTCTCGATGCTTCCGTATACTTCTCATAGATGAAACACAAAGATTATCGCAGAAAATGCATATTTCAGCTAGAAACCCCACGAAAACCAAGTTATCGGCGGCTCTACATATCAAACGCACTGTGGAGTGGTCAAAACACCAGAAATCTTGTTTTTTCGCATTAAATAGCTCGAAGCGAGCGATCTAGATGATTCTGCATACTTCTGACTGAAGTCTAACCAATATTATCGCAGAAAATGCATATCGGAGCTTGAAACCCGACCGAAACCAAGATATCTCCGTTTCTGCATATCAAATGTACTGTGGAGTGGTGAATACACCAGAAAACGTGTTTCTCGCAGTAAATAGCTCGAAACGAGCGTTCTGGATGATTCTGCATACTTCTCATAGATGAAACACAAAGATTATCGCAGAAAATACATATCTTAGCTGGAAACCCCACGAAAACCAAGTAATCGGCGGCTCTACATATCAAACGCACTGTGGAGTGGCCAAAACACCAGACAACTTGTTTTTTCGCATTAAATAGCTCGAAACCAGCGATCTAGATAATTCAGCATACTTCTGACTAAAGTCACACCATGATTATCGCAGAAAATGCATATCTGAGCTGGAAACCCCACGAAAATCAAGATATCGCCGGTTCTGCATATCAAACGCCCTGTGGAGTGATGAAAACACCAGATAACGTGTTTCTCGCATTAAATAGCTCGAATAGAGCGATCTCGATGATTCTGCATACTTCTGACAGAAGACTCACCAAGATTATCGCAGAGAATGCATATTTTAGCTGGAAACCCCACGAAAACCAAGTTATCGGCGGCTCTACATATCAAACGCACTGTGGAGTGGTCAAAACACCAGAAAACATGTTTTTTCGCATTAAATAGTTCGAAACGAGCGACCTAGATGATTCTGCGTACTTCTCATAGATGAAACACCAAGATTATCGCAGAAAATGCATATCTCAGCTGGAAACCCCACGAAAACCAAGATATCGCCGGTTCTGCATATCAGCCGCACCGTGGAGTGGTGAAAACACCAGAAAACGTGTTACTCGCATTAACTAGCTCGACAAGAGCGTTCTGGATGATTCTGCATACTTCTCATAGATGAAACACCAAGATTATCGCAGAAAATGCATATTTCAGCTGGAAACCCCACTTAAACCAAGTTATCGGCGGCTCTACATATTAAACGCACTGTGGAGTGGCCAAAACACCAGAAAACTTGATTTTTCGCATTAAATAGCTCGAAACGAGCGATCTAGATGATTCTGCATACTTCTGACTGAAGTCTCACCAAGATTATCGCAGAAAATGCATATCTCAGCTTGAAACCCGACGAAAACCACGATGTCGCCGGTTCTGCATATCAAACGCACTGTGGGGTGGTGAAAACACCAGAAATGTGTTTCTCGCATTAAATAGCTCGAAAAGAGCGATCTAGATGATTCTGCATACTTCTGACAGAAGACTCACCAAGATTATCGCAGAAAATGCATATCTCAGCTGGAAACCCCACGAAAACCAAGATATCGCCGGTTCTGCATATCAGACGCACTGTGGAGTGGTGAAAACAGCAGAAAACGTGTTTCTCGCATTAACTAGCTCGAAAAGAGCGTTCTCGATGCTTCCGTATACTTCTCATAGATGAAACACAAAGATTATCGCAGAAAATGCATATTTCAGCTAGAAACCCCACGAAAACCAAGTTATCGGCGGCTCTACATATCAAACGCACTGTGGAGTGGTCAAAACACCAGAAATCTTGTTTTTTCGCATTAAATAGCTCGAAGCGAGCGATCTAGATGATTCTGCATACTTCTGACTGAAGTCTAACCAATATTATCGCAGAAAATGCATATCGGAGCTTGAAACCCGACCGAAACCAAGATATCTCCGTTTCTGCATATCAAATGTACTGTGGAGTGGTGAATACACCAGAAAACGTGTTTCTCGCAGTAAATAGCTCGAAACGAGCGTTCTGGATGATTCTGCATACTTCTCATAGATGAAACACAAAGATTATCGCAGAAAATACATATCTTAGCAGGAAACCCCACGAAAACCAAGTAATCGGCGGCTCTACATATCAAACGCACTGTGGAGTGGCCAAAACACCAGAAAACATGTTTTTTCGCATTAAATAGTTCGAAACGAGCGACCTAGATGATTCTGCGTACTTCTCATAGATGAAACACCAAGATTATCGCAGAAAATGCATATCTCAGCTGGAAACCCCACGAAAATCAAGATATCGCCGGTTCTGCATTTCAAGCGCCCTGTGGAGTGATGAAAACACCAGATAACGTGTTTCTCGCATTAAATAGCTCGAATAGAGCGATCTCGATGATTCTGCATTCCCTTGACAGAAGACTCACCAAGATTATCGCAGAAAATGCATATCTCATCTGGAAACCCCACAAAAATCAAGATGTCGCCGGTTCTGCATATCAGACGCCCTGTGGAGTGCTGAAAACACCAGATAACGTGTTTCTCGCATTAAATAGCTCGAATAGAGCGATCTCGATGATTCTGCATACTTCTGACTAAAGTCTCACCAAGATTATCGCAGAAAATGCATATTTCAGCTGGAAACCCCACGAAAACCAAGTTATCGGCGGCTCTACATATCAAACGCACTGTGGAGTGGTCAAAACACCAGAAAACTTGTTTTTTCGCATTAAATAGCTCGAAACGAGCGTTCAGGATGATTCTGCATACTTCTCATAGATGAAACACAAAGATTATTGCAGAAAATGCATATTTCAGCTGGAAACCCCACGAAAACCAAGTAATCGGCGGCTCTACATATCAAACGCACTGTGGAGTGGCCAAAACACCAGAAAACTTGCTTTTTCGCATTAAATAGCTCGAATTGAGCGATCTAGATGATTCTGCATACTTCTGACAGTAGTCTCACCAAGATTATCGCAGAAAATGCATATCTCAGCTGGAAACCCCACGAAAAATAAGATATCGCCGGTTCAGCATATCAAACGCCCTGTGGAGTGATGAAAACACCAGATAACGTGTTTCTCGCATTAAATAGCTCGAATAGAGCGATCTCGACGATTCTGCATACTTCTGACAGAAGACTCACCAAGATTATCGCAGAAAATGCATATCTCAGCTGGAAACCCCACGAAAACCAAGATATCGCCGGTTCTGCATATCAGACGCACTGTGGAGTGGTGCAAACACCAGCAAACGTGTTTCTCGCATTAACTAGCTCAAAAAGAGCGTTCTCGATGATTCTGCATACTTCTCATAGATGAAACACCAAGATTATCGCAGAAAATGCATATCTCAGCTGGAAACCCCACGAAAAATAATATATCGCCGGTTCAGCATATCAAACGCCCTGTGGAGTGATGAAAACACCAGATAACGTGTTTCTCGCATTAAATAGCTCGAATAGAGCGATCTCGATGATTCTGCATACTTCTGACAGTAAACTCACCAAGATTATCGCAGAAAATGCATATCTCAGCTGGAAACCCCACGAAAACCAAGATATCGCCGGTTCTGCATATCAGACGCACTGTGGAGTGGTGCAAACACCAGAAAACGTGTTTCTCGCATTAACTAGCTCAAAAAGAGCGTTCTCGATGATTCTGCATACTTCTCATAGATGAAACACCAAGATTATCGCAGAAAATGCATATTTCAGCTGGAAACGCCACGTAAACCAAGTTATCGGCGGCTCTACATATTAAACGCACTGTGGAGTAGCCAAAACACCAGAAAACTTGTTTTTTCGCATTAAATAGCTGGAAACGAGCGATCTAGATGATTCTGCATACTTCTGACTAAAGTCTCACCAAGATTATCTCAGAAAATGCATATCTCAGCTTGAAACCCGACGAAAACCATGATGTCGCCGCTTCTGCATATCAAACGCACTGTGGGGTGGTGAAAACACCAGAAGTGTGTTTCTCGCATTAAATAGCTCGAAAAGAGCGATCTAGATGATTCTGCATCCTTCTGACAGAAGTCTCACCAAGATTATCGCAGAAAATGCATTTCTCAGCTGGAACCCCCCGAAAACCAAGATATCGCCGGTTCGGCATATCAGACGCACTGTGGAGTGGTGAAAACACCAGAAAACGTGTTTCTCGCATTAACTAGCTCGAAAAGAGCGTTCTCGATGATTCCGCATACTTCTCATAGATGAAACACAAAGATTATCGCAGAAAATGCATATTTCAGCTGGAAACCCCACGTAAACCAAGTTATCGGCGGCTCTACACATTAAACGCACTGTGGAGTCTCCAAAACACCAGAAAACTTGTTTTTTCGCATTAAAGAGCTCGAAACGAGCGATCTAGATGATTCTGCATACTTCTGACTAAAGTCTCACCAAGATTATCGCAGAAAATGCATATCTCAGCTTGAAACCCGACGAAAACCACGATGTCGCCGGTTCTGCATATCAAACGCACTGTGGGGTGGTGAAAACACCAGAAAACGTGTTTCTCGCATTAACTAGCTCGAAAAGAGCGTTCTCGATGATTCCGCATACTTCTCATAGATGAAACACAAAGATTATCGCAGAAAATGCATATTTCAGCTGGAAACCACACGTAAACCAAGTTATCGGCGGCTCTACACATTAAACGCACTGTGGAGTCTCCAAAACACCAGAAAACGTGTTTCTCGCATTAAATAGCTCGAAAAGAGCGATCTAGATGATTCTGCATACTTCTGACAGAAGACTCTCCAAGATTATCGCAGAAAATGCATATCTGAGCTGGAAACCCCACGAAAACCAAGATATCGCCGGTTCTGCATATCAGACGCACTGTGGAGTGGTGAATACACCAGAAAACGTGTTTCTCGCATTAAATAGCTCGAAACGAGCGTTCTGGATGATTCTGCATACTTCTCATAGATGAAACACAAAGATTATCGCAGAAAATACATATCTCCGCTGGAAACCCCACGAAAACCAAGTTATCGGCGGCTCTACATATCAAACGCACTGTGGAGTGGTCAAAGCACCAGAAAACTTGTTTTTTCGCATTAAATAGTTCGAAACGAGCGACCTAGATGATTCTGCATCCTTCTCATAGATGAAACACCAAGATTATCGCAGAAAATGCATATTTCAGCTGGAAACCCCACGAAAATGAAGATATCGCCGGTTCTGCATATCAAACGCCCTGTGGAGTGGTGAAAACACCAGAAAACGTGTTACTCGCATTTCCTAGCTCGAAAAGAGCGTTCTGGATGATTCTGCATACTTCTCATAGATGAAACACCAAGATTATCGCAGAAAATGCATATCTCAGCTGGGAACCCCACGAAAACCAAGTTCTCGGCGACTCTACATATCAAACGCACTGTGGAGTGGTCAAAACACCAGAAAACTTGTTTTTTCGCATCTAATAGCTCGAAACGAGCGATCTAGATGATTCTGCATACTTCTGACTAAAGTCTCACCAAGATTATCGCAGAAAATGCATATCTCAGCATGAAACCCGACCGAAACCAAGATATCTCCGTTACTGCATGTCAAACGCCCTGTGGAGTGATGAAAACACCAGATAACGTGTTTCTCGCATTAAATAGCTCGAATAGAGCGATCTCGATGATTCTGCATACTTCTGACAGAAGACTCACCAAGATTATCGCAGGAAATGCATATTTCAGCTGGAAACCCCACGAAAACCAAGTTATCGGCGGCTCTTCATATCAAACGCACTGTGGAGTGGTCAAAGCACCAGAAAACTTGTTTTTTCGCATTAAATAGTTCGAAACGAGCGACCTAGATGATTCTGCATACTTCTCATAGATGAAACACCAAGATTATCGCAGAAAATGCATATTTCAGCTGGAAACTCCACGAAAATGAAGATATCGCCGGTTCTGCATATCAAACGCCCTGTGGAGTGATGAAAACACCAGATAACGTGTTTCTCTCATTAAATAGCTCGAATAGAGGGATCTCGATGATTCTGCATACTTCTGATAGAAGACTCAACAAGATTATCGCAGAGAATGCATATTTTAGCTGGAAACCCCACGAAAACCAAGTAATCGGCGGCTCTACATATCAAACGCACTGTGGAGTGGCCAAAACACCAGAAAACTTGTTTTTTCGCATTAAATAGCTCGAAACCAGCGATCTAGATAATTCTGCATACTTCTGACTAAAGTCACACCAAGATTATCGCAGAAAATGCATATCTCATCTGGAAACCCCACGAAAATCAAGATGTCGCCGGTTCTGCATATCAGACGCCCTGTGGAGTGCTGAAAACACCAGGTAACGTGTTTCTCGCATTAAATAGCTCGAATAGAGCGATCTCGATGATTCTGCATACTTCTGACAGAAGACTCACCAAGATTATCGCAGGAAATGCATATTTCAGCTGGAAACCCCACGAAAACCAAGTTATCGGCGGCTCTTCATATCAAACGCACTGTGGAGTGGTCAAAGCACCAGAAAACTTGTTTTTTCGCATTAAATAGTTCGAAACGAGCGAACTAGATGATTCTGCATACTTCTCATAGATGAAACACCAAGATTATCGCAGAAAATGCATATTTCAGCTGGAAACTCCACGAAAATGAAGATATCGCCGGTTCTGCATATCAAACGCCCTGTGGAGTGATGAAAACACCAGATAACGTGTTTCTCTCATTAAATAGCTCGAATAGAGCGATCCCGATGATTCTGCATACTTCTCATAGATGAAACACCAAGATTATCGCAGAAAATGCATATCTCAGCTTGAAACCCGACCGAAACCAAGATATCTCCGTTACTGCATGTCAAACGTACTGTGGAGTGGAGAATACACCAGAAAACGTGTTTCTCGCATTAAATAGCTCGAAAAGAGCGATCTAGATGATTCTGCATACTTCTGACAGAAGACTCACCAAGATTATCGCAGAAAATGGTTATTTCAGCTGGAAACCCCACGAAAACCAAGATATCGCCGGTTCTGCATATCAAACGCACTGTGGGGTGGTGAAAACACCAGAAAACGTGTTACTCGCATTTCCTAGCTCGAAAAGAGCGTTCTGGATGATTCTGCATACTTCTCATAGATGAAACACCAAGATTATCGCAGAAAATGCATATCTCAGCTGGGAACCCCACGAAAACCAAGTTCTCGGCGACTCTACATATCAAACGCACTGTGGAGTGGTCAAAACACCAGAAAACTTGTTTTTTCGCATCTAATAGCTCGAAACGAGCGATCTAGATGATTCTGCATACTTCTGACTAAAGTCTCACCAAGATTATCGCAGAAAATGCATATCTCAGCTTGAAACCCGACCGAAACCAAGATATCTCCGTTACTGCATGTCAAACGCCCTGTGGAGTGATGAAAACACCAGATAACGTGTTTCTCGCATTAAATAGCTCGAATAGAGCGATCTCGATGATTCTGCATCCTTCTGACAGAAGACTCACCATGATTATCGCAGGAAATGCATATTTCAGCTGGAAACCCCACGAAAACCAAGTTACCGGCGGCTCTACAAATCAAGCGCACTGTGGAGTGGTCAAAACATCAGAAAACTTGTTTTTTCGCATTAAATAGTTCGAAACGGGCGACTTAGATGATTCTGCATACTTCTCATAGATGAAACACCAAGATTATCGCAGAAAATGCATATTTCAGCTGGAAACCCCACGAAAATCAAGATATCGCCGGTTCTGCATATCCATCGCCCTGTGGAGTGATGAAAACACCAGATAACGTGTTTCTCGCATTAAATAGCTCGAATAGAGGGATCTCGATGATTCTGCATACTTCTGACTGAAGTCTCACCAAGATTATCGCAGAAAATGCATATTTCAGCTGGAAACCCCACGAAAATCAAGATATCGCCGGTTCTGCATATCAGACGCACTGTGGAGTGGTGAAAACACCAGATAACGTGTTTCTCGCATTAAATAGCTCGAATAGAGCGATCTCGATGATTCTGCATACTTCAGACAGAAGTCTCACCAATATTATCGCAGAAAATGCATATCTCAGCTTGAAACATCACGAAAATCAAGATGTCGCCGGTTCTGCATATCAAACGCACTGTGGGGTGGTGAAAACACCAGAAAACGTGTTTCTCGCATTAAATAGCTCGAAAAGAGCGATCTAGATGATTCTGCACACTTCTGACAGAGCACTCACCAAGATTGTCGCCGAAAAAGCATATCTCAGCTGGATACCCCACGAAAATCAAGATATCGCCGGTTCTGCATATCAAGCTCCCTGTGGAGTGATGAAAACACCAGATAACGTGTTTCTCGCATTAAATAGCTCGAATAGAGCGATCTCGATGATTCTGCTTACTCCTGACAGAAGACTCACCATAATTATCGCAGGTAATGCATATTTCTGCTGGAAACCCCACGAAAACCAAGTTATCGGCGGCTCTACATATCAAACGCACTGTGGAGTGGTCAAAACACCAGATAACGTGTTTCTCGCATTAAGTAGCTCGAATAGAGCGATCTCGATGATTCTGCATACTTCTGACAGAAGACTCACCAAGATTATCGCAGAAAATGCATATCTCCGCTGGAAACCCCACGACAACCAAGATATCGCCGGTTCTGCATATCAGACGCACCGTGGAGTAGTGAAAACACCAGAAAACGTGTTACTCGCATTAACTAGCTCGAAAAGAGCGTTCTGGATGATTCTGCATACTTCTCATAGATGAAACACAGAGATTATCGCAGAAAATGCATATTTCAGCAGGAAACTCCACGAAAACCAAGTTATCGGCGGCTCTACATATCAAACGCACAGTGGAGTGGTCAAAACACCAGATAACGTGTTTCTCGAATTGAATAGCTCGAATAGAGCGATCCCGATGATTCTGCATACTTCTCATAGATGAAACACAAAGATTATCGCAGTAAATGCATATTTCAGCTGGAAACCCCACGAAAACCAAGTTATCGGCGGCTCTACGTATCAAACGCACTGTTGGAGTGGTCAAAACACCAGATAACGTGT
Organism: Anthophora plumipes; assembly: GCA_951804975.1. Lineage (NCBI taxonomy): Eukaryota > Metazoa > Arthropoda > Insecta > Hymenoptera > Apidae > Anthophora > Anthophora plumipes. The sequence continues at coordinate 10,206,967 of CATORF010000207.1, forward strand.
TTCTCGCATTAAATAGCTCGAAAAGAGCGATCTAGATGATTCTGCATACGTCTGACAGAAGACGCACCAAGATTATCGCAGAAAATGCATATCTCAGCTGGAAACCCCACGAAAACCAAGTTATCGCCGGTTCTGCATATCAGACGCACCGTGGAGTGGTGAAAACACCTGACAACTTGTTTTTTCGCATTAAATTGCTCGAAACGAGCGATCTAGATGATTTTGCATACTTCTGACAGAAGACTCACCATAATTATCGCAGGTAATGCATATTTCTGCTGGAAACCCCACGAAAACCAAGTTATCGGCGGCTCTACATATCAAACGCACTGTGGAGTGGTCAAAACACCAGATAACGTGTTTCTCGCATTAAATAGCTCGAAAAGAGCGATATCGATGATACTGCATACTTCGGACAGAAGACTCACCATAATTATCGCAGGTAATGCATATTTCTGCTGGAAACCCCACGAAAACCAAGTTATCGGCGGCTCTACATATCAAACGCACTGTGGAGTGGTCAAAACACCAGAAAACGTGTTTCTCGCATTAACTAGCTCGAAAAGAGCGTTCTTGATGATTCTGCATACTTCTCATAGATGAAACACCAAGATTATCGCAGAAAATGCATATTTCAGCTGGAAACCCCACGAAAACCAAGTAATCGGCGGCTCTACATATCAAGCGCACTGTGGAGTGGTCAAAACAGCAGATAACGTGTTTCTCGCATTAAATAGCTCGAAAAGAGCGATATCGATGATACTGCATACTTCGGACAGAAGTCTCACCAATATTATCACAGAAAATGCATATCTCTGCTGGAAACACCACGAAAATCAAGATGTCGCCGGTTCTGCATATCAAACGCACTGTGGGGTGGTGAAAACACCAGAAAACGTGTTTCTCGCATTAAATAGCTCGAAAAGAGCGATCTAGATGATTCTGCACACTTCTGACAGAGCACTCACCAAGATTGTCGCAGAAAAAGCATATCTCAGCTGGATACCCCACGAAAATCAAGATATCGCCGGTTCTGCATATCAAACGCCCTGTGGAGTGATGAAAACACCAGATAACGTGTTTCTCGCATTAAATAGCTCGAATAGAGCGATCTCGATGATTCTGCATACTTCTGACAGAAGACTCACCATAATTATCGCAGGTAATGCATATTTCTGCTGGAAACCCCACGAAAACCAAGTTATCGGCGGCTCTACATATCAAACGCACTGTGGAGTGGTCAAAACACCATATAACGTGTTTCTCGCATTAAGTAGCTCGACTAGAGCGATATCGATGATTCTGCATACTTCTGACAGAAGACTCACCAAGATTATCGCAGAAAATGCATATCTCAGCTGGAAACCCCACGAAAACCAAGTTATCGCCGGTTCTGCATATCAGACGCACCGTGGAGTGGTGAAAACACCTGAAAACGTGTTTCTCGCATTAAATAGCTCGAAAAGAGCGATCTAGATGATTCTGCACACTTCTCACAGAGCACTCACCAAGATTGTCGCAGAAAAAGCATATCTCAGCTGGACACCCCACGAAAATCAAGATATCGCCGGTTCTGCATATCAAACGCCCTGTGGAGTGATGAAAACACCAGATAACGTGTTTCTCGCATTAACTAGCTCGAAAAGAGCGTTCTGGATGATTCTGCATACTTCTCATAGATGAAACACAGAGATTATCGCAGAAAATGCATATTTCAGCAGGAAACTCCACGAAAACCAAGTTATCGGCGGCACTACATATCAAACGCACTGTGGAGTGGTCAAAACACCAGATAACGTGTTTCTCGAATTGAATAGCTCGAATAGAGAGATCCCGATGATTCTGCATACTTCTCATAGATGAAACACAAAGATTATCGCAGTAAATGCATATTTCAGCTGGAAACACCACGAAAACCAAGTTATCGGCGGCTCTACGTATCAAACGCACTGTTGGAGTGGTCAAAACACCAGATAACGTGTTTCTCGCATTAAATAGCTCGAAAAGAGCGATCTAGATGATTCTGCATACTTCTGACAGAAGACGCACCAAGATTATCGCAGAAAATGCATATCTCAGCTGGAAACCCCACGAAAACCAAGTTATCGCCGGTTCTGCATATCAGACGCACCGTGGAGTGGTGAAAACACCTGAAAACGTGTTTCTCGCATTAAATAGCTCAAAAAGAGCGATCTAGATGATTCTGCATACTTCTGACAGAAGACTCACCAAGATTATCGCAGAAAATGCATATCTCAGCTGGAAACCCCACGAAAACCAAGATATCGCCGGTTCTGCATATCAGACGCACTGTGGAGTGATGAAAACACCAGATAACGTGTTTCTCGCATTAAATAGCTCGAATAGAGCGATCTCGATGATTCTGCATACTTCTGAAAGAAGACTCACCAAGATTATCGCAGTAAATTCATATCTCAGCTGGAAACCCCACGAAAACCAAGATATCGCCGGTTCTGCATATCAGACGCACTGTGGAGTGATGAAAACACCAGATAACGTGTTTCTCGCATTAAATAGCTCGAAAAGAGCGATCTAGATGATTCTGCACACTTCTGACAGAGCACTCGCCAAGATTGTCGCAGAAAAAGCATATCTCAGCTGGATACCCCACGAAAATCAAGATATCGCCGGTTCTGCATATCAAACGCCCTGTGGAGTGATGAAAACACCAGATAACGTGTTTCTCGCATTAAATAGCTCGAATAGAGCGATCTCGATGATTCTGCATACTTCTGACAGAAGACTCACCATAATTATCGCAGGTAATGCATATTTCTGCTGGAAACCCCACGAAAACCAAGTTATCGGCGGCTCTACATATCAAACGCACTGTGGAGTGGTCAAAACACCAGATAACGTGTTTCTCGAATTGAATAGCTCGAATAGAGCGATCCCGATGATTCTGCATACTTCTGACAGAAGACGCACCAAGATTATCGCAGAAAATGCATATCTCAGCTGGAAACCCCACGAAAACCAAGTTATCGCCGGTTCTGCATATCAGACGCACCGTGGAGTGGTGAAAACACCTGAAAACGTGTTTCTCGCATTAAATAGCTCAAAAAGAGCGATCTAGGTGATTCTGCATACTTCTGACAGAAGACTCACCAAGCTTATCGCAGAAAATGCATATCTCAGCTGGAAACCCCACGAAAACCAAGATATCGCCGGTTCTGCATATCAGACGCACTGTGGAGTGATGAAAACACCAGATAACGTGTTTCTCGCATTAAATAGCTCGAATAGAGCGATCTCGATGATTCTGCACACTTCTGACAGAGCACTCACCAAGATTGTCGCAGAAAAAGCATATCTCAGCTGGATACCCCACGAAAATCAAGATATCGCCGGTTCTGCATATCAAACGCCCTGTGGAGTGATGAAAACACCAGATAACGTGTTTCTCGCATTAAATAGCTCGAATAGAGCGATCTCGATGATTCTGCATACTTCTGACAGAGGTCTCACCAAGATTATCGCAGAAAATGCATATCTCAGCTGGAAACCCCACGAAAATCAAGATATCGCCGGTTCTGCATATCAAACGCCCTGTGGAGTGATGAAAACACCAGATAACGTGTTTCTCGCATTAAATAGCTCGAATAGAGCGATCTCGACGATTCTGCATACTTCTGACAGATGACTCAACAAGATTATCGCAGGAAATGCATATTTCAGCTGGAAACCCCACGAAAACCAAGTTATCGGCGGCTCTACATATCAAACGCACTGTGGAGTGGTGAAAACACCAGAAACCGTGTTTCTCGCATTAACTAGCTCGAAAAGAGCGTTCTGGATGATTCTGCATCCTTCTCGTAGATGAAACACAAAGATTATCGCAGAAAATGCATATTTCAGCTGGAAACCCCACGAAAACCAAGTTATCGGCGGCTCTACATATCAAACGCACTGTGGAGTGGTCAAAACACCACATAACGTGTTTCTCGCATTAAATAGCTCGAAAAGAGTGATATCGATGATTCTGCATACTTCGGACAGAAGTCTCACCAATATTATCGCAGAAAATGCATATCTCAGCTGGAAACCCCACGAAAACCAAGTTATCGCCGGTTCTGCATATCAGACGCACCGTGGAGTGGTGAAAACACCTGAAAACGTGTTTCTCGCATTAAATAGCTCGAAAAGAGCGATCTAGATGATTCTGCACACTTCTGACAGAGCACTCACCAAGATTGTCGCCGAAAAAGCATATCTCAGCTGGATACCCCACGAAAATCAAGATATCGCCGGTTCTGCATATCAAGCTCCCTGTGGAGTGATGAAAACACCAGATAACGTGTTTCTCGCATTAAATAGCTCGAATAGAGCGATCTCGATGATTCTGCTTACTCCTGACAGAAGACTCACCATAATTATCGCAGGTAATGCATATTTCTGCTGGAAACCCCACGAAAACCAAGTTATCGGCGGCTCTACATATCAAACGCACTGTGGAGTGGTCAAAACACCAGATAACGTGTTTCTCGCATTAAGTAGCTCGAATAGAGCGATCTCGATGATTCTGCATACTTCTGACAGAAGACTCACCAAGATTATCGCAGAAAATGCATATCTCAGCTGGAAACCCCACGACAACCAAGATATCGCCGGTTCTGCATATCAGACGCACCGTGGAGTGGTGAAAACACCAGAAAACGTGTTACTCGCATTAACTAGCTCGAAAAGAGCGTTCTGGATGATTCTGCATACTTCTCATAGATGAAACACAGAGATTATCGCAGAAAATGCATATTTCAGCAGGAAACTCCACGAAAACCAAGTTATCGGCGGCTCTACATATCAAACGCACAGTGGAGTGGTCAAAACACCAGATAACGTGTTTCTCGAATTGAATAGCTCGAATAGAGCGATCCCGATGATTCTGCATACTTCTCATAGATGAAACACAAAGATTATCGCAGTAAATGCATATTTCAGCTGGAAACCCCACGAAAACCAAGTTATCGGCGGCTCTACGTATCAAACGCACTGTTGGAGTGGTCAAAACACCAGATAACGTGTTTCTCGCATTAAATAGCTCGAAAAGAGCGATCTAGATGATTCTGCATACTTCTGACAGAAGACGCACCAAGATTATCGCAGAAAATGCATATCTCAGCTGGAAACCCCACGAAAACCAAGTTATCGCCGGTTCTGCATATCAGACGCACCGTGGAGTGGTGAAAACACCTGACAACTTGTTTTTTCGCATTAAATTGCTCGAAACGAGCGATCTAGATGATTTTGCATACTTCTGACAGAAGTCTCACCCAGATTATCGCAGAAAATGCATATCTCAGCTGGAAACCTCACGAAAATCAAGATGTCGCCGGTTCTGCATATCAAACGCACTGTGGAGTGGTGAAAACAACCAGATAACGTGTTTCTCGCATCAAATAGCTCGAAACGAGCGATCTAGGTAATTCTGCATACTTCTGAGAGAGGACTCACCAAGATTATCGCAGAAAAAGCATATCTCAGCTGGAAACCCCACGAAAATCAAGATATCGCCGGTTCTGCATATCAAACGCCCTGTGGAGTGATGAAAACACCAGATAACGTGTTTCTCGCATTAAATAGCTCGAATAGAGCGATCTCGATGATTCTGCATACTTCTGACAGAAGACTCAACAAGATTATCTCAGGAAATGCATATTACAGCTGGAAACCCCACGAAAACCAAGTTATCGGCGACTCTACATATCAAACGCACTGTGGAGTGGTCAAAACACCAGAAAACTTGTTTTTTCGCATTAAATAGCTCGAAACGAGCGATCTAGATGAATCTGCACACTTCTGACAGAAGTCTCACCAAGATTATCGCAGAAAATGCATATTTCAGCTGGAAACCCCACGAAAATCAAGATATCGCCGGTTCTGCATATCAGACGCACTGTGGAGTGGTGAAAACACCAGAAAACGTGTTTCTCGCATTAACTAGCTCGAAAAGAGCGTTCTTGATGATTCTGCATACTTCTCATAGATGAAACACCAAGATTATCGCAGAAAATGCATATTTCAGCTGGAAACCCCACGAAAACCAAGTAATCGGCGGCTCTACATATCAAGCGCACTGTGGAGTGGTCAAAACAGCAGATAACGTGTTTCTCGCATTAAATAGCTCGAAAAGAGCGATATCGATGATACTGCATACTTCGGACAGAAGTCTCACCAATATTATCACAGAAAATGCATATCTCTGCTGGAAACACCACGAAAATCAAGAAGTCGCCGGTTCTGCATATCAAACGCACTGTGGGGTGGTGAAAACACCAGAAAACGTGTTTCTCGCATTAAATAGCTCGAAAAGAGCGATCTAGATGATTCTGCACACTTCTGACAGAGCACTCACCAAGATTGTCGCAGAAAAAGCATATCTCAGCTGGATACCCCACGAAAATCAAGATATCGCCGGTTCTGCATATCAAACGCCCTGTGGAGTGATGAAAACACCAGATAACGTGTTTCTCGCATTAAATAGCTCGAATAGAGCGATCTCGATGATTCTGCATACTTCTGACAGAAGACTCACCATAATTATCGCAGGTAATGCATATTTCTGCTGGAAACCCCACGAAAACCAAGTTATCGGCGGCTCTACATATCAAACGCACTGTGGAGTGGTCAAAACACCAGATAACGTGTTTCTCGCATTAAGTAGCTCGACTAGAGCGATATCGATGATTCTGCATACTTCTGACAGAAGACTCACCAAGATTATCGCAGAAAATGCATATCTCAGCTGGAAACCCCACGAAAATCAAGATATCGCCGGTTCTGCATATCAGACGCACTGTGGAGTGGTGAAAACACCAGATAACGTGTTTCTCGCATTAACTAGCTCGAAAAGAGCGTTCTGGATGATTCTGCATACTTCTCATAGATGAAACACAGAGATTATCGCAGAAAATGCATATTTCAGCAGGAAACTCCACGAAAACCAAGTTATCGGCGGCACTACATATCAAACGCACTGTGGAGTGGTCAAAACACCAGATAACGTGTTTCTCGAATTGAATAGCTCGAATAGAGAGATCCCGATGATTCTGCATACTTCTCATAGATGAAACACAAAGATTATCGCAGTAAATGCATATTTCAGCTGGAAACACCACGAAAACCAAGTTATCGGCGGCTCTACGTATCAAACGCACTGTTGGAGTGGTCAAAACACCAGATAACGTGTTTCTCGCATTAAATAGCTCGAAAAGAGCGATATCGATGATACTGCATACTTCGGACAGAAGTCTCACCAATATTATCACAGAAAATGCATATCTCTGCTGGAAACACCACGAAAATCAAGAAGTCGCCGGTTCTGCATATCAAACGCACTGTGGGGTGGTGAAAACACCAGAAAACGTGTTTCTCGCATTAAATAGCTCGAAAAGAGCGATCTAGATGATTCTGCACACTTCTGACAGAGCACTCACCAAGATTGTCGCAGAAAAAGCATATCTCAGCTGGATACCCCACGAAAATCAAGATATCGCCGGTTCTGCATATCAAACGCCCTGTGGAGTGATGAAAACACCAGATAACGTGTTTCTCGCATTAAATAGCTCGAATAGAGCGATCTCGATGATTCTGCATACTTCTGACAGAAGACTCACCATAATTATCGCAGGTAATGCATATTTCTGCTGGAAACCCCACGAAAACCAAGTTATCGGCGGCTCTACATATCAAACGCACTGTGGAGTGGTCAAAACACCAGATAACGTGTTTCTCGCATTAAGTAGCTCGACTAGAGCGATATCGATGATTCTGCATACTTCTGACAGAAGACTCACCAAGATTATCGCAGAAAATGCATATCTCAGCTGGAAACCCCACGAAAATCAAGATATCGCCGGTTCTGCATATCAGACGCACTGTGGAGTGGTGAAAACACCAGATAACGTGTTTCTCGCATTAACTAGCTCGAAAAGAGCGTTCTGGATGATTCTGCATACTTCTCATAGATGAAACACAGAGATTATCGCAGAAAATGCATATTTCAGCAGGAAACTCCACGAAAACCAAGTTATCGGCGGCACTACATATCAAACGCACTGTGGAGTGGTCAAAACACCAGATAACGTGTTTCTCGAATTGAATAGCTCGAATAGAGAGATCCCGATGATTCTGCATACTTCTCATAGATGAAACACAAAGATTATCGCAGTAAATGCATATTTCAGCTGGAAACACCACGAAAACCAAGTTATCGGCGGCTCTACGTATCAAACGCACTGTTGGAGTGGTCAAAACACCAGATAACGTGTTTCTCGCATTAAATAGCTCGAAAAGAGCGATCTAGATGATTCTGCATACTTCTGACAGAAGACGCACCAAGATTATCGCAGAAAATGCATATCTCAGCTGGAAACCCCACGAAAACCAAGTTATCGCCGGTTCTGCATATCAGACGCACCGTGGAGTGGTGAAAACACCTGAAAACGTGTTTCTCGCATTAAATAGCTCAAAAAGAGCGATCTAGATGATTCTGCATACTTCTGACAGAAGACTCACCAAGATTATCGCAGAAAATGCATATCTCAGCTGGAAACCCCACGAAAACCAAGATATCGCCGGTTCTGCATTACAGACGCACTGTGGAGTGATGAAAACACCAGATAACGTGTTTCTCGCATTAAATAGCTCGAATAGAGCGATCTCGATGATTCTGCATACTTCTGAAAGAAGACTCACCAAGATTATCGCAGTAAATTCATATCTCAGCTGGAAACCCCACGAAAACCAAGATATCGCCGGTTCTGCATATCAGACGCACTGTGGAGTGATGAAAACACCAGATACCGTGTTTCTCGCATTAAATAGCTCGAAAAGAGCGATCTAGATGATTCTGCACACTTCTGACAGAGCACTCACCAAGATTGTCGCAGAAAAAGCATATCTCAGCTGGATACCCCACGAAAATCAAGATATCGCCGGTTCTGCATATCAAACGCCCTGTGGAGTGATGAAAACACCAGATAACGTGTTTCTCGCATTAAATAGCTCGAATAGAGCGATCTCGATGATTCTGCATACTTCTGACAGAAGACTCACCATAATTATCGCAGGTAATGCATATTTCTGCTGGAAACCCCACGAAAACCAAGTTATCGGCGGCTCTACATATCAAACGCACTGTGGAGTGGTCAAAACACCAGATAACGTGTTTCTCGAATTGAATAGCTCGAATAGAGCGATCCCGATGATTCTGCATACTTCTGACAGAAGACGCACCAAGATTATCGCAGAAAATGCATATCTCAGCTGGAAACCCCACGAAAACCAAGTTATCGCCGGTTCTGCATATCAGACGCACCGTGGAGTGGTGAAAACACCTGAAAACGTGTTTCTCGCATTAAATAGCTCAAAAAGAGCGATCTAGGTGATTCTGCATACTTCTGACAGAAGACTCACCAAGCTTATCGCAGAAAATGCATATCTCAGCTGGAAACCCCACGAAAACCAAGATATCGCCGGTTCTGCATATCAGACGCACTGTGGAGTGATGAAAACACCAGATAACGTGTTTCTCGCATTAAATAGCTCGAATAGAGCGATCTCGATGATTCTGCACACTTCTGACAGAGCACTCACCAAGATTGTCGCAGAAAAAGCATATCTCAGCTGGATACCCCACGAAAATCAAGATATCGCCGGTTCTGCATATCAAACGCCCTGTGGAGTGATGAAAACACCAGATAACGTGTTTCTCGCATTAAATAGCTCGAATAGAGCGATCTCGATGATTCTGCATACTTCTGACAGAGGTCTCACCATGATTATCGCAGGAAATGCATATTTCAGCTGGAAACCCCACGAAAACCAAGTTATCGGCGGCTCTACATATCAAACGCACTGTGGAGTGGTGAAAACACCAGAAACCGTGTTTCTCGCATTAACTAGCTCGAAAAGAGCGTTCTGGATGATTCTGCATCCTTCTCGTAGATGAAACACAAAGATTATCGCAGAAAATGCATATTTCAGCTGGAAACCCCACGAAAACCAAGTTATCGGCGGCTCTACATATCAAACGCACTGTGGAGTGGTCAAAACACCACATAACGTGTTTCTCGCATTAAATAGCTCGAAAAGAGTGATATCGATGATTCTGCATACTTCGGACAGAAGTCTCACCAATATTATCGCAGAAAATGCATATCTCAGCTGGAAACCCCACGAAAACCAAGTTATCGCCGGTTCTGCATATCAGACGCACCGTGGAGTGGTGAAAACACCTGAAAACGTGTTTCTCGCATTAAATAGCTCGAAAAGAGCGATCTAGATGATTCTGCACACTTCTGACAGAGCACTCACCAAGATTGTCGCAGAAAAAGCATATCTCAGCTGGATTCCCCACGAAAATCAAGATATCGCCGGTTCTGCATATCAAACGCCCTGTGGAGTGATGAAAACACCAGATAACGTGTTTCTCGCATTAAATAGCTCGAATAGAGCGATCTTGATGATTCTGCATACGTCTGACAGAAGACTCACCATAATTATCGCAGGTAATGCATATTTCTGCTGGAAACCCCACGAAAACCAAGTTATCGGCGGCTCTACATATCAAACGCACTGTGGAGTGGTCAAAACACCAGATAACGTGTTTCTCGCATTAAGTAGCTCGAATAGAGCGATCTCGATGATTCTGCATACCTCTGACAGAAGACTCACCAAGATTATCGCAGAAAATGCATATCTCAGCTGGAAACCCCACGACAACCAAGATATCGCCGGTTCTGCATATCAGACGCACCGTGGAGTGGTGAAAACACCAGAAAACGTGTTACTCGCATTAACTAGCTCGAAAAGAGCGTTCTGGATGATTCTGCATACTTCTCATAGATGAAACACAGAGATTATCGCAGAAAATGCATATTTCAGCAGGAAACTCCACGAAAACCAAGTTATCGGCGGTTCTGCATATCAGACGCACTGTGGAGTGATGAAAACACCAGATAACGTGTTTCTCGCATTAAATAGCTCGAATAGAGCGATCTCGATGATTCTGCATACTTCTGACAGAAGACTCACCAAGATTATCGCAGTAAATTCATATCTCAGCTGGAAACCCCACGAAAACCAAGATATCGCCGGTTCTGCATATCATACGCACTGTGGAGTGATGAATACACCAGATAATGTGTTTCTCGCATTAAATAGCTCGAAAAGAGCGATCTAGATGATTCTGCACACTTCTGACAGAGCACTCACCAAGATTGTCGCAGAAAAAGCATATCTCAGCTGGATACCCCACGAAAATCAAGATATCGCCGGTTCTGCATATGAAACGCCCTGTGGAGTGATGAAAACACCAGATAACGTGTTTCTCGCATTAAATAGCTCGAATAGAGCGATCTCGACGATTCTGCAACCTTCTGACAGATGACTCAACAAGATTATCGCAGGAAATGCATATTTCAGTTGGAAACCCCACGAAAACCAAGTTATCGGCGGCTCTACATATCAAACGCACTGTGGAGTGGTCAAAACACCAGATAACGTGTTTCTCGAATTGAATAGCTCGAATAGAGCGATCCCGATGATTCTGCATACTTCTCATAGATGAAACACAAAGATTATCGCAGTAAATGCATATTTCAGCTGGAAACACCACGAAAACCAAGTTATCGGCGGCTCTAAGTATCAAACGCACTGTTGGAGTGGTCAAAACACCAGATAACGTGTTTCTCGCATTAAATTGCTCGAAACGAGCGATCTAGATGATTCTGCATACTTCTGACAGAGGTCTCACCAAGATTATCGCAGAAAATGCATATCTCAGCTGGAAACCCCACGAAAATCAAGATATCGCCGGTTCTGCATATCAAACGCCCTGTGGAGTGATGAAAACACCAGATAACGTGTTTCTCGCATTAAATAGCTCGAATAGAGCGATCTCGACGATTCTGCATTCTTCTGACAGATGACTCAACAAGATTATCGCAGGAAATGCATATTTCAGCTGGAAACCCCACGAAAACCAAGTTATCGGCGGCTCTACATATCAAACGCACTGTGGGGTGGTGAAAACACCAGAAAACGTGTTTCTCGCATTAAATAGCTCGAAAAGAGCGATCTAGATGATTCTGCATACTTCTGACAGAAGACTCACCAAGATTATCGCAGAAAATGCATATCTCAGCTGGAAACCCCACGAAAACCAAGATATCGCCGGTTCTGCATATCAGACGCACTGTGGAGTGACGAAGACACCATATAACGTGTTTCTCGCATTAAATAGCTCGAATAGAGCGATCTCGATGATTCTGCATACTTCTGACAGAAGACTCACCAAGATTATCGCAGTAAATTCATATCTCAGCTGGAAACCCCACGAAAACCAAGATATCGCCGGTTCTGCATATCAGACGCACTGTGGAGTGGTGAAAACACAAGAAAACGTGTTTCTCGCATTAACTAGCTCGAAAAGAGCGTTCTGGATGATTCTGCATCCTTCTCGTAGATGAAACACAAAGATTATCGCAGAAAATGCATATTTCAGCTGGAAACCCCACGAAAACCAAGTTATCGGCGGCTCTACATATCAAACGCACTGTGGAGTGGTCAAAACACCACATAACGTGTTTCTCGCATTAAATAGCTCGAAAAGAGTGATATCGATGATTCTGCATACTACGGACAGAAGTCTCACCAATATTATCGCAGAAAATGCATATCTCAGCTGGAAACCCCACGAAAACCAAGATATCGCCGGTTCTGCATATCAAACGCCCTGTGGAGAGATGAAAACACCAGATAACGTGTTGCTCGCATTAAATAGCTCGAATAGAGCGATCTCGACGATTCTGCATACTTCTGACAGATGACTCAACAAGATTATCGCAGGAAATGCATATTTCAGCTGGAAACCCCACGAAAACCAAGTTATCGGCGGCTCTACATATCAAACGCACTGTGGGGTGGTGAAAACACCAGAAAACGTGTTTCTCGCATTAAATAGCTCGAAAAGAGCGATCTAGATGATTCTGCACACTTCTGACAGAGCACTCACCAAGATTGTCGCAGAAAAAGCATATCTCAGCTGGATACCCCACGAAAATCAAGATATCGCCGGTTCTGCATATCAAACGCCCTGTGGAGTGATGAAAACACCAGATAACGTGTTTCTCGCATTAAATAGCTCGAATAGAGCGATCTCGATGATTCTGCATACTTCTGACAGAAGACTCACCATAATTATCGCAGGTAATGCATATTTCTGCTGGAAACCCCACGAAAACCAAGTTATCGGCGGCTCTACATATCAAACGCACTGTGAAGTGGTCAAAACACCAGATAACGTGTTTCTCGAATTGAATAGCTCGAATAGAGCGATCCCGATGATTCTGCATACTTCTCATAGATGAAACACAAAGATTATCGCAGTAAATGCATATTTCAGCTGGAAACACCACGAAAACCAAGTTATCGGCGGCTCTAAGTATCAAACGCACTGTTGGAGTGGTCAAAACACCAGATAACGTGTTTCTCGCATTAAATTGCTCGAAACGAGCGATCTAGATGATTCTGCATACTTCTGACAGAGGTCTCACCAAGATTATCGCAGAAAATGCATATCTCAGCTGGAAACCCCACGAAAATCAAGATATCGCCGGTTCTGCATATCAAACGCCCTGTGGAGTGATGAAAACACCAGATAACGTGTTTCTCGCATTAAATAGCTCGAATAGAGCGATCTCGACGATTCTGCATACTTCTGACAGATGACTCAACAAGATTATCGCAGGAAATGCATATTTCAGCTGGAAACCCCACGAAAACCAAGTTATCGGCGGCTCTACATATCAAACGCACTGTGGGGTGGTGAAAACACCAGAAAACGTGTTTCTCGCATTAAATAGCTCGAAAAGAGCGATCTAGATGATTCTGCATACTTCTGACGGAAGACTCACCAAGATTATCGCAGAAAATGCATATCTCAGCTGGAAACCCCACGAAAACCAAGATATCGCCGGTTCTGCATATCAGACGCACTGTGGAGTGACGAAAACACCATATAACGTGTTTCTCGCATTAAATAGCTCGAATAGAGCGATCTCGATGATTCTGCATACTTCTGACAGAAGACTCACCAAGATTATCGCAGTAAATTCATATCTCAGCTGGAAACCCCACGAAAACCAAGATATCGCCGGTTCTGCATATCAGACGCACTGTGGAGTGGTGAAAACACAAGAAAACGTGTTTCTCGCATTAACTAGCTCGAAAAGAGCGTTCTGGATGATTCTGCATCCTTCTCGTAGATGAAACACAAAGATTATCGCAGAAAATGCATATTTCAGCTGGAAACCCCACGAAAACCAAGTTATCGGCGGCTCTACGTATCAAACGCACTGTTGGAGTGGTCAAAACACCACATAACGTGTTTCTCGCATTAAATAGCTCGAAAAGAGCGATCTAGATGATTCTGCATACTTCTGACAGAAGACGCACCAAGATTATCGCAGAAAATGCATATCTCAGCTGGAAACCCCACGAAAACCTAGTTATCGCCGGTTCTGCATATCAGACGCACCGTGGAGTGGTGAAAACACCTGAAAACGTGTTTCTCGCATTAAATAGCTCAAAAAGAGCGATCTAGATGATTCTGCATACTTCTGACAGAAGACTCACCAAGATTATCGCAGAAAATGCATATCTCAGCTGGAAACCCCACGAAAACCAAGATATCGCCGGTTCTGCATATCAGACGCACTGTGGAGTGATGAAAACACCAGATAACGTGTTTCTCGCATTAAATAGCTCGAATAGAGCGATCTCGATGATTCTGCATACTTCTGACAGAAGACTCACCATAATTATCGCAGGTAATGCATATTTCTGCTGGAAACCCCACGAAAACCAAGTTATCGGCGGCTCTACATATCAAACGCACTGTGAAGTGGTCAAAACACCAGATAACGTGTTTCTCGAATAGAATAGCTCGAATAGAGCGATCCCGATGATTCTGCATACTTCTCATAGATGAAACACAAAGATTATCGCAGTAAATGCATATTTCAGCTGGAAACACCACGAAAACCAAGTTATCGGCGGCTCTAAGTATCAAACGCACTGTTGGAGTGGTCAAAACACCAGATAACGTGTTTCTCGCATTAAATTGCTCGAAACGAGCGATCTAGATGATTCTGCATACTTCTGACAGAGGTCTCACCAAGATTATCGCAGAAAATGCATATCTCAGCTGGAAACCCCACGAAAATCAAGATATCGCCGGTTCTGCATATCAAACGCCCTGTGGAGTGATGAAAACACCAGATAACGTGTTTCTCGCATTAAATAGCTCGAATAGAGCGATCTCGACGATTCTGCATACTTCTGACAGATGACTCAACAAGATTATCGCAGGAAATGCATATTTCAGCTGGAAACCCCACGAAAACCAAGTTATCGGCGGCTCTACATATCAAACGCACTGTGGGGTGGTGAAAACACCAGAAAACGTGTTTCTCGCATTAAATAGCTCGAAAAGAGCGATCTAGATGATTCTGCATACTTCTGACAGAAGACTCACCAAGATTATCGCAGAAAATGCATATCTCAGCTGGAAACCCCACGAAAACCAAGATATCGCCGGTTCTGCATATCAGACGCACTGTGGAGTGACGAAAACACCACATAACGTGTTTCTCGCATTAAATAGCTCGAATAGAGCGATCTCGATGATTCTGCATACTTCTGACAGAAGACTCACCAATATTATCGCAGTAAATTCATATCTCAGCTGGAAACCCCACGAAAATCAAGATATCGCCGGTTCTGCATATCAAACGCCCTGTGGAGTGATGAAAACACCAGATAACGTGTTTCTCGCATTAAATAGCTCGAATAGAGCGATCTCGATGATTCTGCATACTTCTGACAGAAGACTCACCATAATTATCGCAGGTAATGCATATTTCTGCTGGAAACCCCACGAAAACCAAGTTATCGGCGGCTCTACATATCAAACGCACTGTGGAGTGGTCAAAACACCAGATAACGTGTTTCTCGAATTGAATAGCTCGAATAGAGCGATCCCGATGATTCTGCATACTTCTCATAGATGAAACACAAAGATTATCGCAGTAAATGCATATTTCAGCTGGAAACACCACGAAAACCAAGTTATCGGCGGCTCTATGTATCAAACGCACTGTTGGAGTGGTCAAAACACCAGATAACGTGTTTCTCGCATTAAATTGCTCGAAACGAGCGATCTAGATGATTCTGCATACTTCTGACAGAGGTCTCACCAAGATTATCGCAGAAAATGCATATCTCAGCTGGAAACCCCACGAAAATCAAGATATCGCCGGTTCTGCATATCAAACGCCCTGTGGAGTGATGAAAACACCAGATAACGTGTTTCTCGCATTAAATAGCTCGAATAGAGCGATCTCGACGATTCTGCATACTTCTGACAGATGACTCAACAAGATTATCGCAGGAAATGCATATTTCAGCTGGAAACCCCACGAAAACCAAGTTATCGGCGGCTCTACGTATCAAACGC
Organism: Anthophora plumipes; assembly: GCA_951804975.1. Taxonomy (NCBI): domain Eukaryota; kingdom Metazoa; phylum Arthropoda; class Insecta; order Hymenoptera; family Apidae; genus Anthophora; species Anthophora plumipes. The sequence goes on from CATORF010000207.1 coordinate 10,223,507, forward strand.
ACTGTGGAGTGGTGAAAACACCAGAAAACGTGTTTCTCGCATTAACTAGCTCGAAAAGAGCGTTCTGGATGATTCTGCATCCTTCTCGTAGATGAAACACAAAGATTATCGCAGAAAATGCATATTTCAGCTGGAAACCCCACGAAAACCAAGTTATCGGCGGCTCTACATATCAAACGCACTGTGGAGTGGTCAAAACACCACATAACGTGTTTCTCGCATTAAATAGCTCGAAAAGAGTGATATCGATGATTCTGCATACTTCGGGCAGAAGTCTCACCAATATTATCGCAGAAAATGCATATCTCAGCTGGAAACCCCACGAAAACCAAGTTATCGCCGGTTCTGCATATCAGACGCACCGTGGAGTGGTGAAAACACCTGAAAACGTGTTTCTCGCATTAAATAGCTCGAAAAGAGCGATCTAGATGATTCTGCACACTTCTGACAGAGCACTCACCAAGATTGCCGCAGAAAAAGCATATCTCAGCTGGATTCCCCACGAAAATCAAGATATCGCCGGTTCTGCATATCAAACGCCCTGTGGAGTGATGAAAACACCAGATAACGTGTTTCTCGCATTAAATAGCTCGAATAGAGCGATCTCGATGATTCTGCATACGTCTGACAGAAGACTCACCATAATTATCGCAGGTAATGCATATTTCTGCTGGAAACCCCACGAAAACCAAGTTATCGGCGGCTCTACATATCAAACGCACTGTGGAGTGGTCAAAACACCAAATAACGTGTTTCTCGCATTAAATAGCTCGAAAAGAGCGATCTAGATGATTCTGCACACTTCTGACAGAGCACTCACCAAGATTGTCGCAGAAAAAGCATATCTCAGCTGGATACCCCACGAAAATCAAGATATCGCCGGTTCTGCATATCAAACGCCCTGTGGAGTGATGAAAACACCAGATAACGTGTTTCTCGCATTAAATAGCTCGAATAGAGCGATCTCGATGATTCTGCATACTTCTCATAGATGAAACACAGAGATTATCGCAGAAAATGCATATTTCAGCAGGAAACTCCACGAAAACCAAGTTATCGGCGGCACTACATATCAAACGCACTGTGGAGTGGTCAAAACACCAGATAACGTGTTTCTCGAATTGAATAGCTCGAATAGAGCGATCCCGATGATTCTGCATACTTCTCATAGATGAAACACAAAGATTATCGCAGTAAATGCATATTTCAGCTGGAAACACCACGAAAACCAAGTTATCGGCGGCTCTACGTATCAAACGCACTGTTGGAGTGGTCAAAACACCAGATAACGTGTTTCTCGCATTAAATAGCTCGAAAAGAGCGATCTAAATGATTCTGCATACTTCTGACAGAAGACGCACCAAGATTATCGCAGAAAATGCATATCTCAGCTGGAAACCCCACGAAAACCAAGTTATCGCCGGTTCTGCATATCAGACGCACCGTGGAGTGGTGAAAACACCTGAAAACGTGTTTCTCGCATTAAATAGCTCAAAAAGAGCGATCTAGATGATTCTGCATACTTCTGACAGAAGACTCACCAAGATTATCGCAGAAAATGCATATCTCAGCTGGAAACCCCACGAAAACCAAGATATCGCCGGTTCTGCATATCAGACGCACTGTGGAGTGATGAAAACACCAGATAACGTGTTTCTCGCATTAAATAGCTCGAATAGAGCGATCTCGATGATTCTGCATACTTCTGACAGAAGACTCACCAAGATTATCGCAGTAAATTCATATCTCAGCTGGAAACCCCACGAAAACCAAGATATCGCCGGTTCTGCATATCAGACGCACTGTGGAGTGATGAAAACACCAGATAACGTGTTTCTCGCATTAAATAGCTCGAAAAGAGCGATCTAGATGATTCTGCACACTTCTGACAGAGCACTCACCAAGATTGTCGCAGAAAAAGCATATCTCAGCTGGATACCCCACGAAAATCAAGATATCGCCGGTTCTGCATATCAAACGCCCTGTGGAGTGATGAAAACACCAGATAACGTGTTTCTCGCATTAAATAGCTCGAATAGAGCGATCTCGATGATTCTGCATACTTCTGACAGAAGACTCACCATAATTATCGCAGGTAATGCATATTTCTGCTGGAAACCCCACGAAAACCAAGTTATCGGCGGCTCTACATATCAAACGCACTGTGGAGTGGTCAAAACACCAGATAACGTGTTTCTCGAATTGAATAGCTCGAATAGAGCGATCCCGATGATTCTGCATACTTCTCATAGATGAAACACAAAGATTATCGCAGTAAATGCATATTTCAGCTGGAAACACCACGAAAACCAAGTTATCGGCGGCTCTATGTATCAAACGCACTGTTGGAGTGGTCAAAACACCAGATAACGTGTTTCTCGCATTAAATTGCTCGAAACGAGCGATCTAGATGATTCTGCATACTTCTGACAGAGGTCTCACCAAGATTATCGCAGAAAATGCATATCTCAGCTGGAAACCCCACGAAAATCAAGATATCGCCGGTTCTGCATATCAAACGCCCTGTGGAGTGATGAAAACACCAGATAACGTGTTTCTCGCATTAAATAGCTCGAATAGAGCGATCTCGACGATTCTGCATACTTCTGACAGATGACTCAACAAGATTATCGCAGGAAATGCATATTTCAGCTGGAAACCCCACGAAAACCAAGTTATCGGCGGCTCTACGTATCAAACGCACTGTGGAGTGGTGAAAACACCAGAAAACGTGTTTCTCGCATTAACTAGCTCGAAAAGAGCGTTCTGGATGATTCTGCATCCTTCTCGTAGATGAAACACAAAGATTATCGCAGAAAATGCATATTTCAGCTGGAAACCCCACGAAAACCAAGTTATCGGCGGCTCTACATATCAAACGCACTGTGGAGTGGTCAAAACACCACATAACGTGTTTCTCGCATTAAATAGCTCGAAAAGAGTGATATCGATGATTCTGCATACTTCGGGCAGAAGTCTCACCAATATTATCGCAGAAAATGCATATCTCAGCTGGAAACCCCACGAAAACCAAGTTATCGCCGGTTCTGCATATCAGACGCACCGTGGAGTGGTGAAAACACCTGAAAACGTGTTTCTCGCATTAAATAGCTCGAAAAGAGCGATCTAGATGATTCTGCACACTTCTGACAGAGCACTCACCAAGATTGCCGCAGAAAAAGCATATCTCAGCTGGATTCCCCACGAAAATCAAGATATCGCCGGTTCTGCATATCAAACGCCCTGTGGAGTGATGAAAACACCAGATAACGTGTTTCTCGCATTAAATAGCTCGAATAGAGCGATCTCGATGATTCTGCATACGTCTGACAGAAGACTCACCATAATTATCGCAGGTAATGCATATTTCTGCTGGAAACCCCACGAAAACCAAGTTATCGGCGGCTCTACATATCAAACGCACTGTGGAGTGGTCAAAACACCAGATAACGTGTTTCTCGCATTAAATAGCTCGAAAAGAGCGATCTAGATGATTCTGCACACTTCTGACAGAGCACTCACCAAGATTGTCGCAGAAAAAGCATATCTCAGCTGGATACCCCACGAAAATCAAGATATCGCCGGTTCTGCATATCAAACGCCCTGTGGAGTGATGAAAACACCAGATAACGTGTTTCTCGCATTAAATAGCTCGAATAGAGCGATCTCGATGATTCTGCATACTTCTCATAGATGAAACACAGAGATTATCGCAGAAAATGCATATTTCAGCAGGAAACTCCACGAAAACCAAGTTATCGGCGGCACTACATATCAAACGCACTGTGGAGTGGTCAAAACACCAGATAACGTGTTTCTCGAATTGAATAGCTCGAATAGAGCGATCCCGATGATTCTGCATACTTCTCATAGATGAAACACAAAGATTATCGCAGTAAATGCATATTTCAGCTGGAAACACCACGAAAACCAAGTTATCGGCGGCTCTACGTATCAAACGCACTGTTGGAGTGGTCAAAACACCAGATAACGTGTTTCTCGCATTAAATAGCTCGAAAAGAGCGATCTAAATGATTCTGCATACTTCTGACAGAAGACGCACCAAGATTATCGCAGAAAATGCATATCTCAGCTGGAAACCCCACGAAAACCAAGTTATCGCCGGTTCTGCATATCAGACGCACCGTGGAGTGGTGAAAACACCTGAAAACGTGTTTCTCGCATTAAATAGCTCAAAAAGAGCGATCTAGATGATTCTGCATACTTCTGACAGAAGACTCACCAAGATTATCGCAGAAAATGCATATCTCAGCTGGAAACCCCACGAAAACCAAGATATCGCCGGTTCTGCATATCAGACGCACTGTGGAGTGATGAAAACACCAGATAACGTGTTTCTCGCATTAAATAGCTCGAATAGAGCGATCTCGATGATTCTGCATACTTCTGACAGAAGACTCACCAAGATTATCGCAGTAAATTCATATCTCAGCTGGAAACCCCACGAAAACCAAGATATCGCCGGTTCTGCATATCAGACGCACTGTGGAGTGATGAAAACACCAGATAACGTGTTTCTCGCATTAAATAGCTCGAAAAGAGCGATCTAGATGATTCTGCACACTTCTGACAGAGCACTCACCAAGATTGTCGCAGAAAAAGCATATCTCAGCTGGATACCCCACGAAAATCAAGATATCGCCGGTTCTGCATATCAAACGCCCTGTGGAGTGATGAAAACACCAGATAACGTGTTTCTCGCATTAAATAGCTCGAATAGAGCGATCTCGATGATTCTGCATACTTCTGACAGAAGACTCACCATAATTATCGCAGGTAATGCATATTTCTGCTGGAAACCCCACGAAAACCAAGTTATCGGCGGCTCTACATATCAAACGCACTGTGGAGTGGTCAAAACACCAGATAACGTGTTTCTCGAATTGAATAGCTCGAATAGAGCGATCCCGATGATTCTGCATACTTCTCATAGATGAAACACAAAGATTATCGCAGTAAATGCATATTTCAGCTGGAAACACCACGAAAACCAAGTTATCGGCGGCTCTAAGTATCAAACGCACTGTTGGAGTGGTCAAAACACCAGATAACGTGTTTCTCGCATTAAATTGCTCGAAACGAGCGATCTAGATGATTCTGCATACTTCTGACAGAGGTCTCACCAAGATTATCGCAGAAAATGCATATCTCAGCTGGAAACCCCACGAAAATCAAGATATCGCCGGTTCTGCATATCAAACGCCCTGTGGAGTGATGAAAACACCAGATAACGTGTTTCTCGCATTAAATAGCTCGAATAGAGCGATCTCGACGATTCTGCATACTTCTGACAGATGACTCAACAAGATTATCGCAGGAAATGCATATTTCAGCTGGAAACCCCACGAAAACCAAGTTATCGGCGGCTCTACATATCAAACGCACTGTGGGGTGGTGAAAACACCAGAAAACGTGTTTCTCGCATTAAATAGCTCGAAAAGAGCGATCTAGATGATTCTGCATACTTCTGACAGAAGACTCACCAAGATTATCGCAGAAAATGCATATCTCAGCTGGAAACCCGACGAAAACCAAGATATCGCCGGTTCTGCATATCAGACGCACTGTGGAGTGACGAAAACACCATATAACGTGTTTCTCGCATTAAATAGCTCGAATAGAGCGATCTCGATGATTCTGCATACTTCTGACAGAAGACTCACCAAGATTATCGCAGTAAATTCATATCTCAGCTGGAAACCCCACGAAAACCAAGATATCGCCGGTTCTGCATATCAGACGCACTGTGGAGTGGTGAAAACACAAGAAAACGTGTTTCTCGCATTAACTAGCTCGAAAAGAGCGTTCTGGATGATTCTGCATCGTTCTCGCAGATGAAACACAAAGATTATCGCAGAAAATGCATATTTCAGCTGGAAACCCCACGAAAACCAAGTTATCGGCGGCTCTACATATCAAACGCACTGTGGAGTGGTCAAAACACCACATAACGTGTTTCTCGCATTAAATAGCTCGAAAAGAGTGATATCGATGATTCTGCATACTACGGACAGAAGTCTCACCAATATTATCGCAGAAAATGCATATCTCAGCTGGAAACCCCACGAAAACCAAGATATCGCCGGTTCTGCATATCAAACGCCCTGTGGAGTGATGAAAACACCAGATAACGTGTTTCTCGCATTAAATAGCTCGAATAGAGCGATCTCGACGATTCTGCATACTTCTGACAGATGACTCAACAAGATTATCGCAGGAAATGCATATTTCAGCTGGAAACCCCACGAAAACCAAGTTATCGGCGGCTCTACATATCAAACGCACTGTGGGGTGGTGAAAACACCAGAAAACGTGTTTCTCGCATTAAATAGCTCGAAAAGAGCGATCTAGATGATTCTGCACACTTCTGACAGAGCACTCACCAAGATTGTCGCAGAAAAAGCATATCTCAGCTGGATACCCCACGAAAATCAAGATATCGCCGGTTCTGCATATCAAACGCCCTGTGGAGTGATGAAAACACCAGATAACGTGTTTCTCGCATTAAATAGCTCGAATAGAGCGATCTCGATGATTCTGCATACTTCTGACAGAAGACTCACCATAATTATCGCAGGTAATGCATATTTCTGCTGGAAACCCCACGAAAACCAAGATATCGCCGGTTCTGCATATCAGACGCACTGTGGAGTGGTGAAAACACAAGAAAACGTGTTTCTCGCATTAACTAGCTCGAAAAGAGCGTTCTGGATGATTCTGCATCCTTCTCGTAGATGAAACACAAAGATTATCGCAGAAAATGCATATTTCAGCTGGAAACCCCACGAAAACCAAGTTATCGGCGGCTCTACATATCAAACGCACTGTGGAGTGGTCAAAACACCACATAACGTGTTTCTCGCATTAAATAGCTCGAAAAGAGTGATATCGATGATTCTGCATACTACGGACAGAAGTCTCACCAATATTATCGCAGAAAATGCATATCTCAGCTGGAAACCCCACGAAAACCAAGATATCGCCGGTTCTGCATATCAAACGCCCTGTGGAGTGGTCAAAACACCACATAACGTGTTTCTCGCATTAAATAGCTCGAAAAGAGTGATATCGATGATTCTGCATACTACGGACAGAAGTCTCACCAATATTATCGCAGAAAATGCATATCTCAGCTGGAAACCCCACGAAAACCAAGATATCGCCGGTTCTGCATATCAAACGCCCTGTGGAGTGATGAAAACACCAGATAACGTGTTTCTCGCATTAAATAGCTCGAAAAGAGCGATCTAGATGATTCTGCACACTTCTGACAGAGCACTCACCAAGATTGTCGCAGAAAAAGCATATCTCAGCTGGATACCCCACGAAAATCAAGATATCGCCGGTTCTGCATATCAAACGCCCTGTGGAGTGATGAAAACACCAGATAACGTGTTTCTCGCATTAAATAGCTCGAATAGAGCGATCTCGATGATTCTGCATACTTCTGACAGAAGACTCACCATAATTATAGCAGGTAATGCATATTTCTGCTGGAAACCCCACGAAAACCAAGTTATCGGCGGCTCTACATATCAAACGCACTGTGGAGTGGTGAAAACACAAGAAAACGTGTTTCTCGCATTAACTAGCTCGAAAAGAGCGTTCTGGATGATTCTGCATCCTTCTCGTAGATGAAACACAAAGATTATCGCAGAAAATGCATATTTCAGCTGGAAACCCCACGAAAACCAAGTTATCGGCGGCTCTACATATCAAACGCACTGTGGAGTGGTCAAAACACCACATAACGTGTTTCTCGCATTAAATAGCTCGAAAAGAGTGATATCGATGATTCTGCATACTACGGACAGAAGTCTCACCAATATTATCGCAGAAAATGCATATCACAGCTGGAAACCCCACGAAAACCAAGATATCGCCGGTTCTGCATATCAAACGCCCTGTGGAGTGATGAAAACACCAGATAACGTGTTTCTCGCATTAAATAGCTCGAATAGAGCGATCTCGACGATTCTGCATACTTCTGACAGATGACTCAACAAGATTATCGCAGGAAATGCATATTTCAGCTGGAAACCCCACGAAAACCAAGTTATCGGCGGCTCTACATATCAAACGCACTGTGGGGTGGTGAAAACACCAGAAAACGTGTTTCTCGCATTAAATAGCTCGAAAAGAGCGATCTAGATGATTCTGCACACTTCTGACAGAGCACTCACCAAGATTGTCGCAGAAAAAGCATATCTCAGCTGGATACCCCACGAAAATCAAGATATCGCCGGTTCTGCATATCAAACGCCCTGTGGAGTGATGAAAACACCAGATAACGTGTTTCTCGCATTAAATAGCTCGAATAGAGCGATCTCGATGATTCTGCATACTTCTGACAGAAGACTCACCATAATTATCGCAGGTAATGCATATTTCTGCTGGAAACCCCACGAAAACCAAGATATCGCCGGTTCTGCATATCAGACGCACTGTGGAGTGGTGAAAACACAAGAAAACGTGTTTCTCGCATTAACTAGCTCGAAAAGAGCGTTCTGGATGATTCTGCATCCTTCTCGTAGATGAAACACAAAGATTATCGCAGAAAATGCATATTTCAGCTGGAAACCCCACGAAAACCAAGTTATCGGCGGCTCTACATATCAAACGCACTGTGGAGTGGTCAAAACACCACATAACGTGTTTCTCGCATTAAATAGCTCGAAAAGAGTGATATCGATGATTCTGCATACTACGGACAGAAGTCTCACCAATATTATCGCAGAAAATGCATATCACAGCTGGAAACCCCACGAAAACCAAGATATCGCCGGTTCTGCATATCAAACGCCCTGTGGAGTGATGAAAACACCAGATAACGTGTTTCTCGCATTAAATAGCTCGAATAGAGCGATCTCGACGATTCTGCATACTTCTGACAGATGACTCAACAAGATTATCGCAGGAAATGCATATTTCAGCTGGAAACCCCACGAAAACCAAGTTATCGGCGGCTCTACATATCAAACGCACTGTGGGGTGGTGAAAACACCAGAAAACGTGTTTCTCGCATTAAATAGCTCGAAAAGAGCGATCTAGATGATTCTGCACACTTCTGACAGAGCACTCACCAAGATTGTCGCAGAAAAAGCATATCTCAGCTGGATACCCCACGAAAATCAAGATATCGCCGGTTCTGCATATCAAACGCCCTGTGGAGTGATGAAAACACCAGATAACGTGTTTCTCGCATTAAATAGCTCGAATAGAGCGATCTCGATGATTCTGCATACTTCTGACAGAAGACTCACCATAATTATCGCAGGTAATGCATATTTCTGCTGGAAACCCCACGAAAACCAAGATATCGCCGGTTCTGCATATCAGACGCACTGTGGAGTGGTGAAAACACAAGAAAACGTGTTTCTCGCATTAACTAGCTCGAAAAGAGCGTTCTGGATGATTCTGCATCCTTCTCGTAGATGAAACACAAAGATTATCGCAGAAAATGCATATTTCAGCTGGAAACCCCACGAAAACCAAGTTATCGGCGGCTCTACATATCAAACGCACTGTGGAGTGGTCAAAACACCACATAACGTGTTTCTCGCATTAAATAGCTCGAAAAGAGTGATATCGATGATTCTGCATACTACGGACAGAAGTCTCACCAATATTATCGCAGAAAATGCATATCTCAGCTGGAAACCCCACGAAAACCAAGATATCGCCGGTTCTGCATATCAAACGCCCTGTGGAGTGATGAAAACACCAGATAACGTGTTTCTCGCATTAAATAGCTCGAATAGAGCGATCTCGACGATTCTGCATACTTCTGACAGATGACTCAACAAGATTATCGCAGGAAATGCATATTTCAGCTGGAAACCCCACGAAAACCAAGTTATCGGCGGCTCTACATATCAAACGCACTGTGGGGTGGTGAAAACACCAGAAAACGTGTTTCTCGCATTAAATAGCTCGAAAAGAGCGATCTAGATGATTCTGCATACTTCTGACAGAAGACTCACCAAGATTATCGCAGAAAATGCATATCTCAGCTGGAAACCCCACGAAAACCAAGATATCGCCGGTTCTGCATATCAGACGCACTGTGGAGTGACGAAAACACCATATAACGTGTTTCTCGCATTAAATAGCTCGAATAGAGCGATCTCGATGATTCTGCATACTTCTGACAGAAGACTCACCAAGATTATCGCAGTAAATTCATATCTCAGATGGAAACCCCACGAAAACCAAGATATCGCCGGTTCTGCATATCAGACGCACTGTGCAGTGGTGAAAACACCAGAAAACGTGTTTCTCGCATTAACTAGCTCGAAAAGAGCGTTCTGGATGATTCTGCATCCTTCTCGTAGATGAAACACAAAGATTATCGCAGAGAATGCATATTTCAGCTGGAAACCCCACGAAAACCAAGTTATCGGCGGCTCTACATATCAAACGCACTGTGGAGTGGTCAAAACACCACATAACGTGTTTCTCGCATTAAATAGCTCGAAAAGAGTGATATCGATGGTTCTGCATACTACGGACAGAAGTCTCACAAATATTATCGCAGAAAATGCATATCTCAGCTGGAAACCCCACGAAAACCAAGATATCGCCGGTTCTGCATATCAAACGCCCTGTGGAATGTTTTAAACACCAGAAAACTTGTTTTTTCGCATGAAATAGCTCGAAACGAGCGATCTAGATGATTCTGCATACTTCTGACAGAAGTCTCACCAAGACTATCGCAGAAAATGCATATCTCAGCTTGAAACCCGACCGAAACCAAGATATCTCCGGTTCTGCATATCATACGCACTGTGGGGTGGCGAAAACACCAGAAAACGTGTTTCTCGCATTAAGTATCTCGAAAAGAGCGTCCTCGAAGATTCTGCATACTTCCGACTGAAGTCTCACCAAGATTATCGCACAAAATGCATATCTCAGCTTGAAACCTCACGAAAACCAAGTTATCTCCGGTTCCGCTCATCAAACGTACTCTGGAGTGGTGAAAACGCCAGAAAACGTGTTTCTCGCATTAAGTAGCTCGAAACGAGCGATCTAGATGATTCTGCATACTTCTGACTGAAGTCTCACCAAGATTATCGTAGAAAATGCATATCTCAGTTGGAAACACCACGAAAATCAAGATGTCGCCGGTTCTGTATATCAAACGCACTGTGGAGTGGAGAAAACAACCAGATAACGTGTTTCAAGCATTAAATAGCTCGAAAAGAGCGATCCCGATGATTCTGCATACTTCTGACAGAAGACTCACCAAGATTATCGCAGAAAATGCATATCTCAGTTGGAAACACCACGAAAATCAAGATGTCGCCGGTTCTGCATATCAAACGCACTGTGGAGTGGAGAAAACAACCAGATAACGTGTTTCTCGCATTAAGTAGCTCGAAAAGAGCGTTCTCGAAGATTCTGCATACTTCTGACGGATTCTGACATAGATTATCGTAGAAAATGCATATCTCAGCTGGAAACACCACGAAAATCAAGATATCGCCGGTTCTGCATATCAAACGCACTGTCGAATGTTGAAAACACAAGAAAACTTGTTTTTTCGCATTAAATAGCTCGAAACGAGCGATCTAGATGATTCCGCATACTTCTTGCTGAAGTCTCACCAATATTATCGCTGAAAATGCATATCTCAGCTTGAAACCTCACGAAAATCAAGATGTCGCCGGTTCTGCATATCAAACGCACTGTGGAGTGGAGAAAACAACCAGAAAACGTGTTTCTCGCATTAAATAGCTCGAAAAGAGAGGTCTAGATGAATCTGCATACTTCTGACAGAAGACTCACCAAGCTTATCGCAGAAAATGCATATCTCACCTGGAAACACAACGAAATTCAAGATGTCGCCGGTTCTGCACATCAAACGCACTGTGGAGTGGTGAAAACTCCAGATAACGTGTTTCTCGCATTAAGCAGCTCGATAAGAGCGATTTCGAAGATTCTGCATACTTCTGACTGAGGTCTCACCAAGATTATCGCAGAAAATGCATGTCTCTGCTGGAAATACCATGAAAATAAAGATATCGCAGTTTCTGCATATCAAACGCACTGTGGAATGTTGGAAACACCAGAACACTTGTTTTGTCGCATTAAATAGCTCGAAACGAGCGATCTAGATGATTCTGCATACTTCAGACTGAAGTCTCACAAATATTATCGCAGAAAATGCATATCTCAGCTTGAAACCTCACGAAAATCAAGATGTCGCCGGTTCTGCATATCAAACGCACTGTGGAGTGGTGAAAACAACCAGATAACGTGTTTCTCGCATTAAGTAGCTCGAAACGAGCGATCTAGATGATTCTGCATACTTCTGACTGAAGTCTCACCAAGATTATCGTAGAAAATGCATATCTCAGCTTGATACCAGACGAAAGCCAAGATGTCACCCGTTCTGCATATCAAACACACTGCGGAGTGGTGAAAACACCAGATAACGTGTTTCTCGCATTAAATAGCTCGAAGTGAGCGATCCCGATGATTCTGCATACTTCTGTAGAAGACTCACCAAGCTTATCGCAGAAAATGCATATCTCAGCTGGAAACACAATGAAAATCAAGATTTCGCAGGTTCTGCATATCAAACGCACTGTGGAATGTTGAAAACACCAGAACACTTGTTTTGTCGCATTAAATAGCTCGAAACGAGCGATCTAGATGATTCTGCATACTTCTGACTGAAGTCTCACAAATATTATCGCAGAAAATGCATATCTCATCTTGAAACCTCACGAAAATCAAGATGTCGCCGGTTCTGCATATCAAACGCACTGTGGAGTGGTGAAAACAACCAGATAACGTGTTTCAGGCATTAAATAGTTCGAAGTGAGCGATCCCGATGATTCTGCATACTTCTGACAGAAGACTCACCAAACTTATCGCAGAAAATGCATATCTCAGCTGGAGAAACAACGAAATCCAAGATGTCGCCTGTTCTGCATATCAAACGCACTGTGGAGTGGTGAAAACAACCAGATAACGTGTTTCTCGCATTAAATAGCTCGAAAAGAGCGTTCTCGAAGATTCTGCATACTTCTGACAGAAGACTCGCCAAGATTATCGAAGAAAATGCATGTTTTAGCTGGAAACCCCACGAAAACCAAGTTATCGGCGGCTCTACATATCAAACGCACTGTGGAGTTGTCTAAACCCCAGAAAACTTGTTTTTCCGCATTAAATAGCTCGAAACGAGTGATCTAGATGATTCTGCATACATCTGACTGAAGTCTCAACAATATTATCGCAGAAAATGCATATCTCAGCTAGATACCTCACGAAAATCAAGATGTCGCCGGTTCTGCATATCAAACGCACTGTGGAGTAGTGAAAACAACCAGAAAACGTGTTTCTCGCATTAACTAGCACGAAAAGAGCGTTCTCGATGATTCTGCATACTTCGGACAGAAGTCTCACCAAGATTATCGTAGAAAATGAATATCTCAGCTTGATACCCGACGAAAGCCAAGATGTCGCCGGTTCTGCAAGTCAAACGCACTGTGGAGTGGTGAAAACACCAGATAACGTGTTTCATGCATTAAACAGCTCGAAAAGAGCGTTCTCGATGATTCTGCATTCTTCTGACAGAAGTCTCACCAAGATTATCGCAGGAAATGCATATCTCAGCTTGAAACCCGACCGAAACCAAGATATCTCCGGTTCTGCATGTCAAACGTACTGTGGAGTGGTGAAAACACCAGAAAACGTGTTTCGTGCATTAAGTAGCTCGAAAAGAGCGATCTAGAGGATTCTGCATACTTCTGACTGAAGTCTCACCAATATTATCGCAGAAAATGCATATCTCAGCTCGAAACCTCACGAAAATCAAGATGTTGCCGGTTCTGCATATCAAACGCACTGTGGAGTGGTGAAAACAACCAGAGAACGTGTTTCTCGCATTAAATAGCTCGAAAAGAGGGTTCTCGATGATTCTGCATACTTCTGACTGATGTCTGAGCAAGATTATCGCAGAAAATGCATATCTCAGCTTGAACCCCGACGAAAGCCAAGATGTCGCCGGTTCTGCATATCAAACGCACTGTGGAGTGGTGAAAACACCAGATAACGTGTTTCACGCATTAAATAGCTCGAAAAGAGCGTTCTCGAAGATTCTGCATACTTCTGACAGAAGACTCGCCAAGATTATCGAAGAAAATGCATGTTTTAGCAGGAAACCCCACGAAAACCAAGTTATCGGCGGCTCTACATATCAAACGCACTGTGGAGTGGTCTAAACCCCAGAAAACATGTTTTTTCGCATTAAATAGCTCGAAACGAGTGATCTAGATGATTCTGCATACATCTGACTGAAGTCTCAACAATATTATCCCAGAAAATGCATATCTCAGCTAGATACCTCACGAAAATCAAGATGTCGCCGGTTCTGCATATCAAACGCACTGTGGAGTAGTGAAAACAACCAGAAAACGTGTTTCTCGCATTAACTAGCACGAAAAGAGCGTTCTCGATGATTCTGCATACTTCGGACAGAAGTCTCACCAAGATTACCGTAGAAAATGAATATCTCAGCTTGATACCCGACGAAAGCCAAGATGTTGCCGGTTCTGCATATCAAACGCACTGTGGAGTGGTGAAAACAACCAGAGAACGTGTTTCTCGCATTAAATAGCTCGAATAGAGCGATCTCGATGATTCTGCATACTTCGGACAGATGTTTCACCAAGATTATCGTAGAAAATGCATATCTCAGCTTGAAACCCGACGAAAACCAAAATATCGCCGGTTCTGCATATCAAACCAACTGTGGAGTGGTGAAAACACCAGATAACGTGTTTCTCGCATTAAATAGCTCGAAAAGCGCGATCTAGATGATTCTGCATACTTCTGACAAAAGACCCACCAAGATTATCGCAGAAAATGCATATCTCATCTGGAAACACCACGAAAATCAAGATATCGCCTGTTCTGCATATCAAACGCACTGTGGAGTGGTGAAAACAACCAGAGAACGTGTTTCTCGCATTAAATAGCTCGAATAGAGCGATCTCGATGATTCTGCATACTTCGGACAGATGTTTCACCAAGATTATCGTAGAAAATGCATATCTCAGCTTGAAACCCGACGAAAACCAAAATATCGCCGGTTCTGCATATCAAACCAACTGTGGAGTGGTGAAAACACCAGATAACGTGTTTCTCGCATTAAATAGCTCGAAAAGCGCGATCTAGATGATTCTGCATACTTCTGACAAAAGACCCACAAAGATTATCGCAGAAAATGCATATCTCATCTGGAAACACCACGAAAATCAAGATATCGCCTGTTCTGCATATCAAACGCACTGTGGAGTGGTGAAAACAACCAGAGAACGTGTTTCTCGCATTAAATAGCTCGAATAGAGCGATCTCGATGATTCTGCATACTTCGGACAGATGCTTCACCAAGATTATCGTCGAAAATGCATATCTCAGCTTGAAACCCGACGAAAACCAAAATATCGCCGGTTCTGCATATTAAACCAACTGTGGAGTGGTGAAAACACCAGATAACGTGTTTCTCGCATTAAATAGCTCGAAACGAGCGATCTCGATGATTCTGCATACTTCGGACAGAAGTCTCAACAAGATTATCGCAGAAAATGCATATCTCAGCCTGAAACCCCACGAAAACCAAGATATGTACTGTTCTGCATATCAAAAGCACTGTGGAGTGGTGAAAACACCAGATAACGTGTTTCTCGCATTCAGTAGCTCGAAACGAGCGATCTCGATGATTCTGCATACTTCGGACAGAAGTCTCAACAAGATTATCGCAGAAAATGCATATCTCATCTTGAAACCCCACGAAAACAAAGATATCGCCGGTTCTGCATATCAAACGCACTGTGGAGTGGTGAAAACACCAGATAACGTGTTTCTCGCATTCAGTAGCTCGAAACGAGCGATCTCGATGATTCTGCATACTTCGGACAGAAGTCTCAACAAGATTATCGCAGAAAATGCATATCTCAGCTTGAAACCCCACGAAAACCAAGGTATCTACTCTTCTGCATATCAAACGCACTGTGGAGTGGTAAAAACACCAGATAACGTGTTTCTCGCATTAAATAGCTCGAAAAGAGCGATCTCGGTGATTCTGCATACTTCGGACAGAAGTCTCACCAAGATTATCGCAGAAAATGCATATGTCAGCTTGAAACCCGAACGAAACCAAGATATCTGCGGTTCTGCATGTCAAACGCACTGTGGAGTGGTGAAAACACCAGATAACGTGTTTCTCGCATTCAGTAGCTCGAAAAGAGCGATCTCGATGATTCTGCATACTTCGGACAGAAGTCTCAACAAGATTATCGCAGAAAATGCATATCTCAGCCTGAAACCCCACGAAAACCAAGATATGTACTGTTCTGCATATCAAAAGCACTGTGGAGTGGTGAAAACACCAGATAACGTGTTTCTCGCAATAAATAGCTCGAAAAGAGCGATCCCGATGATTCTGCATACTTCGGACAGATGTTTCACCAAGATTCTCGTAGAACATGCATATCTCATCTTGAAACCCGACGAAAACCAAGATATCGCCGGTTCGACATATCATACGCACTGTGGAGGGGTGAAAACACCAGATAACGTGTTTCTCGCATTAAATAGGTCGAAACGAGCGATCTCGATGATTCTGCATACTTCTGACAAAAGACTCACCAAGATTATCGCAGAAAATGCATATATCAGCTGGAAACACCACGAAAATCACGATATCGCCGGTTCTGCATATCAAACGCACTGTGGAATGTTGAAAACACCAGGAAACTTGTTTTTTTGCATTAAATAGCTCGACAAGAGCGATCTAGATGATTCTGCATACTTCTGACTGAAGTCTCACCAAGATTATCGCAGAAAATGCATATCTCAGCTTGAAACCCCACGAAAACCCAGATATCGCTGGTTCTGCATATCAAACGCACTGTGGAGTGCTGAAAACACCAGATAACGTGTTTATCGCATTAAATAGGTCGAAAAGAGCGATCTCGATGTTTCTGCATACTTCGGACAGAGGTCTCACCAAGATTATCGCAGAAAATGCATATCTCAGCTTGAAACCCCACGAAAACCAAGATATCTCCGGTTCTGCATATCCAACGAACTGTGGAGTGGTGAAAACCCCAGAAAACGTGTTTCTCGCATTAAATAGCTCGAAAAGTACGATCTCGATGATTAAGCATACTTCGGACAGAAGTCTCGCCAAGATTATCGTAAAAAATGCATATCTCAGCTTGAATCCCCACGAAAACCAAGATATCGCTGGTTCTGCATATCAAACGCTCTGTGGAGTGGTGAAAACACCAGATAACGTGTTTCACGCATTAAATAGCTCGAAAAGAGCAATCTCGATGATTCTGCATACTTCGGACAGATGTTTCACCAAGATTATCGTCGAAAATACATATTTCAGCTAGAAACCCGACGAAAACCAAAATATCTCCGGTTCTGCATATCCAACGCACTGTGGAGTGGTGAAAACACCAGATAACGTGTTTCTCGCATTAAATAGCTCGAAAAGAGCGATCTCGGTGATTCTGCATACTTCGCACAGAAGTCTCACCAAGATTATCGCAGAAAATGCATATGTCAGCTTGAAACCCGAACGAAACCAAGATATCTGCGGTTCTGCATGTCAAACGCACTGTGGAGTGGTGAAAACACCAGATAACGTGTTTCTCGCATTCAGTAGCCCGAAACGAGCGATCTCGATGATTCTGCATACTTCGGACAGAAGTCTCAACAAGATTATCGCAGAAAATGCATATCTCAGCCTGAAACCCCACGAAAACCAAGATATGTACTGTTCTGCATATCAAAAGCACTGTGGTGTGGTGAAAACCCCAGAAAACGTGTTTCTCGCATTAAACTGCTCGAAAAGAGCGATCTCGATGATTCTGCACACTTCGGACAGAAGTCTCACCAAGCTTATCATAGAAAATGCATATCACAGCTTGAAACCCGACGAAAACCAAGATATCGCTGGTTCTGCATATCAAACGCTCTGTGGAGTGGTGAAAACACCAGATAACGTGTTTCACGCATTAAATAGCTCGAAAAGAACGATCTCGATGATTCTGTATACTTCGGACAGAAGTCTCACAAAGATTATCGCAGAAAATGCATGTCTCAGCTTGAAACCCCTCGAAAACCAAGATATCACCTGTTCTGCATATCCAACGAACTGTGGTGTGGTGAAAACCCCAGAAAACGTGTTTCTCGCATTAAACTGCTCGAAAAGAGCGATCTCGATGATTCTGCACACTTCGGACAGAAGTCTCACCAAGATTATCGCAGAAAATGCATATCTCAGCTTGAAACCCCACGAAAACCAAGATATCGCCGGTTCTGCATATCATACGCACTGTGGAGTGCTGACAACACCAGATAACGTGTTTCTCGCATTAAATAGCTCGAAAAGAGCGCTCTCGATGTTTCTGCATACTTCGGACAGATGTCTCACCAAGCTTATCATTGAAAATGCATATCTCAGCTTGAAACCCGACGAAAACCAAAATATCTCCGGTTCTGCATATCCAACGCACTGTGGAGTGGTGAAAACACCAGGAAACGTGTTTCTCGCATTAAATAGCTCGAAACGAGCGATCTCGATGATTCTGCATACATCGGACAGAAGTCTCACCAAGATTATCGTAAAAAATGCATATCTCAGCTTGAAACCCCACGAAAACCAAGATATCGCTGGTTCTGCATATCAAACGCTCTGTGGAGTGGTGAAAACACCAGATAACGTGTTTCTCGCATTAAATAGCTCGAAAAGAGCGCTCTCGATGTTTCTGCATACTTCGGACAGATGTCTCACCAAGCTTATCATTGAAAATGCATATCTCAGCTTGAAACCCGACGAAAACCAAAATATCTCCGGTTCTGCATATCCAACGCACTGTGGAGTGGTGAAAACACTAGGAAACGTGTTTCTCGCATTAAATAGCTCGAAACGAGCGATCTCGATGATTCTGCATACATCGGACAGAAGTCTCACCAAGCTTATCATTGAAAATGCATATCTCAACTTGAAACCCGACGAAAACCAAGATATCGCTGTGTTCAGCATATCAAAAGCACGGTGGAGTGGTGAAAACCCCGGAAAACGTGTTTCTCGCATTAAATAGCTCGAATAGAGCGATCTCGATGATTCTTCATACTTCGGACAGAAGTCTCACCAAGATTATCGTAAAAAATGCATATCTCAGCTTGAAACCCCACGAAAGCCAAGATATCGCTGGTTCTGCATATCAAACGCAGTGTGGAGTGGTGAAAACACCGGATAAGTTTTTTCTCGCATTAACTAGCTCGAAAAGAGCGATCGCGATGTTTCAGCATACTTCGGACAGAAGTCTCACCAAGCTTATCGTAGAAAATTCATATCTCAGCTTGAAACCCGACGAAAACCAAAATATCTCCTGTTCTGCATATCCAACGCACTGTGGAGTGGTGAAAACACCAGATAACGTGTTTCTCGCATTAAATAGCTCGAAACGAGCGATCTCGATGATTCTGCATACTTCGGACAGAAGTCTCAACAAGATTATCGCAGAAAATGCATATCTCAGCTTGAAACCCCACGAAAACCAAGATATCTACTGTTCTGCATATCAAACGCACTGTGCAGTGGTGAAAACACCAGATAACGTGTTTCTCGCACTAACTAGCTCGAAAAGGACGATGTCGATGATTCAGCATACTTCGGACAGAAGTCTCACCAAGATTATCGCAGAAAATGCATATCTCAGCTTGAAACCCCAAGAAAACCAAGATATCGCCTGTTCTGCATATCAAACGCGCTGTGGATTGGTGAAAACACCAGATAACGAGTTTCTCGCATTAAATAGCTCGAAACGAGCGATCTCGATAATTCTGCATACTTCGGACAGAAGTCTCACCAAAATTATCGTAAAAAATGCATATCTCAGCTTGAAACGCCATGAAAACCAAGATATCGCTGTGTTCAGCATATCAAACGCACTGTGGAGTGGTGAAAACCCCAGAAGACGTGTTTCTCGCATTAAATAGCTCGACTAGAGCGATCTCGGTGATTCTGCATACTTCGGACAGAAGTCTCACCAAGATTATCGCAGAAAATGCATATCTCAGCTTGAAACCCCAAGAAAACCAAGATATCGCCTGTTCTGCATATCAAACGCGCTGTGGATTGGTGAAAACACCAGATAACGAGTTTCTCGCATTAAATAGCTCGAAACGAGCGATCTCGATAATTCTGCATACTTCGGACAGAAGTCTCAACAAGATTATCGCAGAAAATGCATATCTCAGCTTGAAACCCCACGAAAACCAAGATATCTACTGTTCTGCATATCAAACGCACTGTGCAGTGGTGAAAACACCAGATAACGTGTTTCTCGCACTAACTAGCTCGAAAAGGACGATGTCGATGATTCAGCATACTTCGGACAGAAGTCTCACCAAGATTATCGCAGAAAATGCATATCTCAGCTTGAAACCCCAAGAAAACCAAGATATCGCCTGTTCTGCATATCAAACGCGCTGTGGAGTGGTGAAAACACCAGATAACGTGTTTCTCGCATTGAATAGCTCGAAACGTGCGATCTCGATGATTCTGCATACTTCGGACAGAAGTCTCACCAAAATTATCGTATGAAATGCATATCTCAGCTTGAAACCCCACGAAAACCAAGATATCGCTGTGATCAGCATATCAAACGCACTGTGGAGTGGTGAAAACCCCAGAAAACGTGTTTCTCGCATTAAATAGCTCGAAAAGAGAGATCTCGATGTTTCAGCATACTTCGGACAGAGGTTTCACCAAGATTATCGCAGAAAATTCATACCTCAGCTTGAAACCCCACGAAAACCAAGATGTCTCCGGTTCTGGATATGCAACGAACTGTGGAGTGGTGAAAACCCCAGAAAACGAGTTTTTCGCATTACATAGCTCGAAAAGAGCGCTCTCGATGTTTCTGCATACTTCGGACAGGTGTCTCACCAAGCTTATCGTAGAAAATGCATATCTCAGCTTGAAACCCGACGAAAACCAAAATATCTCCGGTTCTGCATATCCAACGCACTGTGGAGTGGTGAAAACACCAGGAAACGTGTTTCACGCATTAAATAGCTCGAAACGAGCGATCTCGATGATTACGCATACTTCGGACAGAAGTCTCACCAAGATTATCGCAGAAAATGCATATCTCAGCTTGAAACCCCACGAAAACCAAGATGTCTCCGGTTCTGCATATGCAACGAACTGTGGAGTGGTGAAAACCCCAGAAAACGAGTTTTTCGCATTACATAGCTCGAAAAGAGCGCTCTCGATGTTTCTGCATACTTCGGACAGATGTCTCACCAAGCTTATCGTAGGAAATGCATATCTCAGCTTGAAACCCGACGAAAACCAAAATATCTCCGGTTCTGCATATCCAACGCACTGTGGAGTGGTGAAAACACCAGGAAACGTGTTTCACGCATTAAATAGCTCGAAACGAGCGATCTCGATGATTACGCATACTTCGGACAGATGTCTCACCAAGCTTATCGTAGAAAATGCATATCTGATCTTGAAACCCCACGAAAAGCAAGATATCGCTGGTTCTGCATATCAAACGCACTCTGGAGTGGTGCAAACACCAGATAACTTGTTTCTCGCATTAAATAGCTCGAAAAGTACGATCTCGATGACTCTGCATACTTCGGACAGAAGTCTCACCAACATTATCGCAGAAAATGCATATCTGAGCTTGAACCCCACGAAAACCAAGATATCGTCGCTTCTGCATAACATACGCACTGTGGAGTGGTGAAAACACCAGATAACGTGTTTCTCGCATTAAATAGCTCGAAAAGAGCGATCTCGATGTTTCTGCATACTTCGGACAGAGGTCTCACCAAGATTATCGCAGAAAATGCATATCTCAGCTTGAAAGCCCAAGAAATCCAAGATATCTCCGGTTCTGCATATCAAACGCTCTGTGGATTGGTGAAAACACCAGATAACGTGTTTCTCGCATTAAATAGCTCGAAAAGAGCGATCTCGATGATTCTGCATACTTCGGACAGAAGTCTCACCAAGATTATCGCAGAAAATGCATATCTCAGCTTGAAACCCCACGAAAACCAAGATATCGCTGGTTCTGCATATCAATCGCACTGTGGAGTGCTGAAAACACCAGATAACGTGTTTCTCGCATTAAATAGCTGGAATAGAGCGATCTCGATGATTAAGCATACTTCGGACAGAAGTCTCACCAAGATTATCGTAAAAAATGCATATCTCAGCTTGAAACCCCACGAAAACCCAGATATCGCTGGTTCTGCATATCAAACGCACTGTGGAGTGCTGAAAATCCCAGATAACGTGTTTCTCGCATTAAATAGCTCGAAAAGTGCGATCTCGGTGATTCTGCATACATCGGACAGAAGTCTCACCAAGATTATCGCAGAAATTGCATATCTCAGATTGAAACCCCACGAAAACCAAGATTTCGCTGGTTCTGCATATCAAACGCACTGTGGAGTGGTGAAAACACCAGATAACGTGTTTCTCGCATTAAATAGGTCGAAAAGAGCGATCTCGATGTTTCTGCATACTTCGGACAGAGGTCTCACCAAGATTATCGCAGAAAATGCATATCTCAGCTTGAAACCCCAAGAAATCCAAGATATCTCCGGTTCTGCATATCAAACGCTCTGTGGAGTGGTGAAAACAGCAGATAACGTGTTTCTCGCATTAAATAGCTCGAAAAGAGCGATCTCGATGATTCTGCATACTTCGGACAGAAGTCTCACCAAGATTATCGCAGAAAATGCATATCTCAGCTTGAAACCCCACGAAAACCAAGATATCGCTGGTTCTGCATATCAAACGCACTGTGGAGTGGTGAAAACACCAGATAACGTGTATAACGCATTAAATAGCTCGAAACGAGCGATCTCGATGATTAAGCATACTTCGGACAGAAGTCTCACCAAGAATATCGTAAAAAATGCATATCTCGGCTTGAAACCCCACGAAAACCAAGATATCGCTGGTTCTGCATATCAAACGCACTGTGGAGTGGTGAAAACACCAGATAACGTGTTTCTCGCACTAACTAGCTCGAAAAGAGCGATCTCGATGATTCAGCATACTTCGGACAGAAGTCTCACCAAGATTATCTCAGAAAATGCATATCTCTGCTTGAAACCCCACGAAAACCAAGATATCGCCGTTTCTGCATATCAAACGCTCTGTGGAGTGGTGAAAACACCAGATAACGTGTTTCTCGCATTGAATAGCTCGAAACGAGCGATCTCGATGATTCTTCATACTTCGGACAGAAGTCTCACCAAGATTATCGTAAAAAATGCATATTTCAGCTTGAAACCCCACGAAAGCCAAGATATCGCTCTTTCTGCATATCAAACGCAGTGTGGAGTGGTGAAAACACCGGATCAGTTTTTTCTCGCATTAACTAGCTCGAAAAGAGCGATCTCGATGTTTCAGCATACTTCGGACAGAAGTCTCACCAAGCTTATCGTAGAAAATTCATATCTCAGCTTGAAACCCGACGAAAACCAAAATATCTCCGGTTCTGCATATCCAACGCACTGTGGAGTGGTGAAAACACCAGATAACGTGTTTCTCGCATTAAATAGCTCGAAACGAGCGATCTCGATGATTCTGCATACTTCGAACAGAAGTCTCAACAAGATTATCGCAGAAAATGCATATCTCAGCTTGAAACCCCACGAAAACCAAGATATCTACTGTTCTGCATATCAAACGCACTGTGGAGTGGTGAAAACACCAGATAACGTGTTTCTCGCACTAACTAGCTCGAAAAGGACGATCTCGATGATTCAGCATACTTCGGACAGAAGTCTCACCAAGGTTATCGTAAAAAATGCATATCTCAGCTTGAAACCCCACGAAAACCAAGATATCGCTGTGTTCAGCATATCAAACGCACTGTGGAGTGGTGAAAACCCCAGAAGACGTGTTTCTCGCATTAAATAGCTCGACTAGAGCGATCTCGGTGATTCTGCATACTTCGGACAGAAGTCTCACCAAGATTATCGCAGAAAATGCATATCTCTGCTTGAAACCCCACGAAAACCAAGATATCGCCGGTTCTGCATTTCAAACGCACTGTGGAGTGGTGAAAACACCAGATAACGTGTTTCTCGCATTGAATAGCTCGAAACGTGCGATCTCGATGATTCTGCATACTTCGGACAGAAGTCTCACCAAAATTATCGTAAAAAATGCATATCTCAGCTTGAAACCCCACGAAAACCAAGATATCTCCGGTTCTGCACATCCAACGAACTGTGGTGTGGTGAACACCCCAGAAAACGTGCTTCTCGCATTAAATAGCTCGAAAAGAGCGCTCTTGATGTTTCTGCATACTTCGGACAGATGTTTCACCAAGATTATCGTAGAAAATGCATATCTCAGCTTGAAACTCGACGAAAACCAAACATCGCCGGTTCTGCATAACAAACCAACTGTGGAGTGGTGAAAACACCAGATAACGTGTTTCCCGCATTAAATAGCTCGAAACGAGCGATCTCGATGGTTAAGCATACTTCGGACAGAAGTCTCACCAAGATTATCGCAGAAATTGCATATCTCAGCTTGAATCCCCACGAAAACCAGGATATCGCTGGTTCTGCATATCCAACGCACTGTGGAGTGGTGAAAACACCAGGAAACGTGTTTCTCGCATTAATTAGCTCGAAACGAGCGATCTCGGTGATTCTGCATACATCGGACAGAAGTCTCACCAAGATTATCGCAGAAATTGCATATCTCAGACTGAAACCCCACGAAACCCAAGATTTCGCTGGTTCTGCATATCAAACGCACTGTGGAGTGGTGAAAACACCAGATAACGTGTTTCTCACATTAAATAGGTCGAAAAGAGCGATCTCGATGTTTCTGCATACTTCGGACAGAGGTCTCACCAATATTATCGCAGAAAATGCATATCTCAGCTTGAAACCCCAAGAAATCCAAGATATCTCCGGTTCTGCACATCCAACGAACTGTGGTGTGGTGAAAACCCCAGAAATCGTGTTTCTCGCATTAAATAGCTCGGAAAGAGCGCTCTTGATGTTTCTGCATACTTCGGACAGATGTTTCACCAAGATTAACGTAGAAAATGCATATCTCAACTTGAAATCCGACGAAAACCAAACATCGCCGGTTCTGCATATCAAACCAACTGTGGAGAGGTGAAAACACCAGACAACGTGTTTCTCGCATTAAATAGATCGAAATGTGCGATCTCGATGATTCTGCATACTTCTAACAGAAGTCTCACCATGATTATCGCAGAAAATGCATATCTCTGCTAGAAACCCCACGAAAACCAAGATATCTCCTGTTCTGCATATCCAACGAACTGTGGTGTGGTGAAAACCCCAGAAAACGTGTTTCTCGCATTAAATAGATCGAAAAGTGCGATCTCGATGATTCTGCATACTTCCAACAGAAGTCTCACCATGATTATCGCAGAAAATGCATATCTCTGCTAGAATCCCCCCGAAAACCAAGATATCGCCGGTTCTGCATATCATACGCACTGTGGAGTGGTGAAAACACCAGATATCGTGTTTCTCGCATTAAATAGGTCGAAACGAGCGATCTCGATGATCAAGCATACTTCGGACAGAAGTCTCACCAAGATTATCGTAAAAAATGCATATCTCAGCTTGAAACCCCACGAAAACCAAGATATCGCTGGTTCCGCATATCAAACGCTCTGTGGAGTGGTGAAAACACCAGATAACTTGTTTCTCGCATTAAATAGCTCGAAAAGAGCGCTCTCGATGTTTCTGCATACTTCGGACAGATGTCTCACCATGATTATCGCAGAAAATGCATACCTCAGCTTGAAACCACACGAAAACCAAGATATCTCCGGTTCTGCACATCCAACGAACTGTGGTGTGGTGAAAACCTCAGAAAACGTGTTTCTCGCATTAAATAGCTCGAAAAGAGCGCTCTTGATGTTTCTGCATACTTCGGACAGATGTTTCACCAAGATTATCGTAGAAAATGCATATCTCAGCTTGAAACCCGACGAAAACCAAACATCGCCGGTTCTGCATATCAAACCAACTGTGGAGTGGTGAAAACACCAGACAACGTGTTTCTCGCATTAAATAGATCGAAATGTGCGATCTCGATGATTCTGCATACTTCTAACAGAAGTCTCACCATGATTATCGCAGAAAATGCATATCTCAGCTTGAAACCCGACGAAAACCAAACATTGGCGGTTCTGCATATCAAACGCACTGTGGAGTGGTGAAAACACCAGATAACTTGTTTCTTGCATTAAATAGCTCGAAAAGAGCGATCTCGATGATTCTGCATACTTCGGACAGAAGTCTCAACAAGATTATCGCAGAAAATGCATATCTCTGCTAGAAACCCCACGAAAACCAATATATCTCCTGTTCTGCATATCCAACGCACTGTGGAGTGGTGAAAACACCAGATAACGTGTTTCTCGCATTAAATATGTCGAAACACGCGATCTCGAATGATTAAGCATACTTCGGACAGAAGTCTCACCAAGATTATCGTAAAAAATGCATATCTCAGCTTGAAACCCCACGAAAACCCAGATATCGCTGGTTCTGCATATCAAACGCACTGTGGAGTGCTGAAAATCCCAGATAACGTGTTTCTCGCATTAAATAGCTCGAAAAGTGCGATCTCGATGATTCTGCATACTTCGGACAGAAGTCTCACCATGATTATCGTAAAAAATGCATATCTCAGCTTGAAACTCCACGAAAACCAAGATATCGCTGGTTCTGCATATCAAACGCACTGTGGAGTGGTGAAAACACCAGATAACGTGTTTCTCGTATTAAATAGCTCGGAAAGTGCGCTCTTGATGTTTCTGCATACTTCGGACAGATGTTTCACCAAGATTATCGTAGAAAATGCATATCTCAGCTTGAAACCCGACGAAAACCAAACATCGCCGGTTCTGCATATCAAACCAACTGTGGAGTGGTGAAAACACCAGACAAAGTGTTTCTCGCATTAAATAGATCGAAATGTGCGATCTCGATGATTCTGCATACTTCTAACAGAAGTCTCACCATGATTATCGCAGAAAATGCATATCTCTGCTAGAAACCCCACGAAAACCAAGATATCTCCTGTTCTGCATATCCAACGCACTGTGGAGTGGTGAAAACACCAGATAACGTGTATATCGCATTAAATAGCTCGAAACGAGCGATCTCGATGATTAAGCATACTTCGGACAGAAGTCTCACCAAGATTATCGGAAAAATTGCATATCTCGGCTTGAAACCCCACGAAAACCAAGATATCGCTGGTTCTGCATATCAAACGCACTGTGGAGTGGTGAAAACACCAGATAACGTGTTTCTCGCACTAACTAGCTCGAAAAGAGCGATCTCGATGATTCAGCATACTTCGGAAAGAAGTCTCACCAAGATTATCGCAGAAAATGCATATCTCTGCTTGAAACCCCACGAAAACCAAGATATCGCCGTTTCTGCATATCAAACGCACTGTGGAGTGGTGAAAACACCAGATAACGTGTTTCTCGCATTGAATAGCTCGAAACGAGCGATCTCGATGATTCTTCATACTTCGGACAGAAGTCTCACCAAGATTATCGTAAAAAATGCATATCTCAGCTTGAAACCCCACGAAAGCCAAGATATCGCTCTTTCTGCATATCAAACGCAGTGTGGAGTGGTGAAAACACCGGATAAGTTTTTTCTCGCATTAACTAGCTCGAAAAGAGCGATCTCGATGTTTCAGCATACTTCGGACAGATGTTTCGCCAAGATTATCGTAGAAAATGCATATCTCAGCTTGAAACCCGACGAAAACCAAACATCGCCGGTTCTGCATATCAAACCAACTGTGGAGTGGTGAAAACACCAGATAACGTGTTTCTCGCATTAAATAGCTCGAAACGAGCGATCTCGATGGTTAAGCATACTTCGGACAGAAGTCTCACCAAGATTATCGCAGAAAATGCATATCTCTGCTTGAAACCCCACGAAAACCAAGATATCGCCGGTTCTGCATTTCAAACGCACTGTGGAGTGGTGAAAACACCAGATAACGTGTTTCTCGCATTGAATAGCTCGAAACGTGCGATCTCGATGATTCTGCATACTTCGGACAGAAGTCTCACCAAAATTATCGTAAAAAATGCATATCTCAGCTTGAAACCCCACGAAAACCAAGATATCTCCGGTTCTGCACATCCAACGAACTGTGGTGTGGTGAAAACCCCAGAAAACGTGCTTCTCGCATTAAATAGCTCGAAAAGAGCGCTCTTGATGATTCAGCATACTTCGGACAGAAGTCTCACCAAGGTTATCGTAAAAAATGCATATCTCAGCTTGAAACCCCACGAAAACCAAGATATCGCTGTGTTCAGCATATCAAACGCACTGTGGAGTGGTGAAAACCCCAGAAGACGTGTTTCGCGTATTAAATAGCTCGACTAGAGCGATCTCGGTGATTCTGCATACTTCGGACAGAAGTCTCACCAAGATTATCGCAGAAAATGCATATCTCTGCTTGAAACCCCACGAAAACCAAGATATCGCTGTGATCAGCATATCAAACGCACTGTGGAGTGGTGAAAACCCCAGAAAACGTGTTTCTCGCATTAAATAGCTCGAAAAGAGCGATCTCGATGTTTCAGCATACTTCGGACTGAGGTTTCACCAAGATTATCGCAGAAAATGCACATCTCAGCTTGAAACCCCACGAAAACCAAGATATCTCCGGTTCTGCACATCCAACGAACTGTGGTGTGGTGAACACCCCAGAAAACGTGCTTCTCGCATTAAATAGCTCGAAAAGAGCGCTCTTGATGTTTCTGCATACTTCGGACAGATGTTTCACCAAGATTATCGTAGAAAATGCATATCTCAGCTTGAAACTCGACGAAAACCAAACATCGCCGGTTCTGCATATCAAACCAACTGTGGAGTGGTGAAAACACCAGATAACGTGTTTCCCGCATTAAATAGCTCGAAACGAGCGATCTCGATGGTTAAGCATACTTCGGACAGAAGTCTCACCAAGATTATCGCAGAAATTGCATATCTCAGCTTGAATCCCCACGAAAACCAGGATATCGCTGGTTCTGCATATCCAACGCACTGTGGAGTGGTGAAAACACCAGGAAACGTGTTTCTCGCATTAAATAGCTCGAAACGAGCGATCTCGGTGATTCTGCATACATCGGACAGAAGTCTCACCAAGAATATCGCAGAAATTGCATATCTCAGATTGAAACCCCACGAAACCCAAGATTTCGCTGGTTCTGCATATCAAACGCACTGTGGAGTGGTGAAAACACCAGATAACGTGTTTCTCGCATTAAATAGGTCGAAAAGAGCGATCTCGATGTTTCTGCATACTTCGGACAGAGGTCTCACCAAGATTATCGCAGAAAATGCATATCTCAGCTTGAAACCCCAAGAAATCCAAGATATCTCCGGTTCTGCACATCCAACGAACTGTGGTGTGGTGAAAACCCCAGAAATCGTGTTTCTCGCATTAAATAGCTCGGAAAGAGCGCTCTTGATGTTTCTGCATACTTCGGACAGATGTTTCACCAAGATTATCGTAGAAAATGCATATCTCAACTTGAAATCCGACGAAAACCAAACATCGCCGGTTCTGCATATCAAACCAACTGTGGAGAGGTGAAAACACCAGACAACGTGTTTCTCGCATTAAATAGATCGAAAAGTGCGATCTCGATGATTCTGCATACTTCTAACAGAAGTCTCACCATGATTATCGCAGAAAATGCATATCTCTGCTAGAAACCCCACGAAAACCAAGATATCTCCTGTTCTGCATATCCAACGAACTGTGGTGTGGTGAAAACCCCAGAAAACGTGTTTCTCGCATTAAATAGATCGAAATGTGCGATCTCGATGATTCTGCATACTTCCAACAGAAGTCTCACCATGATTATCGCAGAAAATGCATATCTCTGCTAGAATCCCCCCGAAAACCAAGATATCGCCGGTTCTGCATATCATACGCACTGTGGAGTGGTGAAAACACCAGATATCGTGTTTCTCGCATTAAATAGGTCGAATCGAGCGATCTCGATGATTAAGCATACTTCGGACAGAAGTCTCACCAAGATTATCGTAAAAAATGCATATCTCAGCTTGAAACCCCACGAAAACCAAGATATCGCTGGTTCTGCATATCAAACGCTCTGTGGAGTGGTGAAAACGCCAGATAACTTGTTTCTCGCATTAAAAAGCTCGAAAAGAGCGCTCTCGATGTTTCTGCATACTTCGGACAGATGTCTCACCATGATTATCGCAGAAAATGCATATCTCTGCTAGAATCCCCACGAAAACCAAGATATCGCCGGTTCTGCATATCATACGCACTGTGGAGTGGTGAAAACACCAGATATCGTGTTTCTCGCATTAAATAGGTCGAAACGAGCGATCTCGATGATTAAGCATACTTCGGACAGAAGTCTCACCAAGATTATCGTAAAAAATGCATATCTCAGCTTGAAACCCCACGAAAACCAAGATATCGCTGGTTCTGCATATCAAACGCTCTGTGGAGTGGTGAAAACACCAGATAACTTGTTTCTCGCATTAAATAGCTCGAAAAGAGCGCTCTCGATGTTTCTGCATACTTCCAACAGAAGTCTCACCATGATTATCGCAGAAAATGCATATCTCTGCTAGAATCCCCCCGAAAACCAAGATATCGCCGGTTCTGCATATCATACGCACTGTGGAGTGGTGAAAACACCAGATATCGTGTTTCTCGCATTAAATAGGTCGAAAAGAGCGATCTCGATGTTTCTGCATACTTCGGCGAGAAGTCTCACCAAGATTATCGCAGAAAATGCATACCTCAGCTTGAAACCCCACGAAAACCAAGATATCTCCGGTTCTGCATATCCAACGAACTGTGGAGTGGTGAAAACCCCAGAAAACGAGTTTCTCGCATTAAATAGCTCGAAAAGAGCGCTCTCGATGTTTCTGCATACTTCGGACAGATGTCTCAACAAGCTTATCGTGGAAAATGCATATCTCAGCTTGAAACCCCACGAAAACCAAGATATCTCCGGTTCTGCACATCCAACGAACTGTGGTGTGGTGAAAACCCCAGAAAACGTGTTTCTCGCATTAAATAGCTCGAAAAGAGCGATCTCGATGTTTCTGCATACTTCGGACAGAGGTCTCACCAAGATTATCGTAAAAAATGCATATCTCAGCTTGAAACCCCACGAAAACCAAGATATCGCTGGTTCTGCATATCATACGCACTGTGGAGTGGTGAAAACGCCAGATAACTTGTTTCTCGCATTAAAAAGCTCGAAAAGAGCGCTCTCGATGTTTCTGCATACTTCGGACAGATGTCTCACCATGATTATCGCAGAAAATGCATATCTCTGCTAGAATCCCCACGAAAACCAAGATATCGCCGGTTCTGCATATCAAACGCACTATGGAGTGGTGGAAACAACCAGATAACGAGTTTCTCGCATTAACTAGCTCGAAAAGAGCGTTCTCGATGATTCTGCATACTTCTCATAGATGAAACACCAAGATTATCGCAGAAAATGCATATTTCAGCTGGAAACCCCACGAAAACCAAGTTATCGGCGGCTCTACATATCAAACGCACTGTGGAGTGGTCAAAACACCAGATAACGTGTTTCTCGCATTAAATAGCTCGAAAAGAGCGATATCGAAGATTCTGCATACTTCTGACAGAAGACTCACCAAGATTATCGGAAAAATTGCATATCTCGGCTTGAAACCCCACGAAAACCAAGATATCGCTGGTTCTGCATATCAAACGCACTGTGGAGTGGTGAAAACACCAGATAACGTGTTTCTCGCACTAACTAGCTCGAAAAGAGCGATCTCGATGATTCAGCATACTTCGGAAAGAAGTCTCACCAAGATTATCGCAGAAAATGCATATCTCTGCTTGAAACCCCACGAAAACCAAGATATCGCCGTTTCTGCATATCAAACGCACTGTGGAGTGGTGAAAACACCAGATAACGTGTTTCTCGCATTGAATAGCTCGAAACGAGCGATCTCGATGATTCTTCATACTTCGGACAGAAGTCTCACCAAGATTATCGTAAAAAATGCATATCTCAGCTTGAAACCCCACGAAAGCCAAGATATCGCTCTTTCTGCATATCAAACGCAGTGTGGAGTGGTGAAAACACCGGATAAGTTTTTTCTCGCATTAACTAGCTCGAAAAGAGCGATCTCGATGTTTCAGCATACTTCGGACAGATGTTTCGCCAAGATTATCGTAGAAAATGCATATCTCAGCTTGAAACCCGACGAAAACCAAACATCGCCGGTTCTGCATATCAAACCAACTGTGGAGTGGTGAAAACACCAGATAACGTGTTTCTCGCATTAAATAGCTCGAAACGAGCGATCTCGATGGTTAAGCATACTTCGGACAGAAGTCTCACCAAGATTATCGCAGAAAATGCATATCTCTGCTTGAAACCCCACGAAAACCAAGATATCGCCGGTTCTGCATTTCAAACGCACTGTGGAGTGGTGAAAACACCAGATAACGTGTTTCTCGCATTGAATAGCTCGAAACGTGCGATCTCGATGATTCTGCATACTTCGGACAGAAGTCTCACCAAAATTATCGTAAAAAATGCATATCTCAGCTTGAAACCCCACGAAAACCAAGATATCTCCGGTTCTGCACATCCAACGAACTGTGGTGTGGTGAAAACCCCAGAAAACGTGCTTCTCGCATTAAATAGCTCGAAAAGAGCGCTCTTGATGATTCAGCATACTTCGGACAGAAGTCTCACCAAGGTTATCGTAAAAAATGCATATCTCAGCTTGAAACCCCACGAAAACCAAGATATCGCTGTGTTCAGCATATCAAACGCACTGTGGAGTGGTGAAAACCCCAGAAGACGTGTTTCGCGTATTAAATAGCTCGACTAGAGCGATCTCGGTGATTCTGCATACTTCGGACAGAAGTCTCACCAAGATTATCGCAGAAAATGCATATCTCTGCTTGAAACCCCACGAAAACCAAGATATCGCTGTGATCAGCATATCAAACGCACTGTGGAGTGGTGAAAACCCCAGAAAACGTGTTTCTCGCATTAAATAGCTCGAAAAGAGCGATCTCGATGTTTCAGCATACTTCGGACTGAGGTTTCACCAAGATTATCGCAGAAAATGCACATCTCAGCTTGAAACCCCACGAAAACCAAGATATCTCCGGTTCTGCACATCCAACGAACTGTGGTGTGGTGAACACCCCAGAAAACGTGCTTCTCGCATTAAATAGCTCGAAAAGAGCGCTCTTGATGTTTCTGCATACTTCGGACAGATGTTTCACCAAGATTATCGTAGAAAATGCATATCTCAGCTTGAAACTCGACGAAAACCAAACATCGCCGGTTCTGCATATCAAACCAACTGTGGAGTGGTGAAAACACCAGATAACGTGTTTCCCGCATTAAATAGCTCGAAACGAGCGATCTCGATGGTTAAGCATACTTCGGACAGAAGTCTCACCAAGATTATCGCAGAAATTGCATATCTCAGCTTGAATCCCCACGAAAACCAGGATATCGCTGGTTCTGCATATCCAACGCACTGTGGAGTGGTGAAAACACCAGGAAACGTGTTTCTCGCATTAAATAGCTCGAAACGAGCGATCTCGGTGATTCTGCATACATCGGACAGAAGTCTCACCAAGAATATCGCAGAAATTGCATATCTCAGATTGAAACCCCACGAAACCCAAGATTTCGCTGGTTCTGCATATCAAACGCACTGTGGAGTGGTGAAAACACCAGATAACGTGTTTCTCGCATTAAATAGGTCGAAAAGAGCGATCTCGATGTTTCTGCATACTTCGGACAGAGGTCTCACCAAGATTATCGCAGAAAATGCATATCTCAGCTTGAAACCCCAAGAAATCCAAGATATCTCCGGTTCTGCACATCCAACGAACTGTGGTGTGGTGAAAACCCCAGAAATCGTGTTTCTCGCATTAAATAGCTCGGAAAGAGCGCTCTTGATGTTTCTGCATACTTCGGACAGATGTTTCACCAAGATTATCGTAGAAAATGCATATCTCAACTTTAAATCCGACGAAAACCAAACATCGCCGGTTCTGCATATCAAACCAACTGTGGAGAGGTGAAAACACCAGACAACGTGTTTCTCGCATTAAATAGATCGAAAAGTGCGATCTCGATGATTCTGCATACTTCTAACAGAAGTCTCACCATGATTATCGCAGAAAATGCATATCTCTGCTAGAAACCCCACGAAAACCAAGATATCTCCTGTTCTGCATATCCAACGAACTGTGGTGTGGTGAAAACCCCAGAAAACGTGTTTCTCGCATTAAATAGATCGAAATGTGCGATCTCGATGATTCTGCATACTTCCAACAGAAGTCTCACCATGATTATCGCAGAAAATGCATATCTCTGCTAGAATCCCCCCGAAAACCAAGATATCGCCGGTTCTGCATATCATACGCACTGTGGAGTGGTGAAAACACCAGATATCGTGTTTCTCGCATTAAATAGGTCGAATCGAGCGATCTCGATGATTAAGCATACTTCGGACAGAAGTCTCACCAAGATTATCGTAAAAAATGCATATCTCAGCTTGAAACCCCACGAAAACCAAGATATCGCTGGTTCTGCATATCAAACGCTCTGTGGAGTGGTGAAAACGCCAGATAACTTGTTTCTCGCATTAAAAAGCTCGAAAAGAGCGCTCTCGATGTTTCTGCATACTTCGGACAGATGTCTCACCATGATTATCGCAGAAAATGCATATCTCTGCTAGAATCCCCCCGAAAACCAAGATATCGCCGGTTCTGCATATCATACGCACTGTGGAGTGGTGAAAACACCAGATATCGTGTTTCTCGCATTAAATAGGTCGAAAAGAGCGATCTCGATGTTTCTGCATACTTCGGCGAGAAGTCTCACCAAGATTATCGCAGAAAATGCATACCTCAGCTTGAAACCCCACGAAAACCAAGATATCTCCGGTTCTGCATATCCAACGAACTGTGGAGTGGTGAAAACCCCAGAAAACGAGTTTCTCGCATTAAATAGCTCGAAAAGAGCGCTCTCGATGTTTCTGCATACTTCGGACAGATGTCTCAACAAGCTTATCGTGGAAAATGCATATCTCAGCTTGAAACCCCACGAAAACCAAGATATCTCCGGTTCTGCACATCCAACGAACTGTGGTGTGGTGAAAACCCCAGAAAACGTGTTTCTCGCATTAAATAGCTCGAAAAGAGCGATCTCGATGTTTCTGCATACTTCGGACAGAGGTCTCACCAAGATTATCGTAAAAAATGCATATCTCAGCTTGAAACCCCACGAAAACCAAGATATCGCTGGTTCTGCATATCATACGCACTGTGGAGTGGTGAAAACACCAGATATCGTGTTTCTCGCATTAAATAGGTCGAATCGAGCGATCTCGATGATTAAGCATACTTCGGACAGAAGTCTCACCAAGATTATCGTAAAAAATGCATATCTCTGCTAGAATCCCCCCGAAAACCAAGATATCGCCGGTTCTGCATATCATACGCACTGTGGAGTGGTGAAAACACCAGATATCGTGTTTCTCGCATTAAATAGGTCGAAAAGAGCGATCTCGATGTTTCTGCATACTTCGGCGAGAAGTCTCACCAAGATTATCGCAGAAAATGCATACCTCAGCTTGAAACCACACGAAAACCAAGATATCGCTGGTTCTGCATATCAAATGCTCTGTGGAGTGGTGCAAACACCAGATAACGTGCTTCTCGCATTAAGTAGCTCGAAAAGAGCGATATCGATGATTCTGCATACTTCGGACAGATGTCTCACCAGGATTATCGCAGAAAATGCATATCTCAGCTTGAAACCCCACGAAAACCAAGATATCGCCGGTTCTGCATATCAAACGCACTGTGGAGTGGTGAAAACACCAGGAAACGTGTTTCTCGCATTAAATAGCTCGAAACGAGCGATATCGATGATTCTGCATACTTCCGACAGAAGTCTCACCAAGATTATCGTACAAAATGCATATCTCAGCTTGAAACCCCACGAACACCAAGATATCGCTGGTTCTGCATATCAAACGCTCTGTGGAGTGGTGAAAACACCAGATAACGTGTTTCTCGCATTAAATAGCTCGAAAAGAGCGATCTCGATGATTCTGCATACTTCGGACAGAAGTCTCACCAAGATTATCGCAGAAAATGCATATCTCGGCTTGAAACCCTTCGAAAACCAAGATATCACCTGTTCTGCATATCCAACGAACTGTGGTGTGGTGAATACCCCAGAAAACGTGTTTCTCGCATTAAATAGCTCGAAAAGAGCGATCTCGATGATTCTGCGTACTTCGGACAGAAGTCTCACCAAGATTATCGCAGAAAATGCATATCTCAGCTTGAAACCCCACGAAAACCAAGATATCGCCGGTTCTGCATATCAAACGCACTGTGGAGTGGTGAAAACACCAGGAAACGAGTTTCTCGCATTAAATAGCTCGAAACGAGCGATCTCGATGATTCTGCATACTTCGGACAGAAGTCTCACCAAGATTATCGCAGAAAATGCATATCTCTGCTTGAAACCCCACGAAAACCAAGATATCGCTGTGATCAGCATATCAAACGCACTGTGGAGTGGTGAAAACCCCAGAAAACGTGTTTCTCGCATTAAATAGCTCGAAAAGAGCGATCTCGATGTTTCAGCATACTTCGGACTGAGGTTTCACCAAGATTATCGCAGAAAATGCATATCTCAGCTTGAAACCCCACGAAAACCAAGATATCTCCGGTTCTTCACATCCAACGAACTGTGGTGTGGTGAACACCCCAGAAAACGTGCTTCTCGCATTAAATAGCTCGAAAAGAGCGCTCTTGATGTTTCTGCATACTTCGGACAGATGTTTCACCAAGATTATCGTAGAAAATGCATATCTCAGCTTGAAACTCGACGAAAACCAAACATCGCCGGTTCTGCATATCAAACCAACTGTGGAGTGGTGAAAACACCAGATAACGTGTTTCCCGCATTAAATAGCTCGAAACGAGCGATCTCGATGGTTAAGCATACTTCGGACAGAAGTCTCACCAAGATTATCGCAGAAATTGCATATCTCAGCTTGAATCCCCACGAAAACCAGGATATCGCTGGTTCTGCATATCCAACGCACTGTGGAGTGGTGAAAACACCAGGAAACGTGTTTCTCGCATTAAATAGCTCGAAACGAGCGATCTCGGTGATTCTGCATACATCGGACAGAAGTCTCACCAAGAATATCGCAGAAATTGCATATCTCAGATTGAAACCCCACGAAACCCAAGATTTCGCTGGTTCTGCATATCAAACGCACTGTGGAGTGGTGAAAACACCAGATAACGTGTTTCTCGCATTAAATAGGTCGAAAAGAGCGATCTCGATGTTTCTGCATACTTCGGACAGAGGTCTCACCAAGATTATCGCAGAAAATGCATATCTCAGCTTGAAACCCCAAGAAATCCAAGATACCTCCGGTTCTGCACATCCAACGAACTGTGGTGTGGTGAAAACCCCAGAAATCGTGTTTCTCGCATTAAATAGCTCGGAAAGAGCGCTCTTGATGTTTCTGCATACTTCGGACAGATGTTTCACCAAGATTATCGTAGAAAATGCATATCTCAACTTGAAATCCGACGAAAACCAAACATCGCCGGTTCTGCATATCAAACCAACTGTGGAGAGGTGAAAACACCAGACAACGTGTTTCTCGCATTAAATAGATCGAAAAGTGCGATCTCGATGATTCTGCATACTTCTAACAGAAGTCTCACCATGATTATCGCAGAAAATGCATATCTCTGCTAGAAACCCCACGAAAACCAAGATATCTCCTGTTCTGCATATCCAACGAACTGTGGAGTGGTGAAAACCCCAGAAAACGTGTTTCTCGCATTAAATAGATCGAAAAGTGCGATCTCGATGATTCTGCATACTTCCAACAGAAGTCTCACCATGATTATCGCAGAAAATGAATATCTCTGCTAGAATCCCCCCGAAAACCAAGATATCGCCGGTTCTGCATATCATACGCACTGTGGAGTGGTGAAAACACCAGATATCGTGTTTCTCGCATTAAATAGGTCGAATCGAGCGATCTCGATGATTAAGCATACTTCGGACAGAAGTCTCACCAAGATTATCGTAAAAAATGCATATCTCAGCTTGAAACCCCACGAAAACCAAGATATCGCTGGTTCTGCATATCAAACGCTCTGTGGAGTGGTGAAAACACCAGATAACTTGTTTCTCGCATTAAATAGCTCGAAAAGAGCGCTCTCGATGTTTCTGCATACTTCGGACAGATGTCTCACCATGATTATCGCAGAAAATGCATATCTCTGCTAGAATCCCCACGAAAACCAAGATATCGCCGGTTCTGCATATCATACGCACTGTGGAGTGGTGAAAACACCAGATATCGTGTTTCTCGCATTAAATAGGTCGAAACGAGCGATCTCGATGATTAAGCATACTTCGGACAGAAGTCTCACCAAGATTATCGTAAAAAATGCATATCTCAGCTTGAAACCCCACGAAAACCAAGATATCGCTGGTTCTGCATATCAAACGCTCTGTGGAGTGGTGAAAACACCAGATAACTTGTTTCTCGCATTAAATAGCTCGAAAAGAGCGCTCTCGATGTTTCTGCATACTTCCAACCGAAGTCTCTCCATGATTATCGCAGAAAATGCATATCTCTGCTAGAATCCCCCCGAAAACCAAGATATCGCCGGTTCTGCATATCATACGCACTGTGGAGTGGTGAAAACACCAGATATCGTGTTTCTCGCATTAAATAGGTCGAAAAGAGCGATCTCGATGTTTCTGCATACTTCGGCGAGAAGTCTCACCAAGATTATCGCAGAAAATGCATACCTCAGCTTGAAACCCCACGAAAACCAAGATATCTCCGGTTCTGCATATCCAACGAACTGTGGAGTGGTGAAAATCCCAGAAAACGAGTTTCTTGCATTAAATAGCTCGAAAAGAGCGCTCTCGATGTTTCTGCATACTTCGGACAGATGTCTCACCAAGCTTATCGTGGAAAATGCATATCTCAGCTTGAAACCCCACGAAAACCAAGATATCTCCGGTTCTGCACATCCAACGAACTGTGGTGTGGTGAAAACCCCAGAAAACGTGTTTCTCGCATTAAATAGCTCGAAAAGAGCGATCTCGATGTTTCTGCATACTTCGGACAGAGGTCTCACCAAGATTATCGTAAAAAATGCATATCTCAGCTTGAAACCCCACGAAAACCAAGATATCGCTGGTTCTGCATATCAAATGCTCTGTGGAGTGGTGCAAACACCAGATAACGTGCTTCTCGCATTAAGTAGCTCGAAAAGAGCGATATCGATGATTCTGCATACTTCGGACAGATGTCTCACCAGGATTATCGCAGAAAATGCATATCTCAGCTTGAAACCCCACGAAAACCAAGATATCGCCGGTTCTGCATATCAAACGCACTGTGGAGTGGTGAAAACACCAGGAAACGTGTTTCTCGCATTAAATAGCTCGAAACGAGCGATCTCGATGATTCTGCATACTTCCGACAGAAGTCTCACCAAGATTATCGTAAAAAATGCATATCTCAGCTTGAAACCCCACGAAAACCAAGATATCGCTGGTTCTGCATATCAAACGCTCTGTGGAGTGGTGAAAACACCAGATAACGTGTTTCTCGCATTAAATAGCTCGAAAAGAGCGATCTCGATGATTCTGCACACTTCGGACAGAAGTCGCACGAAGAATATCGCAGATAATGCATATCTCAGCTTGAAACCCCACGAAAACCAAGATATCGCCGGTTCTGCATATCAAACGCACTGTGGAGTGGTGAAAACACCAGATAACGTGCTTCTCGCATTAAGTAGCTCGAAAAGAGCGATATCGATGATTCTGCATACTTCGGACAGATGTCTCACCAGGATTATCGCAGAAAATGCATATCTCAGCTTGAAACCCCACGAAAACCAAGATATCTCCGGTTCTGCACATCCAACGAACTGTGGTGTGGTGAACACCCCAGAAAACGTGCTTCTCGCATTAAATAGCTCGAAAAGAGCGCTCTTGATGTTTCGGCATACTTCGGACAGATGTTTCACCAAGATTATCGTAGAAAATGCATATCTCAGCTTGAAACTCGACGAAAACCAAACATCGCCGGTTCTGCATATCAAACCAACTGTGGAGTGGTGAAAACACCAGGAAACGTGTTTCTCGCATTAAATAGCTCGAAACGAGCGATCTCGGTGATTCTGCATACATCGGACAGAAGTCTCACCAAGAATATCGCAGAAATTGCATATCTCAGATTGAAACCCCACGAAACCCAAGATTTCGCTGGTTCTGCATATCAAACGCACTGTGGAGTGGTGAAAACACCAGATAACGTGTTTCTCGCATTAAATAGGTCGAAAAGAGCGATCTCGATGTTTCTGCATACTTCGGACAGAGGTCTCACCAAGATTATCGCAGAAAATGCATATCTCAGCTTGAAACCCCAAGAAATCCAAGATATCTCCGGTTCTGCACATCCAACGAACTGTGGTGTGGTGAAAACCCCAGAAATCGTGTTTCTCGCATTAAATAGCTCGGAAAGAGCGCTCTTGATGTTTCTGCATACTTCGGACAGATGTTTCACCAAGATTATCGTAGAAAATGCATATCTCAACTTGAAATCCGACGAAAACCAAACATCGCCGGTTCTGCATATCAAACCAACTGTGGAGAGGTGAAAACACCAGACAACGTGTATCTCGCATTAAATAGATCGAAAAGTGCGATCTCGATGATTCTGCATACTTCTAACAGAAGTCTCACCATGATTATCGCAGAAAATGCATATCTCTGCTAGAAACCCCACGAAAACCAAGATATCTCCTGTTCTGCATATCCAACGAACTGTGGTGTGGTGAAAACCCCAGAAAACGTGTTTCTCGCATTAAATAGATCGAAAAGTGCGATCTCGATGATTCTGCATACTTCCAACAGAAGTCTCACCATGATTATCGCAGAAAATGCATATCTCTGCTAGAATCCCCCCGAAAACCAAGATATCGCCGGTTCTGCATATCATACGCACTGTGGAGTGGTGAAAACACCAGATATCGTGTTTCTCGCATTAAATAGGTCGAATCGAGCGATCTCGATGATTAAGCATACTTCGGACAGAAATCTCACCAAGATAATCGTAAAAAATGCATATCTCAGCTTGAAACCCGACGAAAACCAAACATTGCCGGTTCTGCATATCAAACGCACTGTGTAGAGGTGAAAACCCCAGAAAACGTGTTTCTCGCATTAAATAGCTCGAAACGAGCGATCTCGATGATTCTGCATACTTCCGACAGAAGTCTCACCAAGATTATCGTAAAAAATGCATATCTCAGCTTGAAACCCCACGAAAACCAAGATATCGCTGGTTCTGCATATCAAATGCTCTGTGGAGTGGTGCAAACACCAGATAACGTGCTTCTCGCATTAAGTAGCTCGAAAAGAGCGATATCGATGATTCTGCATACTTCGGACAGATGTCTCACCAAGATTATCGCAGAAAATGCATATCTCAGCTTGAAACCCCACGAAAACCAAGATATCGCCGGTTCTGCATATCAAACGCACTGTGGAGTGGTGAAAACACCAGGAAACGTGTTTCTCGCATTAAATAGCTCGAAACGAGCGATCTCGATGATTCTGCATACTTCCGACAGAAGTCTCACCAAGATTATCGTAAAAAATGCATATCTCAGCTTGAAACCCCACGAAAACCAAGATATCGCTGGTTCTGCATATCAAACGCTCTGTGGAGTGGTGAAAACACCAGATAACGTGTTTCTCGCATTAAATAGCTCGAAAAGAGCGATCTCGATGATTCTGCATACTTCGGACAGAAGTCTCACCAAGATTATCGCAGAAAATGCATATCTCGGCTTGAAACCCTTCGAAAACCAAGATATCACCTGTTCTGCATATCCAACGAACTGTGGTGTGGTGAAAACCCCAGAAAACGTGTTTCTCGCATTAAATAGCTCGAAAAGAGCGATCTCGATGATTCTGCGTACTTCGGACAGAAGTCTCACCAAGATTATCGCAGAAAATGCATATCTCAGCTTGAAACCCCACGAAAACCAAGATATCGCCGGTTCTGCATATCAAACGCACTGTGGAGTGGTGAAAACACCAGGAAACGTGTTTCTCGCATTAAATAGCTCGAAACGAGCAATCTCGATGCTTTTGCATACTTCCGACCGAAGTTTCACCAAGATTATCGTAAAAAATGCATATCTCGGCTTGAAACCCCACGAAAACCAAGATATCGCTGGTTCTGCATATCAAACGCTCTGTGGAGTGGTACAAACACCAGATAACTTGTTTCTCGCATTAAATAGCTCGAAAAGAGCGATCTCGATGATTCTGCACACTTCGGACAGAAGTCTCACCAAGATTATCGCAGATAATGCATATCCCAGCTTGAAACCCCACGAAAACCAAGATATCGCCGATTCTGCATATCATACGCACTGTGGAGTGGTGAAAACACCAGATAACGTGTTTCTCGCATTAAATAGGTCCAAACGAGCGATCTCGATGATTAAGCATACTTCGGACAGAAGTCTCATCAAGATTATCGTAAAAACTGCATATCTCAGCTTGAAACCCCACGAAAACCCAGATATCGCTGGTTCTGCATATCAAACGCACTGTGGAGTGCTGAAAACACCAGATAACGTGTTTCGCGCATTAAATAGCTCGAAAAGAGCGCTCTTGATGTTTCTGCATACTTCGGACAGATGTTTTACCAAGATTATCATAGAAAATGCATATCTCAGCTTGAAACCCGACGAAAACCAAACATCGCCGGTTCTGCATATCAAACCAACTGTGGAGTGGTGAAAACACCAGACAACGTGTTTCTCGCATTAAATTCATCGAAGTGTGCGATCTCGATGATTGTGCATACTTCTAACAGAAGTCTCACCATGATTATCGCAGAAAATGCATATCTCAGCTTGAAACCCGACGAAAACCAAACATTGGCGGTTCTGCATATCAAACGCACTGTGGAGTGGTGAAAACACCAGATAACGTGTTTGCTCGCATTAAATAGGTCGA
The DNA here is from genome assembly GCA_951804975.1 of Anthophora plumipes. Taxonomy (NCBI): domain Eukaryota; kingdom Metazoa; phylum Arthropoda; class Insecta; order Hymenoptera; family Apidae; genus Anthophora; species Anthophora plumipes. The sequence goes on from CATORF010000207.1 coordinate 10,266,775, forward strand.
AAAGAGCGATCTCGATGATTCTGCATACTTCTAACGGAAGTCTCACCATGATTATCGCAGAAAATGCATATCTCTGCTAGTAACCTCACGAAAACCAAGATATCTCCTGTTCTGCATATCCAACGAACTGTGGAGTGGTGAAAACCCCAGAAAACGTGTTTCTCGCATTAAATAGCTCGAAAAGTACGATCTCGGTGATTCTGCATACTTCTAACGGAAGTCTCACCATGATTATCGCACAAAATGCATATCTGAGCTTGAAACCCCACGAAAACCAAACATTGCCGGTTCTGCATATCAAACGCACTGTGGAGTGGTGAAAACACCATATAACGTGTTTGCTCGCATTAAATAGGTCGAAAAGAGCGATCTCGATGAATCTGCATACTTATAACAGAAGTCTCACCAAGATTATCGCAGAAAATGCATATCTGAGCTTGAAACCCCACGATAACCAAACATTGCCGGTTCTGCATATCAAACGCACTGTGGAATGGTGAAAACCCCAGATAACGTGTTTGCTCGCATTAAATAGCTCGAAAAGAGCGATCTCGATGATTAAGCATACTTCCGACAGAAGTCTCACCAAGATTATCGCAGAAATTGCATATCTCGGCTTGAAACCCCACGAAAACCAAGATATCGCTGGCTCTGCATATCAAACGCACTGTGGAGTGGTGAAAACACCAGATAACGTGTTTCTCGCATTAAATAGGTCGAAAAGAGCGATCTCGATGTTTCTGCATACTTCGGACAGATGTTTCACCAAGATTATCGTAGAAAATGCATATCTCAGCTTGAAACCCGACGAAAACCAAACATCGCCGGTTCTGCATATCAAACCAACTGTGGAGTGGTGAAAACACCAGAGAACGTGTTTCTCGCATTAAATAGATCGAAAAGTGCAATCGCGATGATTCTGCATACTTTGGACAGAAGTCTCACCACGATTATCGTAAAAAATGCATATCTCAGCTTGAAACCCCACGAAAACCAAGATTTCGCTGGTTCTGCATATCAAACGCACGGTGGAGTGGTGAAAACACCAGATAACGTGTTTCTCGTATTCAATAGGTCGAAAAGAGCGATCTCGATGTTTCTGCATACTTCGGACACAAGTCTCACCAAGATTATCGCAGAAAATGCATATCTCTGCTTGAAACCCCACGAAAACCAAGATATCGCCGGTTCTGCATATCAAACGCACTGTGGTGTGGTGAAAACCCCCGAAAACGTGTTCCTCGCATTAAATAGCTCGAAAAGAGCGCTCTTGATGTTTCTGCATACTTCGGACAGATGTTTTACCAAGATTATCATTGAAAATGCATATCTCAGCTTGAAACCCGACGAAAACCAAACATCGCCGGTTCTGCATATCAAACCAACTGTGGAGTGGTGAAAACACCAGACAACGTGTTTCTCGCATTAAATTCATCGAAATGTGCGATCTCGATGATTGTGCATACTTCTAACAGAAGTCTCACCATGATTATCGCAGAAAATGCATATCTCAGCTTGAAACCCGACGAAAACCAAACATTGCCGGTTCTGCATATCAAACGCACTGTGGAGTGGTGAAAACACCAGATAACGTGTTTGCTCTCATTAAATAGGTCGAAAAGAGCGATCTCGATGATTCTGCATACTTCTAACGGAAGTCTCACCATGATTATCGCAGAAAATGCATATCTCTGCTAGTAACCTCACGAAAACCAAGATATCTCCTGTTCTGCATATCCAACGGACTGTGGAGTGGTGAAAACCCCAGAAAACGTGTTTCTCGCATTAAATAGCTCGAAAAGTACGATCTCGATGATTCTGCATACTTCTAACGGAAGTCTCACCATGATTATCGCAGAAAATGCATATCTGAGCTTGAAACCCAACGAAAACCAAACATTGCCGGTTCTGCATATCAAACGCACTGTGGAGTGGTGAAAACACCATATAACGTGTTTGCTCGCATTAAATAGGTCGAAAAGAGCGATCTCGATGAATCTGCATACTTATAACAGAAGTCTCACCAAGATTATCGCAGAAAATGCATATCTGAGCTTGAAACCCCACGATAACCAAACATTGCCGGTTCTGCATATCAAACGCACTGTGGAATGGTGAAAACCCCAGATAACGTGTTTGCTCGCATTAAATAGCTCGAAAAGAGCGATCTCGATGATTAAGCATACTTCCGACAGAAGTCTCACCAAGATTATCGCAGAAATTGCATATCTCGGCTTGAAACCCCACGAAAACCAAGATATCGCTGGCTCTGCATATCAAACGCACTGTGGAGTGGTGAAAACACCAGATAACGTGTTTCTCGCATTAAATAGGTCGAAAAGAGCGATCTCGATGTTTCTGCATACTTCGGACAGATGTTTCACCAAGATTATCGTAGAAAATGCATATCTCAGCTTGAAACCCGACGAAAACCAAACATCGCCGGTTCTGCATATCAAACCAACAGTGGAGTGGTGAAAACACCAGAGAACGTGTTTCTCCCATTAAATAGATCGAAAAGTGCAATCGCGATGATTCTGCATACTTTGGACAGAAGTCTCACCATGATTATCGTAAAAAATGCATATCTCAGCTTGAAACCCCACGAAAACCAAGATTTCGCTGGTTCTGCATATCAAACGCACTGTGGAGTGGTGAAAACACCAGATAACGTGTTTCTCGCATTAAATAGGTCGAAAAGAGCGATCTCGATGTTTCTGCATACTTCGGACAGAGGTCTCACCAAGATTATCGCAGAAAATGCATATCTCAGCTTGAAACCCCAAGAAATCCAAGATATCTCCGGTTCTGCACATCCAACGAACTGTGGTGTGGTGAAAACCCCAGAAATCGTGTTTCTCGCATTAAATAGCTCGGAAAGAGCGCTCTTGATGTTTCTGCATACTTCGGACAGATGTTTCACCAAGATTATCGTAGAAAATGCATATCTCAACTTGAAATCCGACGAAAACCAAACATCGCCGGTTCTGCATATCAAACCAACTGTGGAGAGGTGAAAACACCAGACAACGTGTATCTCGCATTAAATAGATCGAAAAGTGCGATCTCGATGATTCTGCATACTTCTAACAGAAGTCTCACCATGATTATCGCAGAAAATGCATATCTCTGCTAGAAACCCCACGAAAACCAAGATATCTCCTGTTCTGCATATCCAACGAACTGTGGTGTGGTGAAAACCCCAGAAAACGTGTTTCTCGCATTAAATAGATCGAAAAGTGCAATCGCGATGATTCTGCATACTTTGGACAGAAGTCTCACCACGATTATCGTAAAAAATGCATATCTCAGCTTGAAACCCCACGAAAACCAAGATTTCGCTGGTTCTGCATATCAAACGCACGGTGGAGTGGTGAAAACACCAGATAACGTGTTTCTCGTATTCAATAGGTCGAAAAGAGCGATCTCGATGTTTCTGCATACTTCGGACACAAGTCTCACCAAGATTATCGCAGAAAATGCATATCTCTGCTTGAAACCCCACGAAAACCAAGATATCGCCGGTTCTGCATATCAAACGCACTGTGGTGTGGTGAAAACCCCCGAAAACGTGTTCCTCGCATTAAATAGCTCGAAAAGAGCGCTCTTGATGTTTCTGCATACTTCGGACAGATGTTTTACCAAGATTATCATTGAAAATGCATATCTCAGCTTGAAACCCGACGAAAACCAAACATCGCCGGTTCTGCATATCAAACCAACTGTGGAGTGGTGAAAACACCAGACAACGTGTTTCTCGCATTAAATTCATCGAAATGTGCGATCTCGATGATTGTGCATACTTCTAACAGAAGTCTCACCATGATTATCGCAGAAAATGCATATCTCAGCTTGAAACCCGACGAAAACCAAACATTGCCGGTTCTGCATATCAAACGCACTGTGGAGTGGTGAAAACACCAGATAACGTGTTTGCTCTCATTAAATAGGTCGAAAAGAGCGATCTCGATGATTCTGCATACTTCTAACGGAAGTCTCACCATGATTATCGCAGAAAATGCATATCTCTGCTAGTAACCTCACGAAAACCAAGATATCTCCTGTTCTGCATATCCAACGGACTGTGGAGTGGTGAAAACCCCAGAAAACGTGTTTCTCGCATTAAATAGCTCGAAAAGTACGATCTCGATGATTCTGCATACTTCTAACGGAAGTCTCACCATGATTATCGCAGAAAATGCATATCTGAGCTTGAAACCCAACGAAAACCAAACATTGCCGGTTCTGCATATCAAACGCACTGTGGAGTGGTGAAAACACCATATAACGTGTTTGCTCGCATTAAATAGGTCGAAAAGAGCGATCTCGATGAATCTGCATACTTATAACAGAAGTCTCACCAAGATTATCGCAGAAAATGCATATCTGAGCTTGAAACCCCACGATAACCAAACATTGCCGGTTCTGCATATCAAACGCACTGTGGAATGGTGAAAACCCCAGATAACGTGTTTGCTCGCATTAAATAGCTCGAAAAGAGCGATCTCGATGATTAAGCATACTTCCGACAGAAGTCTCACCAAGATTATCGCAGAAATTGCATATCTCGGCTTGAAACCCCACGAAAACCAAGATATCGCTGGCTCTGCATATCAAACGCACTGTGGAGTGGTGAAAACACCAGATAACGTGTTTCTCGCATTAAATAGGTCGAAAAGAGCGATCTCGATGTTTCTGCATACTTCGGACAGATGTTTCACCAAGATTATCGTAGAAAATGCATATCTCAGCTTGAAACCCGACGAAAACCAAACATCGCCGGTTCTGCATATCAAACCAACAGTGGAGTGGTGAAAACACCAGAGAACGTGTTTCTCCCATTAAATAGATCGAAAAGTGCAATCGCGATGATTCTGCATACTTTGGACAGAAGTCTCACCATGATTATCGTAAAAAATGCATATCTCAGCTTGAAACCCCACGAAAACCAAGATTTCGCTGGTTCTGCATATCAAACGCACTGTGGAGTGGTGAAAACACCAGATAACGTGTTTCTCGCATTAAATAGGTCGAAAAGAGCGATCTCGATGTTTCTGCATACTTCGGACAGAGGTCTCACCAAGATTATCGCAGAAAATGCATATCTCAGCTTGAAACCCCAAGAAATCCAAGATATCTCCGGTTCTGCACATCCAACGAACTGTGGTGTGGTGAAAACCCCAGAAATCGTGTTTCTCGCATTAAATAGCTCGGAAAGAGCGCTCTTGATGTTTCTGCATACTTCGGACAGATGTTTCACCAAGATTATCGTAGAAAATGCATATCTCAACTTGAAATCCGACGAAAACCAAACATCGCCGGTTCTGCATATCAAACCAACTGTGGAGAGGTGAAAACACCAGACAACGTGTATCTCGCATTAAATAGATCGAAAAGTGCGATCTCGATGATTCTGCATACTTCTAACAGAAGTCTCACCATGATTATCGCAGAAAATGCATATCTCTGCTAGAAACCCCACGAAAACCAAGATATCTCCTGTTCTGCATATCCAACGAACTGTGGTGTGGTGAAAACCCCAGAAAACGTGTTTCTCGCATTAAATAGATCGAAAAGTGCGATCTCGATGATTCTGCATACTTCCAACAGAAGTCTCACCATGATTATCGCAGAAAATGCATATCTCTGCTAGAATCCCCCCGAAAACCAAGATATCGCCGGTTCTGCATATCATACGCACTGTGGAGTGGTGAAAACACCAGATATCGTGTTTCTCGCATTAAATAGGTCGAATCGAGCGATCTCGATGATTAAGCATACTTCGGACAGAAATCTCACCAAGATAATCGTAAAAAATGCATATCTCAGCTTGAAACCCGACGAAAACCAAACATTGCCGGTTCTGCATATCAAACGCACTGTGTAGAGGTGAAAACCCCAGAAAACGTGTTTCTCGCATTAAATAGCTCGAAACGAGCGATCTCGATGATTCTGCATACTTCCGACAGAAGTCTCACCAAGATTATCGTAAAAAATGCATATCTCAGCTTGAAACCCCACGAAAACCAAGATATCGCTGGTTCTGCATATCAAATGCTCTGTGGAGTGGTGCAAACACCAGATAACGTGCTTCTCGCATTAAGTAGCTCGAAAAGAGCGATATCGATGATTCTGCATACTTCGGACAGATGTCTCACCAAGATTATCGCAGAAAATGCATATCTCAGCTTGAAACCCCACGAAAACCAAGATATCGCCGGTTCTGCATATCAAACGCACTGTGGAGTGGTGAAAACACCAGGAAACGTGTTTCTCGCATTAAATAGCTCGAAACGAGCGATCTCGATGATTCTGCATACTTCCGACAGAAGTCTCACCAAGATTATCGTAAAAAATGCATATCTCAGCTTGAAACCCCACGAAAACCAAGATATCGCTGGTTCTGCATATCAAACGCTCTGTGGAGTGGTGAAAACACCAGATAACGTGTTTCTCGCATTAAATAGCTCGAAAAGAGCGATCTCGATGATTCTGCATACTTCGGACAGAAGTCTCACCAAGATTATCGCAGAAAATGCATATCTCGGCTTGAAACCCTTCGAAAACCAAGATATCACCTGTTCTGCATATCCAACGAACTGTGGTGTGGTGAAAACCCCAGAAAACGTGTTTCTCGCATTAAATAGCTCGAAAAGAGCGATCTCGATGATTCTGCGTACTTCGGACAGAAGTCTCACCAAGATTATCGCAGAAAATGCATATCTCAGCTTGAAACCCCACGAAAACCAAGATATCGCCGGTTCTGCATATCAAACGCACTGTGGAGTGGTGAAAACACCAGGAAACGTGTTTCTCGCATTAAATAGCTCGAAACGAGCAATCTCGATGCTTTTGCATACTTCCGACCGAAGTTTCACCAAGATTATCGTAAAAAATGCATATCTCGGCTTGAAACCCCACGAAAACCAAGATATCGCTGGTTCTGCATATCAAACGCTCTGTGGAGTGGTACAAACACCAGATAACTTGTTTCTCGCATTAAATAGCTCGAAAAGAGCGATCTCGATGATTCTGCACACTTCGGACAGAAGTCTCACCAAGATTATCGCAGATAATGCATATCCCAGCTTGAAACCCCACGAAAACCAAGATATCGCCGATTCTGCATATCATACGCACTGTGGAGTGGTGAAAACACCAGATAACGTGTTTCTCGCATTAAATAGGTCCAAACGAGCGATCTCGATGATTAAGCATACTTCGGACAGAAGTCTCATCAAGATTATCGTAAAAACTGCATATCTCAGCTTGAAACCCCACGAAAACCCAGATATCGCTGGTTCTGCATATCAAACGCACTGTGGAGTGCTGAAAACACCAGATAACGTGTTTCGCGCATTAAATAGCTCGAAAAGAGCGCTCTTGATGTTTCTGCATACTTCGGACAGATGTTTTACCAAGATTATCATAGAAAATGCATATCTCAGCTTGAAACCCGACGAAAACCAAACATCGCCGGTTCTGCATATCAAACCAACTGTGGAGTGGTGAAAACACCAGACAACGTGTTTCTCGCATTAAATTCATCGAAGTGTGCGATCTCGATGATTGTGCATACTTCTAACAGAAGTCTCACCATGATTATCGCAGAAAATGCATATCTCAGCTTGAAACCCGACGAAAACCAAACATTGGCGGTTCTGCATATCAAACGCACTGTGGAGTGGTGAAAACACCAGATAACGTGTTTGCTCGCATTAAATAGGTCGAAAAGAGCGATCTCGATGATTCTGCATACTTCTAACGGAAGTCTCACCATGATTATCGCAGAAAATGCATATCTCTGCTAGTAACCTCACGAAAACCAAGATATCTCCTGTTCTGCATATCCAACGAACTGTGGAGTGGTGAAAACCCCAGAAAACGTGTTTCTCGCATTAAATAGCTCGAAAAGTACGATCTCGGTGATTCTGCATACTTCTAACGGAAGTCTCACCATGATTATCGCACAAAATGCATATCTGAGCTTGAAACCCCACGAAAACCAAACATTGCCGGTTCTGCATATCAAACGCACTGTGGAGTGGTGAAAACACCATATAACGTGTTTGCTCGCATTAAATAGGTCGAAAAGAGCGATCTCGATGAATCTGCATACTTATAACAGAAGTCTCACCAAGATTATCGCAGAAAATGCATATCTGAGCTTGAAACCCCACGATAACCAAACATTGCCGGTTCTGCATATCAAACGCACTGTGGAATGGTGAAAACCCCAGATAACGTGTTTGCTCGCATTAAATAGCTCGAAAAGAGCGATCTCGATGATTAAGCATACTTCCGACAGAAGTCTCACCAAGATTATCGCAGAAATTGCATATCTCGGCTTGAAACCCCACGAAAACCAAGATATCGCTGGCTCTGCATATCAAACGCACTGTGGAGTGGTGAAAACACCAGATAACGTGTTTCTCGCATTAAATAGGTCGAAAAGAGCGATCTCGATGTTTCTGCATACTTCGGACAGATGTTTCACCAAGATTATCGTAGAAAATGCATATCTCAGCTTGAAACCCGACGAAAACCAAACATCGCCGGTTCTGCATATCAAACCAACTGTGGAGTGGTGAAAACACCAGAGAACGTGTTTCTCGCATTAAATAGATCGAAAAGTGCAATCGCGATGATTCTGCATACTTTGGACAGAAGTCTCACCACGATTATCGTAAAAAATGCATATCTCAGCTTGAAACCCCACGAAAACCAAGATTTCGCTGGTTCTGCATATCAAACGCACGGTGGAGTGGTGAAAACACCAGATAACGTGTTTCTCGTATTCAATAGGTCGAAAAGAGCGATCTCGATGTTTCTGCATACTTCGGACACAAGTCTCACCAAGATTATCGCAGAAAATGCATATCTCTGCTTGAAACCCCACGAAAACCAAGATATCGCCGGTTCTGCATATCAAACGCACTGTGGTGTGGTGAAAACCCCCGAAAACGTGTTCCTCGCATTAAATAGCTCGAAAAGAGCGCTCTTGATGTTTCTGCATACTTCGGACAGATGTTTTACCAAGATTATCATTGAAAATGCATATCTCAGCTTGAAACCCGACGAAAACCAAACATCGCCGGTTCTGCATATCAAACCAACTGTGGAGTGGTGAAAACACCAGACAACGTGTTTCTCGCATTAAATTCATCGAAATGTGCGATCTCGATGATTGTGCATACTTCTAACAGAAGTCTCACCATGATTATCGCAGAAAATGCATATCTCAGCTTGAAACCCGACGAAAACCAAACATTGCCGGTTCTGCATATCAAACGCACTGTGGAGTGGTGAAAACACCAGATAACGTGTTTGCTCTCATTAAATAGGTCGAAAAGAGCGATCTCGATGATTCTGCATACTTCTAACGGAAGTCTCACCATGATTATCGCAGAAAATGCATATCTCTGCTAGTAACCTCACGAAAACCAAGATATCTCCTGTTCTGCATATCCAACGGACTGTGGAGTGGTGAAAACCCCAGAAAACGTGTTTCTCGCATTAAATAGCTCGAAAAGTACGATCTCGATGATTCTGCATACTTCTAACGGAAGTCTCACCATGATTATCGCAGAAAATGCATATCTGAGCTTGAAACCCAACGAAAACCAAACATTGCCGGTTCTGCATATCAAACGCACTGTGGAGTGGTGAAAACACCATATAACGTGTTTGCTCGCATTAAATAGGTCGAAAAGAGCGATCTCGATGAATCTGCATACTTATAACAGAAGTCTCACCAAGATTATCGCAGAAAATGCATATCTGAGCTTGAAACCCCACGATAACCAAACATTGCCGGTTCTGCATATCAAACGCACTGTGGAATGGTGAAAACCCCAGATAACGTGTTTGCTCGCATTAAATAGCTCGAAAAGAGCGATCTCGATGATTAAGCATACTTCCGACAGAAGTCTCACCAAGATTATCGCAGAAATTGCATATCTCGGCTTGAAACCCCACGAAAACCAAGATATCGCTGGCTCTGCATATCAAACGCACTGTGGAGTGGTGAAAACACCAGATAACGTGTTTCTCGCATTAAATAGGTCGAAAAGAGCGATCTCGATGTTTCTGCATACTTCGGACAGATGTTTCACCAAGATTATCGTAGAAAATGCATATCTCAGCTTGAAACCCGACGAAAACCAAACATCGCCGGTTCTGCATATCAAACCAACAGTGGAGTGGTGAAAACACCAGAGAACGTGTTTCTCCCATTAAATAGATCGAAAAGTGCAATCGCGATGATTCTGCATACTTTGGACAGAAGTCTCACCATGATTATCGTAAAAAATGCATATCTCAGCTTGAAACCCCACGAAAACCAAGATTTCGCTGGTTCTGCATATCAAACGCACGGTGGAGTGGTGAAAACACCAGATAACGTGTTTCTCGTATTCAATAGGTCGAAAAGAGCGATCTCGATGTTTCTGCATACTTCGGACACAAGTCTCACCAAGATTATCGCAGAAAATGCATATCTCTGCTTGAAACCCCACGAAAACCAAGATATCGCCGGTTCTGCATATCAAACGCACTGTGGTGTGGTGAAAACCCCCGAAAACGTGTTCCTCGCATTAAATAGCTCGAAAAGAGCGCTCTTGATGTTTCTGCATACTTCGGACAGATGTTTTACCAAGATTATCATAGAAAATGCATATCTCAGCTTGAAACCCGACGAAAACCAAACATCGCCGGTTCTGCATATCAAACCAACTGTGGAGTGGTGAAAACACCAGACAACGTGTTTCTCGCATTAAATTCATCGAAATGTGCGATCTCGATGATTGTGCATACTTCTAACAGAAGTCTCTCCATGATTATCGCAGAAAATGCATATCTCAGCTTGAAACCCCACGAAAACCAAGATATCGCTGGCTCTGCATATCAAACGCACTGTGGAGTGGTGAAAACACCAGATAACGTGTTTCTCGCATTAAATAGGTCGAAAAGAGCGATCTCGATGTTTCTGCATACTTCGGACAGATGTTTCACCAAGATTATCGTAGAAAATGCATATCTCAGCTTGAAACCCGACGAAAACCAAACATCGCCGGTTCTGCATATCAAACCAACAGTGGAGTGGTGAAAACACCAGAGAACGTGTTTCTCCCATTAAATAGATCGAAAAGTGCAATCGCGATGATTCTGCATACTTTGGACAGAAGTCTCACCATGATTATCGTAAAAAATGCATATCTCAGCTTGAAACCCCACGAAAACCAAGATTTCGCTGGTTCTGCATATCAAACGCACGGTGGAGTGGTGAAAACACCAGATAACGTGTTTCTCGTATTCAATAGGTCGAAAAGAGCGATCTCGATGTTTCTGCATACTTCGGACACAAGTCTCACCAAGATTATCGCAGAAAATGCATATCTCTGCTTGAAACCCCACGAAAACCAAGATATCGCCGGTTCGGCATATCAAACGCACTGTGGTGTGGTGAAAACCCCCGAAAACGTGTTCCTCGCATTAAATAGCTCGAAAAGAGCGCTCTTGATGTTTCTGCATACTTCGGACAGATGTTTTACCAAGATTATCATAGAAAATGCATATCTCAGCTTGAAACCCGACGAAAACCAAACATCGCCGGTTCTGCATATCAAACCAACTGTGGAGTGGTGAAAACACCAGACAACGTGTTTCTCGCATTAAATTCATCGAAATGTGCGATCTCGATGATTGTGCATACTTCTAACAGAAGTCTCTCCATGATTATCGCAGAAAATGCATATCTCAGCTTGAAACCCGACGAAAACCAAACATTGCCGGTTCTGCATATCAAACGCACTGTGGAGTGGTGAAAACACCAGATAACGTGTTTGCTCTCATTAAATAGGTCGAAAAGAGCGATCTCGATGATTCTGCATACTTCTAACGGAAGTCTCACCATGATTATCGCAGAAAATGCATATCTCTGCTAGTAACCTCACGAAAACCAAGATATCTCCTGTTCTGCATATCCAACGGACTGTGGAGTGGTGAAAACCCCAGAAAACGTGTTTCTCGCATTAAATAGCTCGAAAAGTACGATCTCGATGATTCTGCATACTTCTAACGGAAGTCTCACCATGATTATCGCAGAAAATGCATATCTGAGCTTGAAACCCAACGAAAACCAAACATTGCCGGTTCTGCATATCAAACGCACTGTGGAGTGGTGAAAACACCATATAACGTGTTTGCTCGCATTAAATAGGTCGAAAAGAGCGATCTCGATGAATCTGCATACTTATAACAGAAGTCTCACCAAGATTATCGCAGTAAATGCATATCTGAGCTTGAAACCCCACGATAACCAAACATTGCCGGTTCTGCATATCAAACGCACTGTGGAATGGTGAAAACCCCAGATAACGTGTTTGCTCGCATTAAATAGCTCGAAAAGAGCGATCTCGATGATTAAGCATACTTCCGACAGAAGTCTCACCAAGATTATCGCAGAAATTGCATATCTCAGCTTGAAACCCCACGAAAACCAAGATATCGCTGGTTCTGCATATCAAACGCACTGTGGAGTGGTGAAAACACCAGATAACGTGTTTCTCGCATTAAATAGGTCGAAAAGAGCGATCTCGATGTTTCTGCATACTTCGGACAGATGTTTCACCAAGATTATCGTAGAAAATGCATATCTCAGCTTGAAACCCGACGAAAACCAAACATCGCCGGTTCTGCATATCAAACCAACTGTGGAGTGGTGAAAACACCAGAGAACGTGTTTCTCGCATTAAATAGATCGAAAAGTGCAATCGCGATGATTCTGCATACTTCTAACAGAAGACACACAATGATTATCGCAGAAAATGCATATCTCTGCTAAAAACCCCACGAAAACCAAGATATCTCCTGTTCTGCATATCCAACGATCTGTGGAGTGGTCAAAACCCCAGAAAACGTGTTTCTCGCATTAAATAGCTCGAAAAGTACGATTTCGATGACTTTGCATACTTCGGACAGAAGTCTCACCAAGATTATCGCAGAAAATGCATATCTGAGCTTGAAACCCCTCGAAAACCAAGATATCTCCGGTTCTGCACATCAAACGTACCGTGGAGTGGTGAAAACACCAGATAACGTGTTTCTCGCATTAAGTAGCTCGAACCGAGCGATCTCGATGATTCTGCATACTTCGGACAGAAGTCTCACCAAGATAATCTCTGAAATTGCATATCTCATCTTGAATCCCCACGAAAACCAAGATATCGCTGGTTCTGCATATCAAACGCACTGTGGAGTGCTGAAAACACCAGATAACGTGTTTCTCGCATTAAATAGCTCGAATAGAGCGATCTCGATGATTCTGCATACTTCGGACAGATGTCTCACCAATATTATCGCAGAAAATGCATATCTCAGCTTGAAACCTCACGAAAATCCAGATGTCGCCGGTTCTGCATATCAAACGCACTGTGGAGTGCTGAAAACAACCAGATAACGTGTTTCTCGCATTAAATTGCTCGAAACGAGCGATCTCGATGATTCTGCATACTTCTGACAGAAGTCGCACCAAGATTATCGCAGAAAATGCATACCTCAAGATGAAAACCGACGAAAACCATGATTTCGCTATTTCTGCATATCAAACGCACTGTGGAGTGGTCAAAACACCAGATAACGTGTTTCTCGCATTAAATAGGTCGAAAAGAGCGATCTCGATGTTACTGCATACTTCGGACAGATGTTTCACCAAGATTATCGCAGTAAATGCATATCTCAGCTTGAAACCCGACGAAAACCAAACATCGCCGGTTCTGCATATCAAACCAACTGTGGAGTGGTGAAAACACCAGATAACGTGTTTCTCGCATTAAATAGCTCGAAAAGTGCGATCTCGATGATTCTGCATACTTCGGACAGAAGTCTCACCACGATTATCGCAGAAAATGCATATCTGAGCTTGAAACCCCACGAAAACCAAGATATCGCTGGTTCTGCATATCAAACGCACTGCGGAGTGGTGAAAACACCAGATAACGTGTTTCTCGCATTAAATAGGTCGAAAAGAGCGATATCGATGATTCTGCATACTTCGGACAGATGTCTCACCAATATTATCGCAGAAAATGCATATCTCAGCTTGAAACCTCACGAAAATCAAGATGTCGCCGGTTCTGCATATCAAACGCACTGTGGAGTGCTGAAAACAACCAGATAACGTGCTGCTCGCATTAAATAGCTCGAAAAGAGCGATATCGATGATTCTGCATACTTCTGACAGAAGTCGCACCAAGATTATCGCAGAAAATGCATACCTCAGGATGAAAACCGACGAAAACCAAGATTTCGCCATTCCTGCATATCAAACGCACTGTGGAGTGGTCAAAACACCAGATAACGTGTTTCTCGCATTACATAGCTCGAAAAGAGCGATATCGATGATTCTGCATACTTCGGACAGATGTCTCACCAATATTATCGCAGAAAATGCATATCTCAGCTTGAAACCTCACGAAAACCCAGATGTCGCCGGTTCTGCATATCAAACGCACTGCGGAGTGCTTAAAACAACCAGATAACGTGTTTCTCGCATTAAATTGCTCGAAACGAGCGATCTCGATGATTCTGCATTCTTCTGACAAAAGACTCACAAAGATTATCGCAGAAAATGCATATTTCAGCTGGAAACCCCACGTAAACCAAGTTATCGGCGGCTCTACATATCAAACGCACTGTGGAGTGGTCAAAACACCAGAAAACTTGTTTTTTCGCATTAAATAGCTCGAAACGAGCGATCTAGATGATTCTGCATACTTCTGACTGAAGTCTCAGCAATATTATCGCAGAAAATGCATATCTCAGCTTGAAACCCGACCGAAACCAAGATATGTCCGTTTCTGCATATCAAACGCACTGTGGAGTGGTGAAAACACCAGATAGCGTGTATCTCGCATTAAATAGCTCGAAAAGAGCGATCTAGATGATTCTGCATACTTCTGGCAGAAGACTCACATAGATTATCGCTGAAAATGCATATCTCAGCTGGAAACACCACGAAAATCAAGATATCGCCGGTTCTGCATATCAAACGCTCTGTGGAGTGGTGAAAACACCAGACAACGTGTTTCTCGCATTAAATAGCTCGAGTAGAGCGATCTCGATGATTAAGCATACTTCGGACAGAAGTCTCACCAAGATTATCGTAAAAAATGCATATCTCAGCTTGAAACCCCACAAAAACCAATATATCGCCGGATCTGCATATTAAACGCACTGTGGAGTGGTCAAAACACCAGATAACGTGTTTCTCGCATTACATAGCTCGAAAAGAGCGATATCGATGATTCTGCATACTTCGGACAGATGTCTCACCAATATTATCGCAGAAAATGCATATCTCAGCTTGAAACCTCACGAAAATCCAGATGTCGCCGGTTCTGCATATCAAACGCACTGCGGAGTGCTTAAAACAACCAGATAACGTGTTTCTCGCATTAAATTGCTCGAAACGAGCGATCTCGATGATTCTGCATTCTTCTGACAAAAGACTCACAAAGATTATCGCAGAAAATGCATATTTCAGCTGGAAACCCCACGTAAACCAAGTTATCGGCGGCTCTACATATCAAACGCACTGTGGAGTGGTCAAAACACCAGAAAACTTGTTTTTTCGCATTAAATAGCTCGAAACGAGCGATCTAGATGATTCTGCATACTTCTGACTGAAGTCTCAGCAATATTATCGCAGAAAATGCATATCTCAGCTTGAAACCCGACCGAAACCAAGATATGTCCGTTTCTGCATATCAAACGCACTGTGGAGTGGTGAAAACACCAGATAGCGTGTTTCTCGCATTAAATAGCTCGAAAAGAGCGATCTAGATGA
Source organism: Anthophora plumipes (assembly GCA_951804975.1). Classification (NCBI taxonomy): domain Eukaryota; kingdom Metazoa; phylum Arthropoda; class Insecta; order Hymenoptera; family Apidae; genus Anthophora; species Anthophora plumipes. Next base: position 10,282,622 of record CATORF010000207.1, read on the forward strand.
TTCTGCATACTTCTGGCAGAAGACTCACATAGATTATCGCTGAAAATGCATATCTCAGCTGGAAACACCACGAAAATCAAGATATCGCCGGTTCTGCATATCAAACGCTCTGTGGAGTGGTGAAAACACCAGAAAACGTGTTTCTCGCATTAAGTAGCTCGAAAAGAGCGTTCTCAAAGATCCTGAATACTTCTGACAGTAGTCTCACCAATATTATCGAAGAAAATGCATATCTCAGCTTGAATCCCGACGAAATCCCAGTTATCTCCGGTTCTGCACATCAAACGTACCGTGGAGTGGTGAAAACACCAGAAAACGTGTTTCGAGCATTAAGTAGCTCGAAAAGAGCGTTCTCGAAGATTCTGCATACTTCTGACAGAAGTCTGTCCATTTTTATCGCAGAAAATGCATATCTCAGCTTGAAACCCCTCGAAAACCAAGATATCACCTGTTCTGCATATCCAACGAACTGTGGTGTGGTGAAAACCCCAGAAAACGTGTTTCTCGCATTAAATTGCTCGAAACGAGCGATCTCGATGATTCTGCATTCTTCTGACAAAAGACTCACAAAGATTATCGCAGAAAATGCATATTTCAGCTGGAAACCCCACGTAAACCAAGTTATCGGCGGCTCTACATATCAAACGCACTGTGGAGTGGTCAAAACACCAGAAAACTTGTTTTTTCGCATTAAATAGCTCGAAACGAGCGATCTAGATGATTCTGCATACTTCTGACTGAAGTCTCAGCAATATTATCGCAGAAAATGCATATCTCAGCTTGAAACCCGACCGAAACCAAGATATGTCCGTTTCTGCATATCAAACGCACTGTGGAGTGGTGAAAACACCAGATAGCGTGTTTCTCGCATTAAATAGCTCGAAAAGAGCGATCTAGATGATTCTGCATACTTCTGGCAGAAGACTCACATAGATTATCGCTGAAAATGCACATCTCAGCTGGAAACACCACGAAAATCAAGATATCGCCGGTTCTGCATATCAAACGATCTGTGGAGTGGTGAAAACACCAGAAAACGTGTTTCTCGCATTAAGTAGCTCGAAAAGAGCGTTCTCAAAGATCCTGAATACTTCTGACAGTAGTCTCACCAATATTATCGAAGAAAATGCATATCTCAGCTTGAATCCCGACGAAATCCCAGTTATCTCCGGTTCTGCATATCATACGCACTGTGGAGTGGTGAAAACACCAGATAACGTGTTTCTCGCATTAAATAGCTCGAAACGAGCGATCTCCATGATTAAGCATACTTCGGACAGAAGTCTCACCAAGATTATCGCAGAAATTGCATATCTCAGCTTGAATCCCCACGAAAACCAGGATATCGCTGGTTCTGCATATCAAACGCACTGTTGAGTGCTGAAAACACCAGATAATGTGTTTCTCGCATTAAATAGCTCGAATAGAGCGATCTCGATGATTAAGCATACTTCGGACAGAAGTCTCACCAAGATTATCGTAAAAAATGCATATCTCAGCTTGAAACCCCACAAAAACCAAGATATCGCCGGTTCTGCATATCAAACGCACTGTGGAGTGGTGAAAACACCAGATAACGTGTTTCTCGCATTAAATAGCTCGAAAAGTGCGATCTCGATGATTCTGCATACTTCGGACAGAAGTCTCACCAAGATTATCGCAGAAAATGCATATCTGAGCTTGAAACCACACGAAAGCCAAGATATCGCTGGTTCTGCATATCAAACGCACTGTGGAGTGCAGAAAACACCAGATAACGTGTTTGTCGCATTAAATAGCTCGAAAAGAGCGATCTAGATGATTCTGCACACTTCTGACTGAAGTCTCACCAATATTATCGCAGAAAATGCATATCTCAGCTTGAAACCCCACGATAACCAAGATATCGCCGGTTCTGCATATCAAACGCACTGTGGAGTGGTGAAAACACCAGATAACGTGTTTCTCGCATTAAATAGCTCGAAAAGAGCGATATCGATGATTCTGCATACTTCGGACAGATGTCTCACCAATATTATCGCAGAAAATGCATATCTCAGCATGAAACCTCACGAAAATCCAGATGTCGCCGGTTCTGCATATCAAACGCACTGCGGAGTGCTTAAAACAACCAGATAACGTGTTTCTCGCATTAAATTGCTCGAAACGAGCGATCTCGATGATTCTGCATTCTTCTGACAAAAGACTCACAAAGATTATCGCAGAAAATGCATATTTCAGCTGGAAACCCCACGTAAACCAAGTTATCGGCGGCTCTACATATCAAACGCACTGTGGAGTGGTCAAAACACCAGAAAACTTGTTTTTTCGCATTAAATAGCTCGAAACGAGCGATCTAGATGATTCTGCATACTTCTGACTGAAGTCTCAGCAATATTATCGCAGAAAATGCATATCTCAGCTTGAAACCCGACCGAAACCAAGATATGTCCGTTTCTGCATATCAAACGCACTGTGGAGTGGTGAAAACACCAGATAGCGTGTTTCTCGCATTAAATAGCTCGAAAAGAGCGATCTAGATGATTCTGCATACTTCTGGCAGAAGACTCACATAGATTATCGCTGAAAATGCATATCTCAGCTGGAAACACCACGAAAATCAAGATATCGCCGGTTCTGCATATCAAACGCTCTGTGGAGTGGTGAAAACACCAGAAAACGTGTTTCTCGCATTAAGTAGCTCGAAAAGAGCGTTCTCAAAGATCCTGAATACTTCTGACAGTAGGCTCACCAATATTATCGAAGAAAATGCATATCTCAGCTTGAATCCCGACGAAATCCCAGTTATCTCCGGTTCTGCACATCAAACGTACCGTGGAGTGGTGAAAACACCAGAAAACGTGTTTCGAGCATTAAGTAGCTCGAAAAGAGCGTTCTCGAAGATTCTGCATACTTCTGACAGAAGTCTGTCCATGTTTATCGCAGAAAATGCATATCTCAGCTTGAAACCCCTCGAAAACCAAGATATCACCTGTTCTGCATATCCAACGAACTGTGGTGTGGTGAAAACCCCAGAAAACGTGTTTCTCGCATTAAATAGCTCGAAAAGAGAGATCTCGATGATTCTGAACACTTCGGACAGAAGTCTCACCAAGATTATCGCAGACAATGCATATCTCAGCTTGAAACCCCACTAAAACCAAGATATCGCGGGTTCTGCATATCATACGCACTGTGGAGTGGTGAAAACACCAGATAACGTGTTTCTCGCATTAAATAGCTCGAAACGAGCGATCTCGATGATTAAGCATTCTTCGGACAGAAGTCTCACCAAGATTATCGCAGAAATTGCATATCTCAGCTTGAATCCCCACGAAAACCAGGATATCGCTGGTTCTGCATATCAAACGCACTGTTGAGTGCCGAAAACACCAGATAATGTGTTTCTCGCATTAAGTAGATCGAAAAGAGCGTTCTCGAAGATTCTGCATACTTCTGACAGAAGTCTCACCAGGATTATCGTAGAAAATGCATATCTCAGCTTGAAACCCGACCGAAACCAAGATATCTCCGGTTCTGCATGTCAAACGTACTGTGGTGTGGTGAAAACACCAGAAAACGTGTTTCGTGCATTAAGTAGCTCGAAAAGAGCGATCTAGATGATTCTGCACACTTCTGACTGAAGTCTCACCAATATTATCGCAGAAAATGCATATCTCAGCTTGAAACCCCACGATAACCAAGATATCGCTGGTTCTGCATATCAAACGCACTGTGGAGTGGTGAAAACACCAGATAACGTGTTTCTCGCATTAAATAGCTCGAAAAGAGCGATCTAGATGATTCTGCATACTTCGGACAGAAGTCTCACCAAGATTATCGCAGAAAATGCATATCTGAGCTTGAAACCACACGAAAGCCAAGATATCGCTGGTTCTGCATATCAAACGCACTGTGGAGTGCTGAAAACACCAGATAACGTGTTTGTCGCATTAAATAGCTCGAAAAGAGCGATCTAGATGATTCTGCACACTTCTGACTGAAGTCTCACCAATATTATCGCAGAAAATGCATATCTCAGCTTGAAACCCCACGATAACCAAGATATCGCCGGTTCTGCATATCAAACGCACTGTGGAGTGGTGAAAACACCAGAAAACGTGTTTCGCGCATTAAGTAGCTCGAAAAGAGCGATCTCGATGATACTGCATACTTCGGACAGAAGTCTCAACAAGATTATCGCAGAAAATGCATATCTCAGCTTCAAACCCGACGAAAACCGAGTTATCTCCGGTTCTGCACTTCAAACGTACCGTGGAGTGGTGAAAACACCAGAAAACGAGTTTCGCGCATTAAGAAGCTCGAAAAGATCGTTCTCGAAGATTCTGCATACTTCTGACAGAAGTCTCACCAGGATTATCGTAGAAAATGCATATCTCAGCTGGAAACACCACGAAAATCAAGATATCGCCTGTTCTGCATATCAAACGCACTGTGGAGTGGTGAAAACAACCAGAGAACGTGTTTCTCGCATTAAATAGCTCGAGAAGAGCGATCTCGAAGATCCTGCATACTTCTGACAGAAGTCTCACCAGGATTATCGTAGAAAATGCATATCTCAGCTTGAAACCCGACGAAAACCGAGTTATCTCCGGTTCTGCACATCAAACGTACCGTGGAGTGGTGAAAACACCAGATAACGTGTTTCTCGCATTAAGTAGCTCGAACCGAGCGATCTCGATGATTCTGCATACTTCGGACAGAAGTCCCAACAAGATTATCGCAGAAAATGCATATGTCAGCTTGAAACCCCACGAAAACCAAGATATCTACTGTTCTGCATATCAAACGCACTATGGAGTGGTGAAAACACCAGATAACGTGTTTCTCGCACTAACTAGCTCGAAAAGAGCGATCTCGATGATTCAGCATACTTCTGACAAAAGACCCACCAAGATTATCGCAGAAAATGCATATCTCAGCTGGAAACACCACGAAAATCAAGATATCGCCTGTTCTGCATATCAAACGCACTGTGGAGTGATGAAAACACCGGATAACGTGTTTCTCGCATTAAGTAGATCGAAAAGAGCGTTCTCGAAGATTCTGCATACTTCTGACAGAAGTCTCACCAGGATTATCGTAGAAAATGCATATCTCAGCTTGAAACCCGACCGAAACCAAGATATCTCCGGTTCTGCATGTCAAACGTACTGTGGTGTGGTGAAAACACCAGAAAACGTGTTTCGTGCATTAAGTAGCTCGAAAAGAGCGATCTAGATGATTCTGCACACTTCTGACTGAAGTCTCACCAATATTATCGCAGAAAATGCATATCTCAGCTTGAAACCCCACGATAACCAAGATATCGCTGGTTCTGCATATCAAACGCACTGTGGAGTGGTGAAAACACCAGATAACGTATTTCTCGCATTAAATAGCTCGAAAAGAGCGATCTAGATGATTCAGCATACTTCGGACAGAAGTCTCAACAAGATTATCGCAGAAAATGCATATCTCAGCTTCACACCCGACGAAAACCGAGTTATCTCCGGTTCTGCACTTCAAACGTACCGTGGAGTGGTGAAAACACCAGAAAACGAGTTTCGCGCATTAAGAAGCTCGAAAAGATCGTTCTCGAAGATTCTGCATACTTCTGACAGAAGTCTCACCAGGATTATCGTAGAAAATGCATATCTCAGCTGGAAACACAACGAATATCAAGATATCGCCTGTTCTGCATATCAAACGCACTGTGGAGTGATGAAAACACCGGATAACGTGTTTCTCGCATTAAGTAGATCGAAAAGAGCGTTCTCGAAGATTCTGCATACTTCTGACAGAAGTCTCACCAGGATTATCGTAGAAAATGCATATCTCAGCTTGAAACCCGACCGAAACCAAGATATCTCCGGTTCTGCATGTCAAACGTACTGTGGTGTGGTGAAAACACCAGAAAACGTGTTTCGTGCATTAAGTAGCTCGAAAAGAGCGATCTAGATGATTCTGCACACTTCTGACTGAAGTCTCACCAATATTATCGCAGAAAATGCATATCTCAGCTTGAAACCCCACGATAACCAAGATATCGCTGGTTCTGCATATCAAACGCACTGTGGAGTGGTGAAAACACCAGATAACGTATTTCTCGCATTAAATAGCTCGAAAAGAGCGATCTAGATGATTCAGCATACTTCGGACAGAAGTCTCAACAAGATTATCGCAGAAAATGCATATCTCAGCTTCACACCCGACGAAAACCGAGTTATCTCCGGTTCTGCACTTCAAACGTACCGTGGAGTGGTGAAAACACCAGAAAACGAGTTTCGCGCATTAAGAAGCTCGAAAAGATCGTTCTCGAAGATTCTGCATACTTCTGACAGAAGTCTCACCAGGATTATCGTAGAAAATGCATATCTCAGCTGGAAACACCACGAATATCAAGATATCGCCTGTTCTGCATATCAAACGCACTGTGGAGTGGTGAAAACAACCAGAGAACGTGTTTCTCGCATTAAATAGCTCGAGAAGAGCGATCTCGAAGATCCTGCATACTTCTGACAGAAGTCTCACCAGGATTATCGTAGAAAATGCATATCTCAGCTTGAAACCCGACGAAAACCGAGTTATCTCCGGTTCTGCACATCAAACGTACCGTGGAGTGGTGAAAACACCAGATAACGTGTTTCTCGCATTAAGTAGCTCGAACCGAGCGATCTCGATGATTCTGCATACTTCGGACAGAAGTCTCAACAAGATAATCGCAGAAAATGCATATCTCAGCTTGAAACCCCACGAAAACCAAGATATCTACTGTTCTGCATATCAAACGCACTGTGGAGTGGTGAAAACACCAGATAACGTGTTTCTCGCGCTAACTAGCTCGAAAAGAGCGATCTCGATGATTCAGCATACTTCTGACAAAAGACCCACCAAGATTATCGCAGAAAATGCATATCTCAGCTGGAAACACCACGAAAATCAAGATATCGCCTGTTCTGCATATCAAACGCACTGTGGAGTGATGAAAACACCGGATAACGTGTTTCTCGCATTAAATAGCTCGAAAAGAGCGTTCTCGAAGATCCTGCATACTTCTGACAGAAGTCTCACCACGATTATCGTAGAAAATGCATATCTCAGCTTGAAACCCGACGAAAACCGAGTTATCTCCGGTTCTGCACATCAAACGAACCGTGGAGTGGTGAAAACACCAGAAAACGTATTTCGCGCATTAAGTAGCTCGAAAAGAGCGTTCTCGAAGATTCTGCATACTTCTGACAGAAGTCTCACCAGGATTATCGTAGAAAATGCATATCTCAGCTTGAACCCCGACCGAAACCAAGATATCTCCGGTTCTGCATGTCAAACGTACTGTGGTGTGGTAAAAACACCAGAAAACGTGTTTCGTGCATTAAGTAGCTCGAAAAGAGCGATCTAGATGATTCTGCATACTTCTGACTGAAGTCTCACCAATATTATCGCAGAAAATGCATATCTCAGCTTGAAACCCGACGAAAACCAATATATCGCCGGTTCTGCATATCAGACCAACTGTGGAGTGGTGAAAACACCAGAAAACGTATTTCGCGCATTAAGTAGCTCGAAAAGAGCGTTCTCGAAGATTCTGCATACTTCTGACAGAAGTCTCACCAGGATTATCGTAGAAAATGCATATCTCAGCTTGAAACCCGGCGAAAACCAAAATATCTCCGGTTCTGCATATCCAACGCACTGTGGAGTGGTAAAAACACCAGATAACGTGTTTCTCGCATTAAATAGCTCGAAACGAGCGATCTCGACGTGTCTGCATACTTCGGACAGATGTTTCACCAAGCTTATCGTAGAAAATGCATATCTCAGCTTGAAACCCGGCGAAAACCAAAATATCTCCGGTTCTGCATATCCAACGAACTGTGGAGTGGTGAAAACCCCAGAAAACGTGTTTCGCGCATTAAATAGCTCGAAAAGAGCCCTCTCGATGTTTCTGCATACTTTGGACAGATGTTTCACCTAGCTTATCGTAGAAAATGCATATCTCAGCTTGAAACCCGACGAAAACCAAAATATCGCCGGTTCTGCATATCCAACGCACTGTGGAGTGGTGAAAACCCCCTGAAAACGTGTTTCTCGCATTAAATAGCTCGAATAGAGCCATCTCGATAATTCTTCATACTTCGGACAGAAGTCTCACCAAGGTTATCGTATAAAATGCATGTCTCAGCTTGAAACCCCACGAAAATCGAGTTATCTCCGGTTCTGCACATCAAACGTACCGTGGAGTGGTGAAAACACCAGAAAACGTGTTTCGCGCATTAAGTAGATCGAAAAGAGCGTTCTCGAAGATTCTGCATACTTCTGACAGAAGTCTCACCAGGATTATCGTAGAAAATGCATATCTCAGCTTGAACCCCGACCGAAACCAAGATATCTCCGCTTCTGCATGTCAAACGTACTGTGGTGTGGTAAAAACACCAGAAAACGTGTTTCGTGCATTAAGTAGCTCCAAAAGAGCGATCTAGATGATTCTGCATACTTCTGACTGAAGTCTCACCAATATTATCGCAGAAAATGCATATCTCAGCTTGAAACCCGACGAAAACCAATATATCGCCGGTTCTGCATATCAGACCAACTGTGGAGTGGTGAAAACACCAGATAACGTGTTTCTCGCATTAAATAGCTCGAAAAGAGCGCTCTCGATGTTTCTGCATACTTCGGACAGATGTTTCACCAAGATTATCGTAGAAAATGCATATCTCAGCTGGAAACACCACGAAAATCAAGATATCGCCTGTTCTGCATATCAAACGCACTGTGGAGTGGTGAAAACAACCAGAGAACGTGTTTCTCGCATTAAATAGCTCGAGAAGAGCGATCTCGATGATTCAGCATACTTCGGACAGAAGTCTCACCAAGATTATCGCAGGAAATGCATATCTCATCTTGAAACCCCACGAAAACCAAGATATCTCCGGTTCTGCATATCTAACGAACTGTGGAGTGGTGAAAACAACCAGAGAACGTGTTTCTCGCATTAAATAGCTCGAGAAGAGCGATCTCGATGATTCAGCATACTTCGGACAGAAGTCTCACCAAGATTATCGCAGGAAATGCATATCTCATCTTGAAACCCCACGAAAACCAAGATATCTCCGGTTCTGCATGTCAAACGTACTGTGGAGTGGTAAAAACACCAGAAAACGTGTTTCGTGCATTAAGTAGCTCGAAAAGAGCGATCTAGATGATTCTGCATACTTCTGACTGAAATCTCACCAATATTATCGCAGAAAATGCATATCTCAGCTTGAAACCCGACGAAAACCAATATATCGCCGGTTCTGCATATCAGACCAACTGTGGAGTGGTGAATACACCAGATAACGTGTTTCTCGCATTAAATAGCTCGAAAAGAGCGCTCTCGACGTGTCTGCATACTTCGGACAGATGTTTCACCAAGCTTATCGTAGAAAATGCATATCTCAGCTTGAAACACCACGAAAATCAAGATATTGCCGGTTCTGCATATCAAACGCAGTGTGGAGTGGTCAATACACCAGATAACGTGTTTCTCGCATTAAATAGCTCGAAAAGAGCGATCTCGATGATTCTGCATACTTCTGACAGAAGTCGCACCAAGATTATCGCAGAAAATGCATACCTCAGCATGAAAACCGTCGAAAACCAAGATTTCGCAATTTCTGCATATCAAACGCACTGTGGTATTTTCAAAACACCAGAAAACTGGTTTTTTCGCATTAAATAACTCGAAACGAGCGATCTAGATGATTCTGCATCCTCCTGACAAAAGACCCACCAAGATTATCGCAGAAAATGCATATCGCAGCTGGAATCACCACGAAAATGAAGATATCGCCGGTTCTGCATATCAAACGCACTGTGGATTGGTGAAAACAACCAGAGAACGTGTTTCTCGCAATAAATAGCTCGAAAAGATCGCTCTCGATGTTTCTGCATACTTCGGACAGAAGTCTCACCAAGATTATCGTAAAAAATGCATATCTCAGCTTGAAACCCCACGAAAATCAAGATGACGCCGGTTCTGCATATCAAACGCACTGTGGAGTGGTGAAAACAACCAAATAACGTGTTTCTCGCATGAAATAGCTCGAAACGAGCGATCTAGGTGATTCTGCATAGTTCTGACTGAAGTCTCACCAAGATTATCGCAGAAAATGCATATCTCAGCTGGTAACACCACGAAAATCAAGATATCGCCGGTTCTGCATATCAGACGCACTGTGGAGTGCTGAAAACATCAGAAAACGTGTTTCTCGCATTAACTGGCTCGAAAAGAGCGTTCTCGATGATTCTGCATACTTCTCATAGATGAAACACCAAGATTATCGCAGAAAATGCATATTTCAGCTGGAAACCCCACGAAAACCAAGTTATCGGCGGCTCTACATATCGAACGCACTGTGGAGTGGTCAAAACACCAGATAACGTGTTTCTCGCATTAAATAGCTCGAAAAGAGCGATATCGATGATTCTGCATACTTCTGACTGAAGTCTCACCAATATTATCGCAGAAAATGCATATCTCAGCTTGAAACCCGACGAAAACCAAGATGGCGACGGTTCTGCATATCAAACGCACTGTGGGGTGGTGAATACACCAGAAAACGTGTTACTCGCACTAAATAGCTCGAAAAGAGCGATCTAGATGACTGTGCATACTTCTGACAGAAGATTCACCAAGATTATCGCAGAAAGTGCATATCTCAGCTTGCAACCTCACGAAAACCAAGATATCTCCGGTTCTGCACATCAAACGTACTGTGGAGTGGTGAAAACACCAGAAAACGTGTTTCTCGCATTAAGTAGCTCGAAAAGAGCGTTCTCGAAGATTCTGCATACTTCTGACTGAGGTCTCACCAATATTATCGTAGAAAATGCATATCGCATCTTGAAACTCGACCGAAACCAAAATATCTCCGGTTCTGCATGTCAAACGTACAGTGGAGTGGTGAATACACCAGAATAAGTGTTTCTCGCATTAAATAGCTCGAAAAGAGCGATCTAGATGATTCTGCATACTTCTGACAGAAGACTCACCAAGATTATCGCAGAAAATGCATATCACAGCTGGAAACACCACGAAAATCAAGATATTGCCGGTTCTGCATATCAAACGCAGTGTGGAGTGGTCAATACACCAGATAACGTGTTTCTCGCATTAAATAGCTCGAAAAGAGCGATCTCGATGATTCTGCATACTTCTGACAGAAGTCGCACCAAGATTATCGCAGAAAATGCATACCTCAGCATGAAAACCGTCGAAAACCAAGATTTCGCAATTTCTGCATATCAAACGCACTGTGGTATTTTCAAAACACCAGAAAACTGGTTTTTTCGCATTAAATAGCTCGAAACGAGCGATCTAGATGATTCTGCATTCTTCTGACAGAAGACTCACCAAGATTATCGTTGAAAATGCATATCTCAGTTGGAAACCCTACGAAAACCAAGATATCGCCGGTTCTCCATATCAGACGCACTGTGGAGTGGTGAAAACACCAGATAACGTGTTTCTCGCATTAAATAGCTCGAAAAGAGCGATCTCGATGATTCTGCATACTTCTGACAGAAGTCGCACCAAGATTATCGCAGAAAATGCATACCTCAGCATGAAAACCGTCGAAAACCAAGATTTCGCAATTTCTGCATATCAAACGCACTGTGGTATTTTCAAAACACCAGAAAACTGGTTTTTTCGCATTAAATAGCTCGAAAAGAGCGCTCTTGATATTTCTGCATACTTCGACCACATGTTTCACCAAGATTATCGTAGAAAATGCATATCTCAGCTTGAAACCCGACGAAAATCAAGATATGGCCTGTTCTGCACATCAAACGCACTGTGGAGTGGTGAAAACAACCAGAGAACGTGTTTCTCGCATTAAATAGCTCGAAAAGAGCGATCCCGATGATTCTGCATACTTTGGACAGAAGTCTCACCAATATTATCGCAGAAAATGCATATCTCAGCTTGAAACCTCACGAAAATCAAGATGTTGCCGGTTCTGCATATCAAACGCACTGTGGAGTGGTGAAAACAACCAGAGAACGTGTTTCTCGCATTAAATGGCTCGACTAGAACGATCTCGATGATTCTGCATACTTCGGACAGATGTTTCAGCAAGATTATCGTAGAAAATGCATACCTCATCTTGAAACCCCACGAAAACCAAGATATCTCCGGTTCTGCATATCCAACGAACTGTGGAGTGGTGAAAACCCCAGAAAACGAGTTTTTCGCATTAAATAGCTCGAAAAGAGCCCTCTTGATATTTCTGCATACTTCGGACACATGTTTCACCAAGATTATCGAAGAAAATGCATATCTCAGCTTGAAACCCGACGAAAATCAAGATATGGCTTGTTCTGCACATCAAACGCACTGTGGAGTGGTGAACACAACCAGAGAACGTGTTTCTCGCATTAAATAGCTCGAAAAGAGCGATCCCGATGATTCAGCATACTTCGGACGGAAGTCTCACCAAGATTATCGCAGAAAATGCATATCTCTGCTTGAAACCCCACGAAAACGAAGATATCTACTGTTCTGCACATCCAAGGAACTGTGGAGTGGTGAAAACCCCAGAAAACGTGTTTCTCGCATTAAATAGCTCGAAAAGAGCGCTCTCGACGTTTCTGCATACTTGGGACAGATGTTTCACCAAGCTTATCGTAGAAAATGCATATCTCAGCTTGAAACCCGACGAAAACCAAAATATCTCCGGTTCTGCATATCCAACGCACTGTGGAGTGGTGAAAACACCAGATAACGTGTTTCTCGCATTAAATAGCTCGAAACGAGCGATCTCGATGATTCTACATACTTCGGACAGAAGTCTCAACAAGATTATCGCAGAAAATGCATATCTCAGCTTGAAACCCCACGAAAACCAAGATATGTACTGTTCTGCATATCAAACGCACTGTGGAGTGGTGAAAACACCAGATAACGTGTTTCTCGCACTAACTAGCTCGAAAAGTGCGATCTCGATGATTCAGCATACTTCGGACAGAAGTCTCACCAAGATTATCGCAGAAAATGCATATCTCTGCTTGAAACCCCACGAAAACCAAGATATCTCCGGTTCTGCATATCCAACGAACTGTGGTGTGGTGAAAACCCCAGAAAACGAGTTTCTCGCATTAAATAGCTCGAATAGAGCGATCTCGATGATTCTGCATACTTCGGACAGAAGTCTCACCAAGATTATCGTAAAAAATGCATATCTCAGCTTGAAACCTCACGAAAACCAAGATATCGCTGGTACTGCATATCAAACGCACTGTGGAGTGGTGAAAACACCAGATAACGTGTTTCTCGCATTAAATAGCTCGAAAAGAGCGATCTCGATGATACTGCATACTTCGGACAGAAGTCTCACCAAGATTATCGCAGAAAATGCATATCTCAGCTGGTAACACCACGAAAATCAAGATATCGCCGGTTCTGCATATCAGACGCACTGTGGAGTGGTGAAAACACCAGATAACGTGTTTCTCGCATTAAATAACTCGAAAAGAGCGGTCTAGATGATTCTGCATCCTCCTGACAAAAGACCCACCAAGATTATCGCAGAAAATGCATATCGCAGCTGGAATCACCACGAAAATGAAGATATCGCCGGTTCTGCATATCAAACGCACTGTGGATTGGTGAAAACAACCAGAGAACGTGTTTCTCGCAATAAATAGCTCGAAAAGATCGCTCTCGATGTTTCTGCATACTTCGGACAGAAGTCTCACCAAGATTATCGTAAAAAATGCATATCTCAGCTTGAAACCCCACGAAAATCAAGATGACGCCGGTTCTGCATATCAAACGCACTGTGGAGTGGTGAAAACAACCAAATAACGTGTTTCTCGCATTAAATAGCTCGAAACGAGCGATCTAGGTGATTCTGCATACTTCTGACTGAAGTCTCACCAAGATTATCGCAGAAAATGCATATCTCAGCTGGTAACACCACGAAAATCATGATATCGCCGGTTCTGCATATCAGACGCACTGTGGAGTGCTGAAAACATCAGAAAACGTGTTTCTCGCATTAACTGGCTCGAAAAGAGCGTTCTCGATGATTCTGCATACTTCTCATAGATGAAACACCAAGATTATCGCAGAAAATGCATATTTCAGCTGGAAACCCCACGAAAACCAAGTTATCGGCGGCTCTACATATCAAACGCACTGTGGAGTGGTCAAAACACCAGATAACGTGTTTCTCGCATTAAATAGCTCGAAAAGAGCGATATCGATGATTCTGCATACTTCTGACTGAAGTCTCACCAATATTATCGCAGAAAATGCATATCTCAGCTTGAAACCCGACGAAAACCAAGATGGCGCCGGTTCTGCATATCAAACGCACTGTGGGGTGGTGAATACACCAGAAAACGTGTTACTCGCATTAAATAGCTCGAAAAGAGCGATCTAGATGACTGTGCATACTTCTGACAGAAGATTCACCAAGATTATCGCAGAAAGTGCATATCTCAGCTTGCAACCTCACGAAAACCAAGATATCTCCGGTTCTGCACATCAAACGTACTGTGGAGTGGTGAAAACACCAGAAAACGTGTTTCTCGCATTAAGTAGCTCGAAAAGAGCGTTCTCGAAGATTCTGCATACTTCTGACTGAGGTCTCACCAATATTATCGTAGAAAATGCATATCGCATCTTGAAACTCGACCGAAACCAAAATATCTCCGGTTCTGCATGTCAATCGTACAGTGGAGTGGTGAATACACCAGAATACGTGTTTCTCGCATTAAATAGCTCGAAAAGAGCGATCTAGATGATTCTGCATACTTCTGACAGAAGACTCACCAAGATTATCGCAGAAAATGCATATCACAGCTGGAAACACCACGAAAATCAAGATATTGCCGGTTCTGCATATCAAACGCAGTGTGGAGTGGTCAATACACCAGATAACGTGTTTCTCGCATTAAATAGCTCGAAAAGAGCGATCTCGATGATTCTGCATACTTCTGACAGAAGTCGCACCAAGATTATCGCAGAAAATGCATACCTCAGCATGAAAACCGTCGAAAACCAAGATTTCGCAATTTCTGCATATCAAACGCACTGTGGTATTTTCAAAACACCAGAAAACTGGTTTTTTCGCATTAAATAACTCGAAACGAGCGATCTAGATGATTCTACATTCTTCTGACAGAAGACTCATCAAGATTATCGTTGAAAATGCATATCTCAGTTGGAAACCCTACGAAAACCAAGATATCGCCGGTTCTCCATATCAGACGCACTGTGGAGTGGTGAAAACACCAGATAACGTGTTTCTCGCATTAAATATCTCGAAAAGAGCGATCTCGATGATTCTGCATACTTCTGACAGAAGTCGCACCAAGATTATCGCAGAAAATGCATACCTCAGCATGAAAACCGTCGAAAACCAAGATTTCGCAATTTCTGCATATCAAACGCACTGTGGTATTTTCAAAACACCAGAAAACTGGTTCTTTCGCATTAAATAGCTCGAAAAGAGCGCTCTTGATATTTCTGCATACTTCGGACACATGTTTCACCAAGATTATCGTAGAAAATGCATATCTCAGCTTGAAACCCGACGAAAATCAAGATAAGGCCTGTTCTGCACATCAAACGCACTGTGGAGTGGTGAAAACAACCAGAGAACGTGTTTCTCGCACTAACTAGCTCGAAAAGTGCGATCTCGATGATTCAGCATACTTCGGACAGAAGTCTCACCAAGATTATCGCAGAAAATGCATATCTCTGCTTGAAACCCCACGAAAACCAAGATATCTCCGGTTCTGCATATCCAACGAACTGTGGTGTGGTGAAAACCCCAGAAAACGAGTTTCTCGCATTAAATAGCTCGAATAGAGCGATCTCGATGATTCTGCATACTTCGGACAGAAGTCTCACCAAGATTATCGTAAAAAATGCATATCTCAGCTTGAAACCCCACGAAAATCAAGATGACGCCGGTTCTGCATATCAAACGCACTGTGGAGTGGTGAAAACAACCAAATAACGTGTTTCTCGCATTAAATAGCTCGAAACGAGCGATCTAGGTGATTCTGCATACTTCTGACTGAAGTCTCACCAAGATTATCGCAGAAAATGCATATCTCAGCTGGTAACACCACGAAAATCAAGATATCGCCGGTTCTGCATATCAGACGCACTGTGGAGTGCTGAAAACATCAGAAAACGTGTTTCTCGCATTAACTGGCTCGAAAAGAGCGTTCTCGATGATTCTGCATACTTCTCATAGATGAAACACCAAGATTATCGCAGAAAATGCATATTTCAGCTGGAAACCCCACGAAAACCAAGTTATCGGCGGCTCTACATATCAAACGCACTGTGGAGTGGTCAAAACACCAGATAACGTGTTTCTCGCATTAAATAGCTCGAAAAGAGCGATATCGATGATTCTGCATACTTCTGACTGAAGTCTCACCAATATTATCGCAGAAAATGCATATCTCAGCTTGAAACCCGACGAAAACCAAGATGGCGCCGGTTCTGCATATCAAACGCACTGTGGGGTGGTGAATACACCAGAAAACGTGTTACTCGCATTAAATAGCTCGAAAAGAGCGATCTAGATGACTGTGCATACTTCTGACAGAAGATTCACCAAGATTATCGCAGAAAGTGCATATCTCAGCTTGCAACCTCACGAAAACCAAGATATCTCCGGTTCTGCACATCAAACGTACTGTGGAGTGGTGAAAACACCAGAAAACGTGTTTCTCGCATTAAGTAGCTCGAAAAGAGCGTTCTCGAAGATTCTGCATACTTCTGACTGAGGTCTCACCAATATTATCGTAGAAAATGCATATCGCATCTTGAAACTCGACCGAAACCAAAATATCTCCGGTTCTGCATGTCAAACGTACAGTGGAGTGGTGAATACACCAGAATACGTGTTTCTCGCATTAAATAGCTCGAAAAGAGCGATCTAGATGATTCTGCATACTTCTGACAGAAGACTCACCAAGATTATCGCAGAAAATGCATATCACAGCTGGAAACACCACGAAAATCAAGATATCGCCGGTTCTGCATATCAGACGCACTGTGGAGTGCTGAAAACATCAGAAAACGTGTTTCTCGCATTAACTGGCTCGAAAAGAGCGTTCTCGATGATTCTGCATACTTCTCATAGATGAAACACCAAGATTATCGCAGAAAATGCATATTTCAGCTGGAAACCCCACGAAAACCAAGTTATCAGCGGCTATACATATCAAACGCACTGTGGAGTGGTGAAAACACCAGATAACGTGTATCTCGCATTAAATATCTCGAAAAGAGCGATCTCGATGATTCTGCATACTTCTGACAGAAGTCGCACCAAGATTATCGCAGAAAATGCATACCTCAGCATGAAAACCGTCGAAAACCAAGATTTCGCAATTTCTGCATATCAAACGCACTGTGGTATTTTCAAAACACCAGAAAGCTGGTTTTTTCGCATTAAATAGCTCGAAAAGAGCGCTCTTGATATTTCTGCATACTTCGGACACATGTTTCACCAAGATTATCGTAGAAAATGCATATCTCAGCTTGAAACCCGACGAAAATCAAGATATGGCCTGTTCTGCACATCAAACGCACTGTGGAGTGGTGAAAACAACCAGAGAACGTGTTTCTCGCATTAAATAGCTCGAAAAGAGCGATCCCGATGATTCTGCATACTTTGGACAGAAGTCTCACCAATATTATCGCAGAAAATGCATATCTCAGCTTGAAACCTCACGAAAATCAAGATGTTGCCGGTTCTGCATATCAAACGCACTGTGGAGTGGTGAAAACAACCAGAGAACGTGTTTCTCGCATTAAATGGCTCGACTAGAACAATCTCGATGATTCTGCATACTTCGGACAGATGTTTCACCAAGATTATCGTAGAAAATGCATACCTCATCTTGAAACCCCACGAAAACCAAGATATCTCCGGTTCTGCATATCCAACGAACTGTGGAGTGGTGAAAACCCCAGAAAACGAGTTTTTCGCATTAAATAGCTCGAAAAGAGCGCTCTTGATATTTCTGCATGCTTCGGACACATGTTTCACCAAGATTATCGAAGAAAATGCATATCTCAGCTTGAAACCCGACGAAAATCAAGATATGGCTTGTTCTGCACATCAAACGCACTGTGGAGTGGTGAAAACAACCAGAGAACGTGTTTCTCGCATTAAATAGCTCGAAAAGAGCGATCCCGATGATTCAGCATACTTCGGACGGAAGTCTCACCAAGATTATCGCAGGAAATGCATATCTCAGCTTGAAACCCGACGAAAACCAAAATATCGCCGGTTCTGCATATCAAACGCACTGTGGATTGGTGAAAACAACCAGAGAACGTGTTTCTCGCATTAAATGTCTCGAAAAGAGCGATCCCGATGATTCAGCAAACTTCGGACAGAAGTCTCACCAAGATTATCGCAGGAAATGCATACCTCATCTTGAAACCCCACGAAAACCAAGATATCTCCGGTTCTGCATATCCAACGAACTGTGGAGTGGTGAAAACCCCAGAAAACGAGGTTCTCGCATTAAATAGCTCGAAAACAGCGCTCTTGATATTTCTGCATACTTCTGACAAAAGACCCAACAAGATTATCGCAGAAAATGCATATCTCATCTGGAAACACCACGAAAATCAAGATATCGCCTGTTCTGCACATCAAACGCACTGTGGAGTGGTGAAAACCCCAGAAAACGAGTTTCTCGCATTAAATAGCTCGAAAAGAGCGCTCTTGATGTTTCTGCATACTTCGGACACATGTTTCACCAAGATTATCGCAGAAAATGCATATCTCTGCTTGAAACCCCACGAAAACGAAGATATCTACTGTTCTGCATATCCAAGGAACTGTGGAGTGGTGAAAACCCCAGAAGACGTGTTTCTCGCATTAAATAGCTCGAAAAGAGCGCTGTCGACGTTTCTGCATACTTCGGAGAGATGTTTCACCAAGCTTATCGTAGAAAATGCATATCTCAGCTTGAAACCCGACGAAAACCAAAATATCGCCGGTTCTGCATATCAAACCAACTGTGGAGTGGCGAAAACACCAGATAACGTGTTTCTCGCATTAAATAGCTCGAAAAGCGCGATCTAGATGATTCTGCATACTTCTGACAAAAGACCCACCAAGATTATCGCAGAAAATGCATATCTCATCTGGAAACACCACGAAAATCAAGATATCGCCTGTTCTGCATATCAAACGCACTGTGGAGTGGTGAAAACAACCAGAGAACGTGTTTCTCGCATTAAATAGCTCGAAAAGAGCGATCCCGATGATTCAGCATACTTCGGACAGAAGTCTCACCAAGATTATCGAAGGAAATGCATATCTCAGCTTGAAACCCGACCGAAACCAAGATATCTCCGGTTCTGCACATCAAACGCACTGTGGAGTGGTGAAAACAACCAGAGAACGTGTTTCTCGCACTAACTAGCTCGAAAAGTGCGATCTCGATGATTCAGCATACTTCGGACAGAAGTCTCACCAAGATTATCGCAGAAAATGCATATCTCAGCTTGAAACCCCACGAAAACCAAGATATCTCCGGTTCTGCATATCCAACGAACTGTGGTGTGGTGAAAACCCCAGAAAACGAGTTTCTCGCATTAAATAGCTCGAATAGAGCGATCTCGATGATTCTGCATACTTCGGACAGAAGTCTCACCAAGATTATCGTAAAAAATGCATATCTCAGCTTGAAACCTCACGAAAACCAAGATATCGCTGGTACTGCATATCAAACGCACTGTGGAGTGGTGAAAACACCAGATAACGTGTTTCTCGCATTAAATAGCTCGAAAAGAGCGATCTCGATGATACTGCATACTTCGGACAGAAGTCTCACCAAGATTATCGCAGAAAATGCATATCTCAGCTGGTAACACCACGAAAATCAAGATATCGCCGGTTCTGCATATCAGACGCACTGTGGAGTGGTGAAAACACCAGATAACGTGTTTCTCGCATTAAATAGCTCGAAAAGAGCGGTCTAGATGATTCTGCATCCTCCTGACAAAAGACCCACCAAGATTATCGCAGAAAATGCATATCGCAGCTGGAATCACCACGAAAATGAAGATATCGCCGGTTCTGCATATCAAACGCACTGTGGATTGGTGAAAACAACCAGCGAACGTGTTTCTCGCAATAAATAGCTCGAAAAGATCGCTCTCGATGTTTCTGCATACTTCGGACAGAAGTCTCACCAAGATTATCGTAAAAAATGCATATCTCAGCTTGAAACCCCACGAAAATCAAGATGACGCCGGTTCTGCATATCAAACGCACTGTGGAGTGGTGAAAACAACCAAATAACGTGTTTCTCGCATTAAATAGCTCGAAACGAGCGATCTAGGTGATTCTGCATACTTCTGACTGAAGTCTCACCAAGATTATCGCAGAAAATGCATATCTCAGCTGGTAACACCACGAAAATCAAGATATCGCCGGTTCTGCATATCAGACGCACTGTGGAGTGCTGAAAACATCAGAAAACGTGTTTCTCGCATTAACTGGCTCGAAAAGAGCGTTCTCGATGATTCTGCATACTTCTCATAGATGAAACACCAAGATTATCGCAGAAAATGCATATTTCAGCTGGAAACCCCACGAAAACCAAGTTATCGGCGGCTCTACATATCAAACGCACTGTGGAGTGGTCAAAACACCAGATAACGTGTTTCTCGCATTAAATAGCTCGAAAAGAGCGATATCGATGATTCTGCATACTTCTGACTGAAGTCTCACCAATATTATCGCAGAAAATGCATATCTCAGCTTGAAACCCGACGAAAACCAAGATGGCGCCGGTTCTGCATATCAAACGCACTGTGGGGTGGTGAATACACCAGAAAACGTGTTACTCGCATTAAATAGCTCGAAAAGAGCGATCTAGATGACTGTGCATACTTCTGACAGAAGATTCACCAAGATTATCGCAGAAAGTGCATATCTCAGCTTGCAACCTCACGAAAACCAAGATATCTCCGGTTCTGCACATCAAACGTACTGTGGAGTGGTGAAAACACCAGAAAACGTGTTTCTCGCATTAAGTAGCTCGAAAAGAGCGTTCTCGAAGATTCTGCATACTTCTGACTGAGGTCTCACCAATATTATCGTAGAAAATGCATATCGCATCTTGAAACTCGACCGAAACCAAAATATCTCCGGTTCTGCATGTCAAACGTACAGTGGAGTGGTGAATACACCAGAATACGTGTTTCTCGCATTAAATAGCTCGAAAAGAGCGATCTAGATGATTCTGCATACTTCTGACAGAAGACTCACCAGGATTATCGCAGAAAATGCATACCTCAGCATGAAAACCGTCGAAAACCAAGATTTCGCAATTTCTGCATATCAAACGCACTGTGGTATTTTCAAAACACCAGAAAACTGGTTTTTTCGTATTAAATAACTCGAAACGAGCGATCTAGATGATTCTACATTCTTCTGACAGAAGACTCATCTAGATTATCGTTGGAAATGCATATCTCAGTTGGAAACCCTACGAAAACCAAGATATCGCCGGTTCTCCATATCAGACGCACTGTGGAGTGGTGAAAACACCAGATAACGTGTTTCTCGCATTAAATAGCTCGAAAAGAGCGATCCCGATGATTCTGCATACTTTGGACAGAAGTCTCACCAATATTATCGCAGAAAATGCATATCTCAGCTTGAAACCTCACGAAAATCAAGATGTTGCCGGTTCTGCATATCAAACGCACTGTGGAGTGGTGAAAACAACCAGAGAACGTGTTTCTCGCATTAAATGGCTCGACTAGAACGATCTCGATGATTCTGCATACTTCGGACAGATGTTTCACCAAGATTATCGTAGAAAATGCATACCTCATCTTGAAACCCCACGAAAACCAAGATATCTCCGGTTCTGCATATCCAACGAACTGTGGAGTGGTGAAAACCCCAGAAAACGAGTTTTTCGCATTAAATAGCTCGAAATGAGCGCTCTTGATATTTCTGCATACTTCGGACACATGTTTCACCAAGATTATCGATGAAAATGCATATCTCAGCTTGAAACCCGACGAAAATCAAGATATGGCTTGTTCTGCACGTCAAACGCACTGTGGAGTGGTGAAAACAACCAGAGAACGTGTTTCTCGCATTAAATAGCTCGAAAAGAGCGATCCCGATGATTCAGCATACTTCGGACGGATGTCTCACCAAGATTATCGCAGGAAATGCATATCTCAGCTTGAAACCCGACGAAAACCAAAATATCGCCGGTTCTGCATATCAAACGCACTGTGGATTGGTGAAAACAACCAGAGAACGTGTTTCTCGCATTAAATATCTCGAAAAGAGCGATCCCGATGATTCAGCAAACTTCGGACAGAAGTCTCACCAAGATTATCGCAGGAAATGCATACCTCATCTTGAAACCCCACGAAAACCAAGATATCTCCGGTTCTGCATATCCAACGAACTGTGGAGTGGTGAAAACCCCAGAAAACGAGTTTCTCGCATTAAATAGCTCGAAAACAGCGCTCTTGATATTTCTGCATACTTCTGACAAAAGACCCACCAAGATTATCGCAGAAAATGCATATCTCATCTGGAAACACCACCAAAATCAAGATATCGCCTGTTCTGCACATCAAACGCACTGTGGAGTGGTGAAAACCCCAGAAAACGAGTTTCTCGCATTAAATAGCTCGAAAAGAGCGCTCTTGATGTTTCTGCATACTTCGGACACATGTTTCACCAAGATTATCGCAGAAAATGCATATCTCTGCTTGAAACCCCACGAAAACGAAGATATCTACTGTTCTGCATATCCAAGGAACTGTGGAGTGGTGAAAACCCCAGAAAACGTGTTTCTCGCATTAAATAGCTCGAAAAGAGCGCTGTCGACGTTTCTGCATACTTCGGAGAGATGTTTCACCAAGCTTATCGTAGAAAATGCATATCTCAGCTTGAAACCCGACGAAAACCACAATATCGCCGGTTCTGCATATCAAACCAACTGTGGAGTGGCGAAAACACCAGATAACGTGTTTCTCGCATTAAATAGCTCGAAAAGCGCGATCTAGATGATTCTGCATACTTCTGACAAAAGACCCACCAAGATTATCGCAGAAAATGCATATCTCATCTGGAAACACCACGAAAATCAAGATATCGCCTGTTCTGCATATCAAACGCACTGTGGAGTGGTGAAAACAACCAGAGAACGTGTTTCTCGCATTAAATAGCTCGAAAAGAGCGATCCCGATGATTCAGCATACTTCGGACAGAAGTCTCACCAAGATTATCGAAGGAAATGCATATCTCAGCTTGAAACCCGACCGAAACCAAGATATCTCCGGTTCTGCATGTCAAACGTACTGTGGAGTGGTGAAAACACCAGAAAACGTGTTTCGTGCATTAAGTAGCTCGAAAAGAGCGATCTAGATGATTATGCATACTTCTGACTGAAGTCTCACCAATATTATCGCAGAAAATGCATATCTCAGCTCGAAACCTCACGAAAATCAAGATGTTGCCGGTTCTGCATATCAAACGCACTGTGGAGTGGTGAAAACAACCAGAGAACGTGTTTCTCGCATTAAATAGCTCGAATAGAGCGATCTCGATGATTCTGCATACTTCGGACAGATGTTTCAGCAAGATTATCGTAGAAAATGCATATCTCAGCTTGAAACCCGACGAAAACCAAAATATCGCCGGTTCTGCATATCAAACCAACTGTGGAGTGGCGAAAACACCAGATAACGTGTTTCTCGCATTAAATAGCTCGAAAAGCGCGATCTAGATGATTCTGCATACTTCTGACAAAAGACCCACCAAGATTATCGCAGAAAATGCATATCTCATCTGGAAACACCACGAAAATCAAGATATCGCCTGTTCTGCATATCAAACGCACTGTGGAGTGGTGAAAACAACCAGAGAACGTGTTTCTCGCATTAAATAGCTCGAAAAGAGCGATCCCGATGATTCAGCATACTTCGGACAGAAGTCTCACCAAGATTATCGCAGGAAATGCATATCTCAGCTTGAAACCCGACCGAAACCAAGATATCTCCGGTTCTGCATGTCAAACGTACTGTGGAGTGGTGAAAACACCAGAAAACGTGTTTCGTGCATTAAGTAGCTCGAAAAGAGCGATCTAGATGATTATGCATACTTCTCACTGAAGTCTCACCAATATTATCGCAGAAAATGCATATCTCAGCTCGAAACCTCACGAAAATCAAGATGTTGCCGGTTCTGCATATCAAACGCACTGTGGAGTGGTGAAAACAACCAGAGAACGTGTTTCTCGCATTAAATAGCTCGAAAAGAGCGATCCCGATGATTCAGCATACTTCGGACAGAAGTCTCACCAAGATTATCGAAGGAAATGCATATCTCAGCTTGAAACCCGACCGAAACCAAGATATCTCCGGTTCTGCACATCAAACGCACTGTGGAGTGGTGAAAACAACCAGAGAACGTGTTTCTCGCACTAACTAGCTCGAAAAGTGCGATCTCGATGATTCAGCATACTTCGGACAGAAGTCTCACCAAGATTATCGCAGAAAATGCATATCTCAGCTTGAAACCCCACGAAAACCAAGATATCTCCGGTTCTGCATATCCAACGAACTGTGGTGTGGTGAAAACCCCAGAAAACGAGTTTCTCGCATTAAATAGCTCGAAAAGAGCGATCCCGATGATTCAGCATACTTCGGACAGAAGTCTCACCAAGATTATCGCAGGAAATGCATATCTCAGCTTGAAACCCGACCGAAACCAAGATATCTCCGGTTCTGCATGTCAAACGTACTGTGGAGTGGTGAAAACACCAGAAAACGTGTTTCGTGCATTAAGTAGCTCGAAAAGAGCGATCTAGATGATTATGCATACTTCTGACTGAAGTCTCACCAATATTATCGCAGAAAATGCATATCTCAGCTCGAAACCTCACGAAAATCAAGTTGTTGCCGGTTCTGCATATCAAACGCACTGTGGAGTGGTGAAAACAACCAGAGAACGTGTTTCTCGCATTAAATAGCTCGAATAGAGCGATCTCGATGATTCTGCATACTTCGGACAGATGTTTCACCAAGATTATCGTAGAAAATGCATATCTCAGCTTGAAACCCGACGAAAACCAAAATATCGCCGGTTCTGCATATCAAGCAACTGTGGAGTGGTGAAAACACCAGATAACGTGTTTCTCGCATTAAATAGCTCGAAAAGCGCGATCTAGATGATTCTGCATACTTCTGACAAAAGACCCACCAAGATTATCGCAGAAAATGCATATCTCATCTGGAAACACCACGAAAATCAAGATATCGCCTGTTCTGCATATCAAACGCACTGTGGAGTGGTGAAAACAACCAGAGAACGTGTTTCGTGCATTAAGTAGCTCGAAAAGAGCGCTCTCGACGTTTCTGCATACTTCGGACAGATGTTTCACCAAGCTTATCGTAGAAAATGCATATCTCAGCTTGAAACCCGACGAAAACCAAAATATCTCCGGTTCTGCATATCCAACGCACTGTGGAGTGGTGAAAACACCAGATAACGTGTTTCTCGCATTAAATAGCTCGAAACGAGCGATCTCGATGATTCTACATACTTCGGACAGAAGTCTCAACAAGATTATCGCAGAAAATGCATATCTCAGCTTGAAACCCCACGAAAACCAAGATATGTACTGTTCTGCATATCAAACGCACTGTGGAGTGGTGAAAACACCAGATAACGTGTTTCTCGCACTTACTAGCTCGACAAGAGCGATCTCGATGATTCAGCATACTTCGGACAGAAGTCTCACCAAGATTATCGCAGAAAATGCATATCTCTGCTGGAAACCCCACGAAAACGAAGATATCTACAGTTCTGCACATCCAAGGAACTGTGGAGTGGTGAAAACCCCAGAAAACGTGTTTCTCGCATTAAATAGCTCGAAAAGAGCGCTCTCGACGTTTCTGCATACTTGGGACAGATGTTTCACCAAGCTTATCGTAGAAAATGCATATCTCAGCTTGAAACCCGACGAAAACCAAAATATCTCCGGGTCTGCATATCCAAAGCACTGTGGAGTGGTGAAAACACCAGTTAACGTGTTTCTCGCATTAAATAGCTCGAAAAGAGCGATCTCGATGATTCTGCATACTTCTGACAGAAGTCGCACCAAGATTATCGCAGAAAATGCATACCTCAGCATGAAAACCGTCGAAAACCAAGATTTCGCAATTTCTGCATATCAAACGCACTGTGGTATTTTCAAAACACCAGAAAACTGGTTTTTTCGTATTAAATAACTCGAAACGAGCGATCTAGATGATTCTACATTCTTCTGACAGAAGACTCATCTAGATTATCGTTGAAAATGCATATCTCAGTTGGAAACCCTACGAAAACCAAGATATCGCCGGTTCTCCATATCAGACGCACTGTGGAGTGGTGAAAACACCAGATAACGTGTTTCTCGCATTAAATAGCTCGAAAAGAGCGATCCCGATGATTCTGCATACTTTGGACAGAAGTCTCACCAATATTATCGCAGAAAATGCATATCTCAGCTTGAAACCTCACGAAAATCAAGATGTTGCCGGTTCTGCATATCAAACGCACTGTGGAGTGGTGAAAACAACCAGAGAACGTGTTTCTCGCATTAAATGGCTCGACTAGAACGATCTCGATGATTCTGCATACTTCGGACAGATGTTTCACCAAGATTATCGTAGAAAATGCATACCTCATCTTGAAACCCCACGAAAACCAAGATATCTCCGGTTCTGCATATCCAACGAACTGTGGAGTGGTGAAAACCCCAGAAAACGAGTTTTTCGCATTAAATAGCTCGAAATGAGCGCTCTTGATATTTCTGCATACTTCGGACACATGTTTCACCAAGATTATCGATGAAAATGCATATCTCAGCTTGAAACCCGACGAAAATCAAGATATGGCTTGTTCTGCACATCAAACGCACTGTGGAGTGGTGAAAACAACCAGAGAACGTGTTTCTCGCATTAAATAGCTCGAAAAGAGCGATCCCGATGATTCAGCATACTTCGGACGGAAGTCTCACCAAGATTATCGCAGGAAATGCATATCTCAGCTTGAAACCCGACGAAAACCAAAATATCGCCGGTTCTGCATATCAAACGCACTGTGGATTGGTGAAAACAACCAGAGAACGTGTTTCTCGCATTAAATATCTCGAAAAGAGCGATCCCGATGATTCAGCAAACTTCGGACAGAAGTCTCACCAAGATTATCGCAGGAAATGCATACCTCATCTTGAAACCCCACGAAAACCAAGATATCTCCGGTTCTGCATATCCAACGAACTGTGGAGTGGTGAAAACCCCAGAAAACGAGTTTCTCGCATTAAATAGCTCGAAAACAGTGCTCTTGATATTTCTGCATACTTCTGACAAAAGACCCACCAAGATTATCGCAGAAAATGCATATCTCATCTGGAAACACCACGAAAATCAAGATATCGCCTGTTCTGCACATCAAACGCACTGTGGAGTGGTGAAAACCCCAGAAAACGAGTTTCTCGCATTAAATAGCTCGAAAAGAGCGCTCTTGATGTTTCTGCATACTTCGGACACATGTTTCACCAAGATTATCGCAGAAAATGCATATCTCTGCTTGAAACCCCACGAAAACGAAGATATCTACTGTTCTGCATATCCAAGGAACTGTGGAGTGGTGAAAACCCCAGAAAACGTGTTTCTCGCATTAAATAGCTCGAAAAGAGCGCTGTCGACGTTTCTGCATACTTCTGACTGAAGTCTCACCAAGATTATCGCAGAAAATGCATATCTCAGCTGGTAACACCACGAAAATCAAGATATCGCCGGTTCTGCATATCAGACGCACTGTGGAGTGCTGAAAACATCAGAAAACGTGTTTCTCGCATTAACTGGCTCGAAAAGAGCGTTCTCGATGATTCTGCATACTTCTCATAGATGAAACACCAAGATTATCGCAGAAAATGCATATTTCAGCTGGAAACCCCACGAAAACCAAGTTATCGGCGGCTCTACATATCAAACGCACTGTGGAGTGGTCAAAACACCAGATAACGTGTTTCTCGCATTAAATAGCTCGAAAAGAGCGATATCGATGATTCTGCATACTTCTGACTGAAGTCTCACCAATATTATCGCAGAAAATGCATATCTCAGCTTGAAACCCGACGAAAACCAAGATGGCGCCGGTTCTGCATATCAAACGCACTGTGGGGTGGTGAATACACCAGAAAACGTGTTACTCGCATTAAATAGCTCGAAAAGAGCGATCTAGATGACTGTGCATACTTCTGACAGAAGATTCACCAAGATTATCGCAGAAAGTGCATATCTCAGCTTGCAACCTCACGAAAACCAAGATATCTCCGGTTCTGCACATCAAACGTACTGTGGAGTGGTGAAAACACCAGAAAACGTGTTTCTCGCATTAAGTAGCTCGAAAAGAGCGTTCTCGAAGATTCTGCATACTTCTGACTGAGGTCTCACCAATATTATCGTAGAAAATGCATATCGCATCTTGAAACTCGACCGAAACCAAAATATCTCCGGTTCTGCATGTCAAACGTACAGTGGAGTGGTGAATACACCAGAATACGTGTTTCTCGCATTAAATAGCTCGAAAAGAGCGATCTAGATGATTCTGCATACTTCTGACAGAAGACTCACCAAGATTATCGCAGAAAATGCATACCTCAGCATGAAAACCGTCGAAAACCAAGATTTCGCAATTTCTGCATATCAAACGCACTGTGGTATTTTCAAAACACCAGAAAACTGGTTTTTTCGTATTAAATAACTCGAAACGAGCGATCTAGATGATTCTACATTCTTCTGACAGAAGACTCATCTAGATTATCGTTGGAAATGCATATCTCAGTTGGAAACCCTACGAAAACCAAGATATCGCCGGTTCTCCATATCAGACGCACTGTGGAGTGGTGAAAACACCAGATAACGTGTTTCTCGCATTAAATAGCTCGAAAAGAGCGATCCCGATGATTCTGCATACTTTGGACAGAAGTCTCACCAATATTATCGCAGAAAATGCATATCTCAGCTTGAAACCTCACGAAAATCAAGATGTTGCCGGTTCTGCATATCAAACGCACTGTGGAGTGGTGAAAACAACCAGAGAACGTGTTTCTCGCATTAAATGGCTCGACTAGAACGATCTCGATGATTCTGCATACTTCGGACAGATGTTTCACCAAGATTATCGTAGAAAATGCATACCTCATCTTGAAACCCCACGAAAACCAAGATATCTCCGGTTCTGCATATCCAACGAACTGTGGAGTGGTGAAAACCCCAGAAAACGAGTTTTTCGCATTAAATAGCTCGAAATGAGCGCTCTTGATATTTCTGCATACTTCGGACACATGTTTCACCAAGATTATCGATGAAAATGCATATCTCAGCTTGAAACCCGACGAAAATCAAGATATGGCTTGTTCTGCACGTCAAACGCACTGTGGAGTGGTGAAAACAACCAGAGAACGTGTTTCTCGCATTAAATAGCTCGAAAAGAGCGATCCCGATGATTCAGCATACTTCGGACGGATGTCTCACCAAGATTATCGCAGGAAATGCATATCTCAGCTTGAAACCCGACGAAAACCAAAATATCGCCGGTTCTGCATATCAAACGCACTGTGGATTGGTGAAAACAACCAGAGAACGTGTTTCTCGCATTAAATATCTCGAAAAGAGCGATCCCGATGATTCAGCAAACTTCGGACAGAAGTCTCACCAAGATTATCGCAGGAAATGCATACCTCATCTTGAAACCCCACGAAAACCAAGATATCTCCGGTTCTGCATATCCAACGAACTGTGGAGTGGTGAAAACCCCAGAAAACGAGTTTCTCGCATTAAATAGCTCGAAAACAGCGCTCTTGATATTTCTGCATACTTCTGACAAAAGACCCACCAAGATTATCGCAGAAAATGCATATCTCATCTGGAAACACCACCAAAATCAAGATATCGCCTGTTCTGCACATCAAACGCACTGTGGAGTGGTGAAAACCCCAGAAAACGAGTTTCTCGCATTAAATAGCTCGAAAAGAGCGCTCTTGATGTTTCTGCATACTTCGGACACATGTTTCACCAAGATTATCGCAGAAAATGCATATCTCTGCTTGAAACCCCACGAAAACGAAGATATCTACTGTTCTGCATATCCAAGGAACTGTGGAGTGGTGAAAACCCCAGAAAACGTGTTTCTCGCATTAAATAGCTCGAAAAGAGCGCTGTCGACGTTTCTGCATACTTCGGAGAGATGTTTCACCAAGCTTATCGTAGAAAATGCATATCTCAGCTTGAAACCCGACGAAAACCACAATATCGCCGGTTCTGCATATCAAACCAACTGTGGAGTGGCGAAAACACCAGATAACGTGTTTCTCGCATTAAATAGCTCGAAAAGCGCGATCTAGATGATTCTGCATACTTCTGACAAAAGACCCACCAAGATTATCGCAGAAAATGCATATCTCATCTGGAAACACCACGAAAATCAAGATATCGCCTGTTCTGCATATCAAACGCACTGTGGAGTGGTGAAAACAACCAGAGAACGTGTTTCTCGCATTAAATAGCTCGAAAAGAGCGATCCCGATGATTCAGCATACTTCGGACAGAAGTCTCACCAAGATTATCGAAGGAAATGCATATCTCAGCTTGAAACCCGACCGAAACCAAGATATCTCCGGTTCTGCATGTCAAACGTGCTGTGGAGTGGTGAAAACACCAGAAAACGTGTTTCGTGCATTAAGTAGCTCGAAAAGAGCGATCTAGATGATTATGCATACTTCTGACTGAAGTCTCACCAATATTATCGCAGAAAATGCATATCTCAGCTCGAAACCTCACGAAAATCAAGATGTTGCCGGTTCTGCATATCAAACGCACTGTGGAGTGGTGAAAACAACCAGAGAACGTGTTTCTCGCATTAAATAGCTCGAATAGAGCGATCTCGATGATTCTGCATACTTCGGACAGATGTTTCAGCAAGATTATCGTAGAAAATGCATATCTCAGCTTGAAACCCGACGAAAACCAAAATATCGCCGGTTCTGCATATCAAACCAACTGTGGAGTGGCGAAAACACCAGATAACGTGTTTCTCGCATTAAATAGCTCGAAAAGCGCGATCTAGATGATTCTGCATACTTCTGACAAAAGACCCACCAAGATTATCGCAGAAAATGCATATCTCATCTGGAAACACCACGAAAATCAAGATATCGCCTGTTCTGCATATCAAACGCACTGTGGAGTGGTGAAAACAACCAGAGAACGTGTTTCTCGCATTAAATAGCTCGAAAAGAGCGATCCCGATGATTCAGCATACTTCGGACAGAAGTCTCACCAAGATTATCGCAGGAAATGCATATCTCAGCTTGAAACCCGACCGAAACCAAGATATCTCCGGTTCTGCATGTCAAACGTACTGTGGAGTGGTGAAAACACCAGAAAACGTGTTTCGTGCATTAAGTAGCTCGAAAAGAGCGATCTAGATGATTATGCATACTTCTCACTGAAGTCTCACCAATATTATCGCAGAAAATGCATATCTCAGCTCGAAACCTCACGAAAATCAAGATGTTGCCGGTTCTGCATATCAAACGCACTGTGGAGTGGTGAAAACAACCAGAGAACGTGTTTCTCGCATTAAATAGCTCGAAAAGAGCGATCCCGATGATTCAGCATACTTCGGACAGAAGTCTCACCAAGATTATCGAAGGAAATGCATATCTCAGCTTGAAACCCGACCGAAACCAAGATATCTCCGGTTCTGCACATCAAACGCACTGTGGAGTGGTGAAAACAACCAGAGAACGTGTTTCTCGCACTAACTAGCTCGAAAAGTGCGATCTCGATGATTCAGCATACTTCGGACAGAAGTCTCACCAAGATTATCGCAGAAAATGCATATCTCAGCTTGAAACCCCACGAAAACCAAGATATCTCCGGTTCTGCATATCCAACGAACTGTGGTGTGGTGAAAACCCCAGAAAACGAGTTTCTCGCATTAAATAGCTCGAAAAGAGCGATCCCGATGATTCAGCATACTTCGGACAGAAGTCTCACCAAGATTATCGCAGGAAATGCATATCTCAGCTTGAAACCCGACCGAAACCAAGATATCTCCGGTTCTGCATGTCAAACGTACTGTGGAGTGGTGAAAACACCAGAAAACGTGTTTCGTGCATTAAGTAGCTCGAAAAGAGCGATCTAGATGATTATGCATACTTCTGACTGAAGTCTCACCAATATTATCGCAGAAAATGCATATCTCAGCTCGAAACCTCACGAAAATCAAGTTGTTGCCGGTTCTGCATATCAAACGCACTGTGGAGTGGTGAAAACAACCAGAGAACGTGTTTCTCGCATTAAATAGCTCGAATAGAGCGATCTCGATGATTCTGCATACTTCGGACAGATGTTTCACCAAGATTATCGTAGAAAATGCATATCTCAGCTTGAAACCCGACGAAAACCAAAATATCGCCGGTTCTGCATATCAAGCAACTGTGGAGTGGTGAAAACACCAGATAACGTGTTTCTCGCATTAAATAGCTCGAAAAGCGCGATCTAGATGATTCTGCATACTTCTGACAAAAGACCCACCAAGATTATCGCAGAAAATGCATATCTCATCTGGAAACACCACGAAAATCAAGATATCGCCTGTTCTGCATATCAAACGCACTGTGGAGTGGTGAAAACAACCAGAGAACGTGTTTCGTGCATTAAGTAGCTCGAAAAGAGCGCTCTCGACGTTTCTGCATACTTCGGACAGATGTTTCACCAAGCTTATCGTAGAAAATGCATATCTCAGCTTGAAACCCGACGAAAACCAAAATATCTCCGGTTCTGCATATCCAACGCACTGTGGAGTGGTGAAAACACCAGATAACGTGTTTCTCGCATTAAATAGCTCGAAACGAGCGATCTCGATGATTCTACATACTTCGGACAGAAGTCTCAACAAGATTATCGCAGAAAATGCATATCTCAGCTTGAAACCCCACGAAAACCAAGATATGTACTGTTCTGCATATCAAACGCACTGTGGAGTGGTGAAAACACCAGATAACGTGTTTCTCGCACTTACTAGCTCGACAAGAGCGATCTCGATGATTCAGCATACTTCGGACAGAAGTCTCACCAAGATTATCGCAGAAAATGCATATCTCTGCTGGAAACCCCACGAAAACGAAGATATCTACAGTTCTGCACATCCAAGGAACTGTGGAGTGGTGAAAACCCCAGAAAACGTGTTTCTCGCATTAAATAGCTCGAAAAGAGCGCTCTCGACGTTTCTGCATACTTGGGACAGATGTTTCACCAAGCTTATCGTAGAAAATGCATATCTCAGCTTGAAACCCGACGAAAACCAAAATATCTCCGGTTCTGCATATCCAAAGCACTGTGGAGTGGTGAAAACACCAGTTAACGTGTTTCTCGCATTAAATAGCTCGAAAAGAGCGATCTCGATGATTCTGCATACTTCTGACAGAAGTCGCACCAAGATTATCGCAGAAAATGCATACCTCAGCATGAAAACCGTCGAAAACCAAGATTTCGCAATTTCTGCATATCAAACGCACTGTGGTATTTTCAAAACACCAGAAAACTGGTTTTTTCGTATTAAATAACTCGAAACGAGCGATCTAGATGATTCTACATTCTTCTGACAGAAGACTCATCTAGATTATCGTTGAAAATGCATATCTCAGTTGGAAACCCTACGAAAACCAAGATATCGCCGGTTCTCCATATCAGACGCACTGTGGAGTGGTGAAAACAACCAGAGAACGTGTTTCTCGCATTAAATGGCTCGACTAGAACGATCTCGATGATTCTGCATACTTCGGACAGATGTTTCACCAAGATTATCGTAGAAAATGCATACCTCATCTTGAAACCCCACGAAAATCAAGATGTTGCCGGTTCTGCATATCAAACGCACTGTGGAGTGGTGAAAACAACCAGAGAACGTGTTTCTCGCATTAAATGGCTCGACTAGAACGATCTCGATGATTCTGCATACTTCGGACAGATGTTTCACCAAGATTATCGTAGAAAATGCATACCTCATCTTGAAACCCCACGAAAACCAAGATATCTCCGGTTCTGCATATCCAACGAACTGTGGAGTGGTGAAAACCCCAGAAAACGAGTTTTTCGCATTAAATAGCTCGAAATGAGCGCTCTTGATATTTCTGCATACTTCGGACACATGTTTCACCAAGATTATCGATGAAAATGCATATCTCAGCTTGAAACCCGACGAAAATCAAGATATGGCTTGTTCTGCACATCAAACGCACTGTGGAGTGGTGAAAACAACCAGAGAACGTGTTTCTCGCATTAAATAGCTCGAAAAGAGCGATCCCGATGATTCAGCATACTTCGGACGGAAGTCTCACCAAGATTATCGCAGGAAATGCATATCTCAGCTTGAAACCCGACGAAAACCAAAATATCGCCGGTTCTGCATATCAAACGCACTGTGGATTGGTGAAAACAACCAGAGAACGTGTTTCTCGCATTAAATATCTCGAAAAGAGCGATCCCGATGATTCAGCAAACTTCGGACAGAAGTCTCACCAAGATTATCGCAGGAAATGCATACCTCATCTTGAAACCCCACGAAAACCAAGATATCTCCGGTTCTGCATATCCAACGAACTGTGGAGTGGTGAAAACCCCAGAAAACGAGTTTCTCGCATTAAATAGCTCGAAAACAGTGCTCTTGATATTTCTGCATACTTCTGACAAAAGACCCACCAAGATTATCGCAGAAAATGCATATCTCATCTGGAAACACCACGAAAATCAAGATATCGCCTGTTCTGCACATCAAACGCACTGTGGAGTGGTGAAAACCCCAGAAAACGAGTTTCTCGCATTAAATAGCTCGAAAAGAGCGCTCTTGATGTTTCTGCATACTTCGGACACATGTTTCACCAAGATTATCGCAGAAAATGCATATCTCTGCTTGAAACCCCACGAAAACGAAGATATCTACTGTTCTGCATATCCAAGGAACTGTGGAGTGGTGAAAACCCCAGAAAACGTGTTTCTCGCATTAAATAGCTCGAAAAGAGCGCTGTCGACGTTTCTGCATACTTCGGAGAGATGTTTCACCAAGCTTATCGTAGAAAATGCATATCTCAACTTGAAACCCGACGAAAACCAAAATATCGCCGGTTCTGCATATCAAACCAACTGTGGAGTGGCGAAAACACCAGATAACGTGTTTCTCGCATTAAATAGCTCGAAAAGCGCGATCTAGATGATTCTGCATACTTCTGACAAAAGACCCACCAAGATTATCGCAAAAAATGCATATCTCATCTGGAAACACCACGAAAATCAAGATATCGCCTGTTCTGCATATCAAACGCACTGTGGAGTGGTGAAAACAACCAGAGAACGTGTTTCTCGCATTAAATAGCTCGAAAAGAGCGATCCCGATGATTCAGCATACTTCGGACAGAAGTCTCACCAAGATTATCGAAGGAAATGCATATCTCAGCTTGAAACCCGACCGAAACCAAGATATCTCCGGTTCTGCATGTCAAACGTACTGTGGAGTGGTGAAAACACCAGAAAACGTGTTTCGTGCATTAAGTAGCTCGAAAAGAGCGATCTAGATGATTATGCATACTTCTGACTGAAGTCTCACCAATATTATCGCAGAAAATGCATATCTCAGCTCGAAACCTCACGAAAATCAAGATGTTGCCGGTTCTGCATATCAAACGCACTGTGGAGTGGTCAAAACACCAGATAACGTGTTTCTCGCATTAAATAGCTCGAAAAGTGCGTTCTCGATGATTCTGCATACTTCTCATAGATGAAACACTAAGATTATCGCAGAAAATGCATATTTCAGCTGGAAACCCCACGAAAACCAAGTTATCGGCGGCTCTACATATCAAACGCACTGTGGAGTGGTCAAAACACCAGAAAACGTGCTTCTCGCATTAAGTAGCTCGAAAAGAGCGTTCTCGAAGATTCTGCATGCTTCAGACAGAGGTCTCACCAATATTATCGCAGAAAATGCATATCGCAGCTTGAAACCCCACGAAAACCAAGATATCGCTGGTTCTGCATATCAAACGCACTGTGGAGTGGTGAAAACACCGGATAAGGTTTTTCTCGCATTATCTAGCTCGAAAAGGGCGATCTCGATGTTTCAGCATACTTCGTAAAGAAGTCTCACCAAGATTAGCGCAGGAAATGCATATCTCAGCTTGAAACCCCACGAAAACCAAGATGTCGCCGATTCTGCATATTAAACGCACTGTGGAGTGGTGAAAACACCAGAAAACGTGTTTCTCTCATTAAGTAGCTCGAAAAGAGCGTTCTCGAAGATCCTGCATACTTCTGACAGAAGTCTCACCAAGATTATCGTAGAAAATGCATATCTCAGCTTGAAACCCGACGAAAACCAAAATATCGCCGGTTCTGCATATCAAACCAACTGTGGAGTGGTAAAAACACCAGATAACGTGTTTCTCGCATTAAATAGCTCGAAAAGCGCGATCTAGATGATTCTGCATACTTCTGACAAAAGACCGACCAAGATTATTGCAGAAAATGCATATCTCATCTGGAAACACCACGAAAATCAAGATATCGCCTGTTCTGCATATCAAACGCACTGTGGAGTTGTGAAAACAACCAGAGAACGTGTTTCTCGCATTAAATAGCTCGAAAAGAGCGATCCCGATGATTCAGCAAACTTCGGACAGAAGTCTCACCAAGATTATCGCAGGAAATGCATATCACAGCATGAAACCCCACGAAAACCAAGATATCTCCGGTTCTGCATATCCACCGTACTGTGGAGTGGTGAAAATCCCAGAAAACGAGTTTCTCGCATTAAATAGCTCGAAAAGAGCGATCTAGATGATTCAGCATACTTCGGACAGAAGTCTCACCAAGATTATCGCAGGAAATGCATATCTCTGCTTGAAACCCGA
Source organism: Anthophora plumipes (assembly GCA_951804975.1). Lineage (NCBI taxonomy): Eukaryota > Metazoa > Arthropoda > Insecta > Hymenoptera > Apidae > Anthophora > Anthophora plumipes. Next base: position 10,319,654 of record CATORF010000207.1, read on the forward strand.
CGAAAACCAAAATATCGCCGGTTCTGCATATCAAACCAACTGTGGAGTGGTGAAAACACCAGATAACGTGTTTCTCGCATTAAATAGCTCAAAAAGAGCGCTCTCGATGTTTCTGCATACTTCGGACAGATGTTTCACCAAGATTATCGTAGAAAATGCATATCTCAGCTTGAAACCCGACCGAAACCAAGATATCTCTGGTTCTGCATATCAAACCAACTGTGGAGTGGTGAAAACACCAGATAACGTGTTTCTCGCATTAAATAGCTCGAAAAGCGCGATCTAGATGATTCTGCATACTTCTGACAAAAGACCCACCAAGATTATCGCAGAAAATGCATATCTCATCTGGAAACACCACGAAAATCAAGATATCGCCTGTTCTGCATATCAAACGCACTGTGGAGTGGTGAAAACAACCAGAGAACGTGTTTCTCGCATTAAATAGCTCGAAAAGAGCGATCCCGATGATTCAGCAAACTTCGGACAGAAGTCTCACCAAGATTATCGCAGGAAATGTATATCTCAGCTTGAAACCCCACGAAAACCAAGATATCTCCGGTTCTGCATATCCAACGAACTGTGGAGTGGTGAACACCCCAGAAAACGAGTTTCTCGCATTAAATAGCTCGAAAAGAGCGCTCTTGATGTTTCTGCATACTTCGGACACATGTTTCACCAAGATTGTCGTAGAAAATGCATATCTAAGCTTGAAACCCGACGAAAACCAAAATATCGCCGGTTCTGCATATCAAACCAACTGTGGAGTGGTGAAAACACCAGATAACGTGTTTCTCGCATTAAATAGCTCGAATAGTGCGATCTCGATGATTCTGCATACTTCTAACAGAAGTCTCACCAAGATTATCGCAGAAAATGCATATCTCAGCTTGAAATGCCACGAAAACCAAGATATCGCTGGTTCTGCATATCAAACGCACTGTGGAGTGGTGAAAACACCAGATAACGTGTTTCTCGCATTGAATAGCTCGAAAAGAGCGCTCTCGATGTTTCTGCATACTTCGGACAGATGTTTCTCCAAGATTATCGTAGAAAATGCATATCTCAGCTTGAAACCCGACCGAAACCAAGATATCTCCGGTTCTGCATATCAAACCAACTGTGGAGTGGTGAAAACACCAGATAACGTGTTTCTCGCATTAAATAGCTCGAAAAGCGCGATCTAGATGATTCTGCATACTTCTGACAAAAGACCCACCAAGATTATCGCAGAAAATGCATATCTCATCTGGAAACACCACGAAAATCAAGATATCGCCTGTTCTGCATATCAAACGCACTGTGGAGTGGTAAAAACAACCAGAGAACGTGTTTCTCGCATTAAATAGCTCGAAAAGAGCGATCCCGATGATTCAGCAAACTTCGGACAGAAGTCTCACCAAGATTATCGCAGGAAATGCATATCTCAGCTTGAAACCCCACGAAAACCAAGATATCTCCGGTTCTGCATATCCAACGAACTGTGGAGTGGTGAAAACCCCAGAAAACGAGTTTCTCGCATTAAATAGCTCGAAAAGAGCGCTCTTGATGTTTCTGCATACTTCGGACACATGTTTCACCAAGATTGTCGTAGAAAATGCATATCTAAGCTTGAAACCCGACGAAAACCAAAATATCGCCGGTTCTGCATATCAAACGTACTGTGGAGTGGTGAAAACACCAGATAACGTGTTTCTCGCATTAAATAGCTCGAAACGAGCGATCTCGATGATTCTGCATACTTCGGACAGAAGTCTCAACAAGATTATCGCAGAAAATGCATATCTCAGCTTGAAACCCCACGAAAACCAAGATATCTCCGGTTCTGCATGTCAAACGTACTGTGGAGTGGTGAAAACACCAGATAACGTGTTTCTCGCATTAAATAGCTTGAAAAGTGCGATCTCGATGATTCTGCATACTTCTAACAGAAGTCTCACCAAGATTATCGCAGAAAATGCATATCTCTGCTTGAAACCCCACGAAAACCAAGATATCTACTGTTCTGCATATCCAACGAACTGTGGAGTGGTGACAACCCCAGAAAACGTGTTTCTCGCATTAAATAGCTCGAAAAGAGCGCTCTCGACGTTTCTGCATACTGCGGACAGATGTTTCACCAAGCTTATCGTAGAAAATGCATATCTCAGCTTGAAACCCGACGAAAACCAAGATATCGTCGGTTCTGCATATCAGACGCACTGTAGAATGTTGACAACACCAGAAAACGTGTTTCTCGCATTAACTATCTCGAAAAGAGCGTTCTCGATGATTCTGCATACTTCAGACAGAAGACTCACCAAGATTATCGCAGAAAATGCATATCTCAGCTGGAAACACCCCGAAAATCAAGATGTCGCCGGTTCTGCATATCAAACGCACTGTGGGGTGGTGAAAACACCAGAAAACGTGTTACTCGCATTAAATAGCTCGAAAAGAGCGATCTAGATGATTCTGCATACTTCTGACAGAAGACTCACCAAGATTATCGCAGAAAGTGCATATCTCAGCTGGAAACCCCACGAAAACCAAGTTATCGGCGGCTCTACATATCAAACGCACTGTGGAGTGGTCAAAACACCAGATAATGTGTTTCTCGCATTAAATAGCTCGAAAAGAGCGTTCTCGATGATTCTGCATACTTCTCATAGATGAAACACTAAGATTATCGCAGAAAATGCATATTTCAGCTTGAAACCCCACGAAAACCAAGATATCTCCGGTTCTGCATATCAAACCAACTGTGGAGTGGTGAAAACACCAGATAACGTGTTTCTCGCATTAAATAGCTCGAAACGAGCGATCTAGATGATTCTGCATACTTCTGACAGAAGACTCACCAAGATTATCGCAGAAAATGCATATCTCAGCTGGAAACCCTACGAAAACCAAGATTTCGCCGGTTCTCCAAATCAGACGCACTGTGGAGTGGTTAAAACACCAGAAAACGTGTTTCTCGCGTTAACTAGCTCGAAAAGAGCGATCTAGATGATTCTGCATACTTCTGACAGAAGACTCACCAAGATTATCGCCGAAAGTGCATATCTCAGCTTGAAACATCACGAAAACCAAGATATCTCCGGTTCTGCATATCAGACGCACTGTAGAATGTTGAAAACACCAGAAAACGTGTTTCTCGCATTAACTATCGCGAAAAGAGCGTTTTCGATGATTCTGCATACTTCTCATAGATGAAACACCAAGATTATCGCAGAAAATGCATATTTCAGCTGGAAACCCCACGAAAACCAAGTTATCGGCGGCTCTACACATCAAACGCACTGTGGAGTTATGAAAACACCAGAAAACGTGTTTCTCGCATCAACTATCTCGAAAAGAGCGTTCTCGATGATTCTGCATACTTCTCATAGATAAAACACCAAGAGTATCGCAGAAAATGCATATTTCAGCTTGAAACCCCACGAAAACCAAGATATCTCCGGTTCTGCATATCAAACCAACTGTGGAGTGGTGAAAACACCAGATAACGTGTTTCTCGCATTAAATAGCTCGAAAAGTGTGATCTCGATTATTCTGCATACTTCTAACAGAAGTCTCACCAAGATTATCGCAGAAACTGCTTATCTCTGCTTGAAACCCCACGAAATCCAAGATATCTACTGTTCTGCATATCCAACGAACTGTGGAGTGGTGAAAACCCCAGAAAACGTGTTTCTCGCATTAAATAGCTCGAAAAGAGCGCTCTCGACGTTTCTGCATAATTCGGACAGATGTTTCACCAAGCTTATCGTAGAAAATGCATATCTCAGCTTGAAACCCCACGAAAACCAAGATATCGCCGGTTCTGAATATCAAACGCAATGTGGAGTGGTGACAACCCCAGAAAACGTGTTTCTCGCATTAAATAGCTCGAAAAGAGCGCTCTCGACGTTTCTGCATACTTCGGACAGAAGTCTCACCAATATTATCGCAGAAAATGCATATCTCAGCTTGAAACCTCACGAAAATCAAGATGACGCCGGTTCTGCATGTCTAACGTACTGTGGAGTAGTGAATACACCAGAAAACGTGTTTCTCGCATTAAATAGCTCGAAACGAGCGATCTAGATGATTCTGCATACTTCTGACAGAAGACTCACCAAGATTATCGCAGAAAATGCATATCTCAGCTGGAAACCCTACGAAAACCAAGATATCGCCGGTTCTCCAAATCAGACGCACTGTGGAGTGGTTAAAACACCAGAAAACGTGTTTCTCGCGTTAACTAGCTCGAAAAGAGCGATCTAGATGATTCTGCATACTTCTGACAGAAGACTCACCAAGATTATCGCAGAAAGTGCATATCTCAGCTTGAAACATCACGAAAACCAAGATATCTCCGGTTCTGCATATCAGACGCACTGTAGAATGTTGAAAACACCAGAAAACGTGTTTCTCGCATTAACTATCGCGAAAAGAGCGTTTTCGATGATTCTGCATACTTCTGACAGAAGACTCACCAAGATTATCGCAGAAAATGCATATCTCAGCTGGAAACACCACGAAAATCAAGATGTCGCCGGTTCTGCATATCAAACGCACTGTGGAGTGGTCAAAACACCAGATAACGTGTTTCTCGCATTAAATAGCTCGAAAAGAGCGTTCTCGATGATTCTGCATACTTCTCATAGATGAAACACCAAGATTATCGCAGAAAATGCATATTTCAGCTGGAAACCCCACGAAAACCAAGTTATCGGCGGCTCTACATATCAAACGCACTGTGGAGTTATGAAAACACCAGAAAACGTGTTTCTCGCATCAACTATCTCGAAAAGAGCGTTCTCGATGATTCTGCATACTTCTCATAGATAAAACACCAAGAGTATCGCATAAAATGCATATTTCAGCTGGAAACCCCACGAAAACCAAGATATCGCCGATTCTGCATATCATACGCACTGTGGAGTGGTGAAAACACCAGACAACGTGTTTCTCGCATTAAATATCTAGAAAAGAGCGATCTCGATGATTAAGCATACTTCGGACAGAAGTCTAACCAAGATTATCGTAAAAGATGCATATCTCAGCATGAAACCCCACGAAAACCAAGATATCGCTGGTACTGCATATCAAACGCACAGTGGAGTGGTGAAAACACCAGATAACGTGTTTCTCGCATTAAATAGCTCGAAAAGAGCGATATCGATGATTCTCCATACTTCTGACTGAAGTCTCACCAATATTATCGCAGAAAATGCATATCTCAGCTTGAAACCCGACCGAAACCGAGTTATCTCCGGTTCTGCACATCAAACGTACCGTGGAGTGGTGAACACACCAGAAAACGTGTTTCGTGCATTAAGTAGCTCGAAAAGAGCGATCTAGATGATTCTGCATACTTATGACTGAAGTCTCACCAATATTATCGCAGAAAATGCATATCGCAGCTTGAAACCCCACGAATACCAAGATATCGCTGGTTCTGCATATCAAACGCACTGTGGAGTGGTGAAAACACCGGATAAGGTTTTTCTCGCATTATCTAGCTCGAAAAGTGAGATCTCGATGATTCTGCATACTTCTGACAAAAGACCCACCAAGATTATCGCAGAAAATGCATATCTCAGCTGGAAACACCACGACAATCAAGATATCGCCTGTTCTGCACATCAAACGCACTGTGGAGTGGTGAAAACAACCAGAGAACGTGTTTCTCGCATTAAATAGCCCGAAAAGAGCGATCCCGACGATTCAGCATACTTCGGACAGAAGTCTCACCAAGATTATCGTAGAAAATGCATATCTCAGCTTGAAACCCGACCGAAACCGAGTTATCTCCAGTTCTGCATGTCAAACGTACTGTGGAGTGGTGAAAACACCAGAAAACGTGTTTCGTGCATTAAGTAGCTCGAAAAGAGCGATCTAGATGATTCTGCATACTTCTGACTGACGTATCACCAAGATTATCGCAGGAAATGCATATCTCAGCTTGAAACCCCACGAAAACCAAGATATCTCCGGTTCTGCATATCCAACGAACTGTGGAGTGGTGAAAACCCCAGAAAACGAGTTTCTCGCATTAAATAGCTCGAAAAGAGCGCTCTTGATGTTTCTGCATACTTCGGACACATGTTTCACCAAGATTTTCGTAGAAAATGCATATCTCAGCTTGAAACCCGACGAAAACCAAAATATCGCCGGTTCTGCATGTCAAACGTACTGTGGAGTGGTGAAAACACCAGAAAACGTGTTTCGTGCATTAAGTAGCTCGAAAAGAGCGATCTAGATGATTCTGCATACTTCTGACAAAAGACCCACCAAGATTATAGCAGAAAATGCATATCTCAGCTAGAAACACCACGAAAATCAAGATATCGCCTGTTCTGCACATCAAACGCACTGTGGAGTGGTGAAAACAACCAGAGAACGTGTTTCTCGCATTACATAGCCCGAGAAGGGCGATCCCGATGATTCAGCATACTTCGGACAGAAGTCCCACCAAGATTATCGCAGAAAATGCATATCTCAGCTTGAAATCCGACCGAAACCAAGATATCTCCGGTTGTGCATGTCAAACGTACTGTGGAGTGGTGAAAACACCAGATAACGTGTTTCTCGCATTAAATAGCTCGAAAAGTGCGATCTCGATGATTCTGCATACTTCTAACAGAAGTCTCACCAAGATTATCGCAGAAAATGCATATCTCTGCCTGAAACCCCACGAAAATCAAGATATCTACTGTTCTGCATATCCAAGGAACAGTGGAGTGGTGAAAACCCCAGAAAACGTGTTTCTCGCATTAAATAGCTCGAAAAGAGCGCTCTCGACGTATCTGCATACTTCGGATAGATGTTTCACCAAGCTTATCGTAGAAAATGCATATCTCAGCTTGAAACCCGACGAAAACCAAAATATCGCCGGTTTTGCATATCAAACGAACTGTGGAGTGGCGAAAACACCAGATAACGTGTTTCTCGCATTCAATAGCACGAAAAGTGAGATCTCGATGATTCTGCATACTTCTGACAAAAGACCCACCAAGATTATCGCAGAAAATGCATATCTCAGCTGGAAACACCACGACAATCAAGATATCGCCTGTTCTGCACATCAAACGCACTGTGGAGTGGTGAAAACAACCAGAGAACGTGTTTCTCGCATTAAATAGCCCGAAAAGAGCGATCCCGACGATTCAGCATACTTCGGACAGAAGTCTCACCAAGATTATCGCGGGAAATGCATATCTCAGCTTGAAACCCGACCGAAACCAAGATATCTCCGGTTCTGCATGTCAAACGTACTGTGGAGTGGTGAAAACACCAGAAAACGTGTTTCTTGCATTAAGTAGCTCGAAAAGAGCGATCTAGACGATTCTTCATACTTCGGACATATGTTTCACCAAGCTTATCGTAGAAAATGCATATCTCAGCTTGAAACCCGACGAAAACCAAAATATCTCCGGTTCTGCATATCCAACGAACTGTGGAGTGGTGAAAACCCCAGAAAACGAGTTTCTCGCATTAAATAGCTCGAAAAGAGCGCTCTCGATGTTTCTGCATACTTCGGACAGATGTTTCACCAAGATTATCGTAGAAAATGCATATCTCAGCTTGAAACCCGACCGAAACCAAGATATCTCCGGTTCTGCATGTCAAACGTACTGTGGAGTGGTGAAAACACGAGAAAACGTGTTTCGTGCATTAAGTAGCTCGAAAAGAGCGATCTAGATGATTCTGCATACTTCTGACAAAAGACCCACCAAGATTATAGCAGAAAATGCATATCTCAGCTGGAAACACCACGAAAATCAAGATATCGCATGTTCTGCACATCAAACGCACTGTGGAGTGGTGAAAACAACCAGAGAACGTGTTTCTCGCATTACATAGCCCGAGAACGGCGATCCCGATGATTCAGCATACTTCGGACAGAAGTCCCACCAAGATTATCGCAGAAAATGCATATCTCAGCTTGAAATCCGACCGAAACCAAGATATCTCCGGTTGTGCATGTCAAACGTACTGTGGAGTGGTGAAAACACCAGATAACGTGTTTCTCGCATTAAATAGCTCGAAAAGTGCGATCTCGATGATTCTGCATACTTCTAACAGAAGTCTCACCAAGATTATCGCAGAAAATGCATATCTCTGCTTGAAACCCCACGAAAACCAAGATATCTACTGTTCTGCATATACAAGGAACTGTGGAGTGGTGAAAACCCCAGAAAACGTGTTTCTCGCATTAAATAGCTCGAAAAGAGGGCTCTCGACGTATCTGCATACTTCGGACAGATGTTTCACCAAGCTTATCGTAGAAAATGCATATCTCAGCTTGAAACCCGACGAAAACCAAAATATCTCCGGTTCTGCATATCCAACGAACTGTGGAGTGGTGAAAACCCCAGAAAACGAGTTTCTCGCATTAAATAGCTCGAAAAGAGCGCTCTCGATGTTTCTGCATACTTCGGACAGATGTTTCACCAAGATTATCGTAGAAAATGCATATCTCAGCTTGACACCCGACCGCAACCAAGATATCTCCGGTTCTGCATGTCAAACGTACTGTGAAGTGGTGAAAACACCAGAAAACGTGTTTCGTGCATTAAGTAGCTCGAAAAGAGCGATCTAGATGATTCTGCATACTTCTGACAAAAGACCCACCAAGATTATAGCAGAAAATGCATATCTCAGCTGGAAACACCACGAAAATCAAGATATCGCCTGTTCTGCACATCAAACGCACTGTGGAGTGGTGAAAACAACCAGAGAACGTGTTTCTCGCATTACATAGCCCGAGAAGGGCGATCCCGATGATTCAGCAAACTTCGGATAGAAGTCTCACCAAGATTATCGCAGGAAGTGCATATCTCAGCTTGAAACTCCACGAAAACCAAGATATCTCCGGTTCTGCATATCCAACGAACTGTGGAGTGGTGAAAACCCCAGAAAACGAGTTTCTCGCATTAAATAGCTCGAACAGAGCGCTGTTGATGTTTCTGCATACTTCGGACATATGTTTCACCAAGATTATCGTAGAAAATGCATATCTCAGCTTCAAACCCGACGAAAACCAAAATATCGCCGGTTCTGCATATCAAACCAACTGTGGAGTGGAGAAAACACCAGATAACGTGTTTCTCGCATTAAATAGCTCGAAAAGTGCGGTGTCGATTGAACTGCATACTTCTAACAGAAGTCTCACCAAGATTATCGCAGAAAATGCATATCTCTGCTTGAAACCCCACGAAAACCAAGAAATCTACTGTTCTGCATATCCAACGAACTGTGGAGTGATGAAAACCCCAGAAAACGTGTTTCGTGCATTAAGTAGCTCGAAAAGAGCGATCTAGATGATTCTGCATACTTCTGACAAAAGACCCACCAAGATTAGCGCAGAAAATGCATATCTCAGCTGGAAACAGCACGAAAATCAAGATATCGCCTGTTCTGCACATCAAACGCACTGTGGAGTGGTGAAAACAACCAGAGAACGTCTTTCTCGCATTAAATAGCTCGAAAAGAGCGATCCCGTTGATTCAGCATACTTCGGACAGAAGTCTCACCAAGTTTATCGCAGGAAATGCATATCTCAGCTTGAAACCCGACCGAAACCAAGATATCTCCGGTTCTGCATGTCAAACGTACTGCGGAGTGGTGAAAACACCAGAAAACGTGTTTCGTGCACTAAGTAGCTCGAAAAGAGCGATCTAGATGATTCTGCATACTTCTGACAAAAGACCCACCAAGATTAGCGCAGAAAATGCATATCTCAGCTGGAAACTCCACGAAAATCAAGATATCGCCTGTTCTGCACATCAAACGCACTGTGGAGTGGTGAAAACAACCAGAGAACGTGTTTCTCGCATTAAATAGCTCGAAAAGAGCGATCCCGTTGATTCAGCATACTTCGGACAGAAGTCTCACCAAGATTATCGCAGGAAATGCATATCTCAGCTTGAAACCCGACCGAAACCAAGATATCTCCGGTTCTGCATGTCAAACGTACTGCGGAGTGGTGAAAACACCAGAAAACGTGTTTCGTGCACTAAGTTGCTCGAAAAGAGCGATCTAGATGATTCTGCATACTTCTAACAGAAGTCTCACCAAGATTATCGCAGAAAATGCATATCTCTGCTTGAAACCCAACGAAAACCAAGATATCTACTGTTCGGCATATCCAAGGAACTGTGAAGTGGTGAAAACCCCAGAAAGCGTGTTTCTCGCATTAAATAGCTCAAAAAGAGCGCTCTCGACGTTTCTGCATACTTCGGACTGATGTTTCACCAAGCTTATCGTAGAAAATGCATATCTCAGCTTGAAACCCGACCGAAACCAAGATATCTCCGGTTCTGCATGTCAAACGTACTGTGGAGTGGTGAAAACACCAGTAAACGTGTTTCGTGCATTAAGTAGCTCGAAAAGAGCGATCTAGATGATTCTGCATACTTCTAACAGAAGTCTCACCAAGATTATCGCAGAAAATGCATATCTCTGCTTGAAACCCCACGAAAACCAAGATATCTACTGTTCGGCATATCCAAGGAACTGTGAAGTGGTGAAAACCCCAGAAAACGTGTTTCTCGCATTAAATAGCTCGAAAAGAGCGCTCTCGACGTTTCTGCATGCTTCGGACTGATGTTTCACCAAGCTTATCGTAGAAAATGCATATCTCAGCTAGAAACCCGACGAAAACCAAAATATCTCCGGTTCTGCATATCCAACGAACTGTGGAGTGGTCAAAACCCCAGAAAACGAGTTTCTCGCATCGAATAGCTCGAAAAGAGCGCTCTCGATGTTTCTGCATACTTCGGACAAATGTTTCACCAAGATTATCGTAGAAAATGCATATCTCAGCTTGAAACCCGACCGAAACCAAGATATCTCCGGTTCCGCATGTCAAACTTACTGTGGAGTGGTGAAAACACCAGAAAACGTGTGTCGTGCATTAAGTAGCTCGAAAAGAGCGATCTAGATGATTCTGCATACTTCTGACAAAAGACCCACGAAGATTAGCGCATAAAATGCATATCTCAGCTGGAAACAGCACGAAAATCAAGATATCGCCAGTTCTGCACATCAAACGCACTGTGGAGTGGTGAAAACAATCAGCCAAACGTGTTTCTCGCATTAAATAGCTCGAAAAGAGCGATCCCGATGATTCAGCATACTTCGGACAGAAGTCTCACCAAGATTATCGCAGGAAATGCATATCTCAGCTTGAAACCCGACCGAAACCAAGATATCTCCGGTTCTGCATGTCAAACGTACTGTGGAGTGGTGAAAACACCAGAAAACGTGTTTCGTGCATTAAGTAGCTCGAAAAGAGCGATCTAGATGATTCTGCATACTTCTGACTGAAGTCTCACCAATATTATCGCAGAAAATGCATATCTCAGCTCGAAACCTCACGAAAATCAAGATGTTGCCGGTTCTGCATATCAAACGCACTGTGGAGTGGTGAAAGCAACCAGAGAACGTGTTATTCGCATTAAATATCTCGAAAAGAGCGATCCCGATGATTCAGCAAACTTCGGACAGAAGTCTCACCCAGATTATCGCAGGAAGTGCATATCTCAGCTTGAAACCCCACGAAAACCAAGATATCTCCGGTTCTGCATATCCAACGAACTGTGGAGTGGAGAAAACCCCAGAAAACGAGTTTCTCGCATCAAATAGCCCGAAAAGAGCGCTCTCGATGTTTCTGCATACTTCGGACAGATGTTTCACCAAGATTATCGTAGAAAATGCATATCTCAGCTTGAAACCCGACCGAAACCAAGATATCTCCGGTTCTGCATGTCCAACGTACTGTGGAGTGGTGAAAACACCAGAAAACGTGTTTCGTGCATTAAGTAGCTCGAAAAGAGCGATCTAGATGATTCTGCATTCTTCTGACAAAAGACCCACCAAGATTATCGTAGAAAATGCATATCTCAGCTTGAAACCCGACGAAAATCAAAATATCGCCGGTTCTGCATATCAAACCAACTTGTGGAGTGGTGAAAGCACCAGATAACGTGTTCCTCGCATTAAATAGCTCGAAAAGAGCGATCTAGATGATTCTGCATTCTTCTGACTGAAGTCTCACCAATATTATCGCAGAAAATGCATATCTGAGCTTGAAACCCCACGAAAACCAAGATATCGTCGGTTCTGCATATCATACGCACTGTGGAGTGGTGAAAACACCAGATAACGTGTTCCTCGCATTAAATAGCTCGAAAAGAGCGATCTAGATGATTCTGCATTCTTCTGACTGAAGTCTCACCAATATTATCGCAGAAAATGCATATCTCAGCTTGAAACCCGACCGAAACCAAGATATCTCCGGTTCTGCATATAAAACGCACTGTGGAGTGCTGAAAACACCAGATAACGTGTTTCTCGCATTACATAGCTCGAATAGAGCGACCTCGATGATTAAGCATATTTCGGACAGAAGTCTCACCAAGATATTCGCAGAAAATGCATATCTGAGCTTGAAAACCCACGAAAACCAAGATATCTCCGGTTCTGCACATCCAACGAACTGTGGTGTGGTGAAAACCCCAGAAAACGTGTTTCTCGCATAAAATAGCTCGAATAGTGCGATCTCGATGATTCTGCATACTTCGGACAGAAGTCTCACCAAGATTATCGCAGAAAATGCATATCTGACCTTGAAACCCCAATGAAAACCAAGATATCGCTGGTTCTGCATATCAAACGCACTGTGGAGTGGTGAAAACACCAGATAACGTGTTTCTCGCATTAAATAGCTCGAAAAGAGCGCTCTCGATGTTTCTGCATACTTCGGACAGAAGTCTCACCAAGATTATCGCAGAAAATGCATATCTGACCTTGAAACCCCAATGAAAACCAAGATATCGTCGGTTATGCATATCATACGCACTGTGGAGTGGTGAAAACACCAGATAACGTGTTTCTCGCATTAAATAGCTCAAAAGGAGCGATCTCGATGATTAAGCATACTTCGGACAGAATACTCACCAAGATTATCGCAGAAAATGCATATCTCAGCTGGAAACCCCACGAAAACCAAGATATCGTCGGTTCTGAATATCAGACGCACTGTAGAATGTTGAAAACACCAGAAAACGTGTTTCTCGCATTAACTAACTCGAAAAGAGCGTTCTCGATGATTCTGCATACTTCTCATAGATGAAACACCAAGATTATCGCAGAAAATGCATGTTTCAGCTGGAAACCCCACGAAAACCAAGTTATCGGCGGCTCTACATATCAAACGCACTGTGGAGTGGTGAAAACACCAGATAACGTGTTTCTCGCATTAAATAGCTCGAAAAGAGCGATATCGATGATACTGCATACTTCGGACAGAAGTCTCACCATGATTATCGTAAAAAATGCATATCTCAGCTTGAAACCCCACGAAAACCAAGATATCGCTGGTTCTGCATATCAAACGAACTGTGGAGTGGTGAAAACACCAGATAACATGTTTCTCGCATTAAATAGCTCAAAAGGAGCGATCTCGATGATTAAGCATACTTCGGACAGAATTCTCACCAAGATTATCGCAGAAAATGCATATCTGAGCTTGAAACCCCACGAAAACCAAGATATCGTCGGTTCTGCATATCATACGCACTGTGGAGTGGTGAAAACACCAGATAACGTGTTTCTCGCATTAAATAGCTCAAAAGGAGCGATCTCGATGATTAAGCATACTTCGGACAGAAGTCTCACCATGATTATCGTAAAAAATGCATATCTCAGCTTGAAACCCCACGAAAACCAAGATATCGCTGGTTCTCCATATCAAACGAACTGTGGAGTGGTGAAAACACCAGATAACATGTTTCTCGCATTAAATAGCTCAAAAGGAGCGATCTCGATGATTAAGCATACTTCGGACAGAATTCTCACCAAGATTATCGCAGAAAATGCATATCTGAGCTTGAAACCCCACGAAAACCAAGATATCGTCGGTTCTGCATATCATACGCACTGTGGAGTGGTGAAAACACCAGATAACGTGTTTCTCGCATTAAATAGCTCAAAAGGAGCGATCTCGATGATTAAGCATACTTCGGACAGAAGTCTCACCATGAATATCGTAAAAAATGCATATCTCAGCTTGAAACCCCACGAAAACCAAGATATCGCTGGTTCTGCATATCAAACGCCCTGTGGAGTGATGAAAACACCAGATAACGTGTTTCTCGCATTAAATAGCTCGAATAGAGCGATCTCGATGATTCTGCATACTTCTGACACAAGACTCACAAAGATTATCGCAGAAAATGCATATCTGACCTTGAAACCCGAATGAAAACCAAGATATCGCTGGTTCTGCATATCAAACGCACTGTGGAGTGGTGAAAACAGCAGATAACGTGTTTCTCGCATTAAATAGCTCGAAAAGAGCGCTCTCGATGTTTCTGCATACTTCGGACAGAAGTCTCACCAAGATTATCGCAGAAAATGCATATTTCAGCTGGAAACCCCACGAAAACCAAGTTTTCGGCGGCTCTACATATCAAACGCACTGTGGAGTGGTGAAAACACCAGATAACGTGTTTCTCACATTAAATAGCTCCAAAGGAGCGATCTCGATGATTAAGCATACTTCGGACAGAATTCTCACCAAGATTATCGCAGAAAATGCATATCTGAGCTTGAAACCCCACGAAAACCAAGATATCGTCGGTTCTGCATATTATACGCACTGTGGAGTGGTGAAAACACCAGATAACGTGTTTCTCGCATTAAATAACTCGATACGAGCGATCTCGATGATTAAGCATACTTCGGACAGAAGTCTCACCAAGATTATCGCAGAAAATGCATATCTCAGCTTGAAACCCCACGAAAACCAAGATGTCGCTGGTTCTGCATATCAAACGCACTGTGGAGTGGTGAGAACACCAGATAACGTGTTTCTCGCATTAAATAGGTCGAAAAGAGCGATCTCGATGTTTCTGCATACTTCGGACAGAGGTCTCACCAAGATTATCGCAGAAAATGCATATCTCTGCTTGAAACCCCACGAAAACCAAGATATCTCCGGTTCTGCACATCCAACGAACTGTGGTGTGGTGAAAACCCCAGAAAACGTGTTTCTCGCATTAAATAGCTCGAAAACAGCGCTCTTGATGTTTCTGCATACTTCGGACAGATGTTTCACCAAGATTATCGTAGAAAATGCATATCTCAGCTTGAAACCCGACGAAATCCAAACATCGCCGGTTCTGCATATCAAACCAACTGTGGAGTGGTGAAAACACCAGACAACGTGTTTCACGCATTAAATAGCTCAAAAGGAGCGATATCGATGATTCTGCATACTTCGGACAGAATTCTCACCAATATTATCGCAGAAAATGCATATCTGAGCTTGAAACCCCACGAAAACCAAGATATCGTCGGTTCTGCATATCATACGCACTGTGGAGTGGTGAAAACACCAGATAACGTGTTTCTCGCATTAAATAGCTCAAAAGGAGCGATCTCGATGATTAAGCATACTTCGGACAGAATTCTCACCAAGATTATCGCAGAAAATGCATATCTGAGCTTGAAACCCCACGAAAACCAAGATATCGTCGGTTCTGCATATCATACGCACTGTGGAGTGGTGTAAACACCAGATAACGTGTTTCTCGCATTAAATAGCTCAAAAGGAGCGATATCGATGATTCTGCATACTTCGGACAGAAGTCTCACCAATATTATCGCAGAAAATGCATATCTCAGCTTGAAACCCCACGAAAACCAAGATATCGCCGGTTATGCATATCATACGCTCTGTGGAGTGGTGAAAACACCAGATAACGAGTTTCTTCGCGTTAAATAGCTCGAAACGAGCGATCTCGATGATTCTGCATATTTCGGACAGAAGTCTCACCATGATTATCGCAGAAAATGCATATCTCAGCTTGAAACCTCACGAAAATCAAGATGACGCCGGTTCTGCATATCAAACGCACTGTGGAGTGGTGAAAACAAACAGATAACGTGTTTCTCGCATTAAATAGCTCGAAACGAGCGATCTAGATGATTCTGCATACTTCTGACAGAAGACTCACCAAGATGATCGCAGAAAATGCATATTTCAGCTGGAAACCCCACGAAAACCAAGTCATCGGCGGCTCTACATATCAAACGCACTGTGGAGTGGAAAAAAACACCATATAACGTGTTTCTCGCATTAAATAGCTCGAAAAGAGCGCTCTTGATGTTTCTGCATACTTCGGACAGATGTTTCACCAAGATTATCGTAGAAAATGCATATCTCAGCTTGAAACCCGACGAAATCCAAACATCGCCGGTTCTGCATATCAAACCAACTGTGGAGTGGTGAAAACACCAGACAACGTGTTTCACGCATTAAATAGCTCAAAAGGAGCGATATCGATGATTCTGCATACTTCGGACAGAATTCTCACCAATATTATCGCAGAAAATGCATATCTGAGCTTGAAACCCCACGAAAACCAAGATATCGTCGGTTCTGCATATCATACGCACTGTGGAGTGGTGAAAACACCAGATAACGTGTTTCTCGCATAAAATAGCTCAAAAGGAGCGATCTCGATGATTAAGCATACTTCGGACAGAATTCTCACCAAGATTATCGCAGAAAATGCATATCTGAGCTTGAAACCCCACGAAAACCAAGATATCGCCGGTTATGCATATCATACGCTCTGTGGAGTGGTGAAAACACCAGATAACGAGTTTCTTCGCGTTAAATAGCTCGAAACGAGCGATCTCGATGATTCTGCATATTTCGGACAGAAGTCTCACCATGATTATCGCAGAAAATGCATATCTCAGCTTGAAACCTCACGAAAATCAAGATGACGCCGGTTCTGCATATCAAACGCACTGTGGAGTGGTAAAAACAAACAGATAACGTGTTTCTCGCATTAAATAGCTCGAAACGAGCGATCTAGATGATTCTGCATACTTCTGACAGAAGACTCACCAAGATGATCGCAGAAAATGCATATTTCAGCTGGAAACCCCACGAAAACCAAGTCATCGGCGGCTCTACATATCAAACGCACTGTGGAGTGGTCAAAACACCATATAACGTGTTTCTCGCATTAAATAGCTCGAAAAGAGCGCTCTTGATGTTTCTGCATACTTCGGACAGATGTTTCACCAAGATTATCGTAGAAAATGCATATCTCAGCTTGAAACCCGACGAAATCCAAACATCGCCGGTTCAGCATATCAAACCAACTGTGGAGTGGTGAAAACACCAGACAACGTGTTTCACGCATTAAATAGATCGAAAAGTGCGATCTCGATGATTCTGCATACTTCTAACAGAAGTCTCACCATGATTAACGCAGAAAATGCATATCTCTGCTAGAAACCCCACGAAAACCAAGATAACTCCTGTTCTGCATATCCAACGAACTGTGGAGTGGTGAAAACCCCAGAAAACGCGTTTCTCGCATTAAATAGCTCGAAAAGAGCGTTCTCGATGATTCTGCATACTTCTCATAGATGAAACACCACGATTATCGCCGAAAATGCATATCTCATCTTGAAACCCCACGAAAATCAAGATGACGCCGGTTCTGCATATCAAACGCACTGTGGAGTGGTGAAAACAACCAGATAACGTGTTTCTCGCATTAAGTAGCTCGAAACGAGCGATCTAGATGATTCTGCATACTTCTGACAGAAGACTCACCAAGATGATCGCAGAAAATGCATATCTCAGCTGGAAACCCCACGAAAACCAAGATATCGTCGGTTCTGAATATCAGACGCACTGTAGAATGTTGAAAACACCAGAAAACGTGTTTCTCGCATTAACTAACTCGAAAAGAGCGTTCTCGATGATTCTGCATACTTCTCATAGATGAAACACCAAGATTATCGCAGAAAATGCATGTTTCAGCTGGAAACCCCACGAAAACCAAGTTATCGGCGGCTCTACATATCAAACGCACTGTGGAGTGGTGAAAACACCAGATAACATGTTTCTCGCATTAAATAGCTCGAAAAGAGCGATATCGATGATACTGCATACTTCGGACAGAAGTCTCACCATGATTATCGTAAAAAATGCATATCTCAGCTTGAAACCCCACGAAAACCAAGATATCGCTGGTTCTGCATATCAAACGCACTGTGGAGTGATGAAAACACCAGATAACGTGTTTCTCGCATTAAATAGCTCGAATAGAGCGATCTCGATGATTCTGCATACTTCTGACACAAGACTCACAAAGATTATCGCAGAAAATGCATATCTGACCTTGAAACCCGAATGAAAACCAAGATATCGCTGGTTCTGCATATCAAACGCACTGTGGAGTGGTGAAAACAGCAGATAACGTGTTTCTCGCATTAAATAGCTCGAAAAGAGCGCTCTCGATGTTTCTGCATACTTCGGACAGAAGTCTCACCAAGATTATCGCAGAAAATGCATATCTGAGCTTGAAACCCCACGAAAACCAAGATATCGTCGGTTCTGCATATCATACGCACTGTGGAGTGGTGAAAACACCAGATAACGTGTTTCTCGCATTAAATAGCTCAAAAGGAGCGATCTCGATGATTAAGCATACTTCGGACAGAAGTCTCACCATGATTATCGTAAAAAATGCATATCTCAGCTTGAAACCCCACGAAAACCAAGATATCGCTGGTTCTCCATATCAAACGAACTGTGGAGTGGTGAAAACACCAGATAACATGTTTCTCGCATTAAATAGCTCAAAAGGAGCGATCTCGATGATTAAGCATACTTCGGACAGAATTCTCACCAAGATTATCGCAGAAAATGCATATCTGAGCTTGAAACCCCACGAAAACCAAGATATCGTCGGTTCTGCATATCATACGCACTGTGGAGTGGTGAAAACAGCAGATAACGTGTTTCTCGCATTAAATAGCTCGAAAAGAGCGCTCTCGATGTTTCTGCATACTTCGGACAGAAGTCTCACCAAGATTATCGCAGAAAATGCATATCTGAGCTTGAAACCCCACGAAAACCAAGATACCGACGGTTCTGCATGTTATACGCACTGTGGAGTGGTGAAAACACCAGATAACGTGTTTCTCGCATTAAATAACTCGATACGAGCGATCTCGATGATTAAGCATACTTCGGACAGAAGTCTCACCAAGATTATCGCAGAAAATGCATATCTCGGCTTGAAACCTCACGAAAACCAAGATATCGCTGGTTCTGCATATAAAACGCACTGTGGAGTGCTGAAAACACCAGATAACGTGTTTCTCGCATTAAATAGCTCGAAAAGAGCGCTCTCGATGTTTCTGCATACTTCGGACAGAATTCTCACCAAGATTATCGCAGAAAATGCATATCTGAGCTTGAAACCCCACGAAAACCAAGATATCGTCGGTTCTGCATATCATACGCACTGTGGAGTGGTGAAAACACCAGATAACGTGTTTCTCGCATTAAATAGCTCAAAAGGAGCGATCTCGATGATTAAGCATATTTCGGACAGAAGTCTCACCAAGATTATCGCAGAAATTGCATATCTCAGCTTGAAACCCCACCAAAACCAAGATATCGCTGGTTCTGCATATCAAACGCCCTGTGGAGTGATGAAAACACCAGATAACGTGTTTCTCGCATTAAATAGCTCGAATAGAGCGATCTCGATGATTCTGCATACTTCTGACACAAGACTCACAAAGATTATCGCAGAAAATGCATATCTGACCTTGAAACCCGAATGAAAACCAAGATATCGCTGGTTCTGCATATCAAACGCACTGTGGAGTGGTGAAAACAGCAGATAACGTGTTTCTCGCATTAAATAGCTCGAAAAGAGCGCTCTCGATGTTTCTGCATACTTCGGACAGAAGTCTCACCAAGATTATCGAAGAAAATGCATATCTGAGCTTGAAACCCCACGAAAACCAAGATATCGTCTGTTCTGCATATTATACGCACTGTGGAGTGGTGAAAACACCAGATAACGTGTTTCTCGCATTAAATAACTCGATACGAGCGATCTCGATGATTAAGCATACTTCGGACAGAAGTCTCACCAAGATTATCGCAGAAAATGCATATCTCAGCTTGAAACCCCACGAAAACCAAGATATCTCCGGTTCTGCACATCCAACGAACTGTGGTGTTGGGAAAACCCCAGAAAACGTGTTTCTCGCATTAAATAGCTCGAAAGGAGCGCTCTTGATGTTTCTGCATACTTCGGACAGATGTTTCACCAAGATTATCGTAGAAAATGCATATCTCAGCTTGAAACCCGACGAAATCCAAACATCGCCGGTTCAGCATATCAAACCAACTGTGGAGTGGTGAAAACACCAGACAACGTGTTTCACGCATTAAATAGATCGAAAAGTGCGGTCTGGATGATTCTGCATACTTCTAACAGAAGTCTCACCATGATTAACGCAGAAAATGCATATCTCTGCTAGAAACCCCACGAAAACCAAGATAACTCCTGTTATGCATATCCAACGAACTGTGGAGTGGTGAAAACCCCAGAAAACGCGTTTCTCGCATTAAATAGCTCGAAAAGAGCGTTCTCGATGATTCTGCATACTTCTCATAGATGAAACACCACGATTATCGCCGAAAATGAATATCTCAGCTTGAAACCTCACGAAAATCAAGATGACGCCGGTTCTGCATATCAAACGCACTGTGGTGTGGTGAAAACACCAGATAACGTGCTTCTCGTATTAAATAGCTCGAATAGAGCGATCTCGATGATTCTGCATACTTCTGACACAAGACTCACAAAGATTATCGCAGAAAATGCATATCCGACCTTGAAACCC
Organism: Anthophora plumipes; assembly: GCA_951804975.1. Classification (NCBI taxonomy): domain Eukaryota; kingdom Metazoa; phylum Arthropoda; class Insecta; order Hymenoptera; family Apidae; genus Anthophora; species Anthophora plumipes. The sequence goes on from CATORF010000207.1 coordinate 10,340,372, forward strand.
GAATGAAAACCAAGATATCGCTGGTTCTGCATATCAAACCCACTGTGGAGTGGTGAAAACAGCAGATAACGTGTTTCTCGCATTAAATAGCTCGAAAAGAGCGCTCTCGATGTTTCTGCATACTTCGGACAGAAGTCTCACCAAGATTATCGCAGAAAATGCATATCTGAGCTTGAAACCCCACGAAAACCAAGATATCGTCGGTTCTGCATGTTATACGCACTGTGGAGTGGTGAAAACACCAGATAACGTGTTTCTCGCATTAAATAACTCGATACGAGCGATCTCGATGATTAAGCATACTTCGGACAGAAGTCTCACCAAGATTATCGCAGAAAATGCATATCTCAGCTTGAAACCCCACGAAAACCAAGATATCGTCGGTTCTGCATATCATACGCACTGCGGAGTGGTGAAAACACCAGATAACGTGTTTCTCGCATTAAATAGCTCAAAAGGAGCGATCTCGATGATTAAGCATACTTCGGACAGAAGTCTCACCAAGATTATCGCAGAAATTGCATATCTCAGCTTGAAACCCCACCAAAACCAAGATATCGCTGGTTCTGCATATCAAACGCCCTGTGGAGTGATGAAAACACCAGATAACGTGTTTCTCGCATTAAATAGCTCGAATAGAGCGATCTCGATGATTCTGCATACTTCTGACACAAGACTCACAAAGATTATCGCAGAAAATGCATATCTGACCTTGAAACCCGAATGAAAACCAAGATATCGCTGGTTCTGCATATCAAACGCACTGTGGAGTGGTGAAAACAGCAGATAACGTGTTTCTCGCATTAAATAGCTCGAAAAGAGCGCTCTCGATGTTTCTGCATACTTCGGACAGAAGTCTCACCAAGATTATCGCAGAAAATGCATATCTGAGCTTGAAACCCCACGAAAACCAAGATATCGTCGGTTCTGCATGTTATACGCACTGTGGAGTGGTGAAAACACCAGATAACGTGTTTCTCGCATTAAATAACTCGATACGAGCGATCTCGATGATTAAGCATACTTCGGACAGAAGTCTCACCAAGATTATCGCAGAAAATGCATATCTCAGCTTGAAACCCCACGAAAACCAAGATATCGCTGGTTCTGCATATAAAACGCACTGTGGAGTGCTGAAAACACCAGATAACGTGTTTCTCGCATTAAATAGCTCGAAAAGAGCGCTCTCGATGTTTCTGCATACTTCGGACAGAATTCTCACCAAGATTATCGCAGAAAATGCATATCTGAGCTTGAAACCCCACGAAAACCAAGATATCGTCGGTTCTGCATATCATACGCACTGTGGAGTGGTGAAAACACCAGATAACGTGTTTCTCGCATTAAATAGCTCAAAAGGAGCGATCTCGATGATTAAGCATACTTCGGACAGAAGTCTCACCAAGATTATCGCAGAAATTGCATATCTCAGCTTGAAACCCCACCAAAACCAAGATATCGCTGGTTCTGCATATCAAACGCCCTGTGGAGTGATGAAAACACCAGATAACGTGTTTCTCGCATTAAATAGCTCGAATAGAGCGATCTCGATGATTCTGCATACTTCTGACACAAGACTCACAAAGATTATCGCAGAAAATGCATATCTGACCTTGAAACCCGAATGAAAACCAAGATATCGCTGGTTCTGCATATCAAACGCACTGTGGAGTGGTGAAAACAGCAGATAACGTGTTTCTCGCATTAAATAGCTCGAAAAGAGCGCTCTCGATGTTTCTGCATACTTCGGACAGAAGTCTCACCAAGATTATCGAAGAAAATGCATATCTGAGCTTGAAACCCCACGAAAACCAAGATATCGTCTGTTCTGCATATTATACGCACTGTGGAGTGGTGAAAACACCAGATAACGTGTTTCTCGCATTAAATAACTCGATACGAGCGATCTCGATGATTAAGCATACTTCGGACAGAAGTCTCACCAAGATTATCGCAGAAAATGCATATCTCAGCTTGAAACCCCACGAAAACCAAGATATCTCCGGTTCTGCACATCCAACGAACTGTGGTGTTGTGAAAACCCCAGAAAACGTGTTTCTCGCATTAAATAGCTCGAAAGGAGCGCTCTTGATGTTTCTGCATACTTCGGACAGATGTTTCACCAAGATTATCGTAGAAAATGCATATCTCAGCTTGAAACCCGACGAAATCCAAACATCGCCGGTTCAGCATATCAAACCAACTGTGGAGTGGTGAAAACACCAGACAACGTGTTTCACGCATTAAATAGATCGAAAAGTGCGGTCTGGATGATTCTGCATACTTCTAACAGAAGTCTCACCATGATTAACGCAGAAAATGCATATCTCTGCTAGAAACCCCACGAAAACCAAGATAACTCCTGTTCTGCATATCCAACGAACTGTGGAGTGGTGAAAACCCCAGAAAACGCGTTTCTCGCATTAAATAGCTCGAAAAGAGCGTTCTCGATGATTCTGCATACTTCTCATAGATGAAACACCACGATTATCGCCGAAAATGAATATCTCAGCTTGAAACCTCACGAAAATCAAGATGACGCCGGTTCTGCATATCAAACGCACTGTGGTGTGGTGAAAACACCAGATAACGTGCTTCTCTTGTTAAATAGCTCGAAACGAGCGATCTAGATGATTCTGCATACTTCTGACTGAAGTCTCACCAAGATTATCGCAGAAAATGCATATCTCAGCTGGAAACGCCACGAAAATCAAGATATCGCCGGTTCTGCATATCAGACGCACTGTGGAGTGGTGAAAACACCAGAAAACGTGTTTCTCGAATTATCTAGCTCGAAAAGAGCGTTCTCGATGATTCTGCATACTTCGGACAGAAGTCTCACCAATATTATCGCAGAAAATGCATATCTCATCTTGAAACCCCACGAAAATCAAGATGACGCCTGTTCTGCATATCAAACGCACTGTGGAATGGTGAAAACAACCAGATAACGTGTTTCTCGCATTAAGTAGCTCGAAACGAGCGATCTAGATGATTCTGCATACTTCTGACAGAAGACTCGCCAAGATGATCGCAGAAAATGCATATCTCAGCTGGAAACCCCACGAAAACCAAGATATCGCCGGTTCTGAATATCAGACGCACTGTAGAATGTTGAAAACACCAGAAAACGTGTTTCTCGCATTAACTAACTCGAAAAGAGCGTTCTCGATGATTCTGCATACTTCTCATAGATGAAACACCAAGATTATCGCAGAAAATGCATGTTTCAGCTGGAAACCCCACGAAAACCAAGTTATCGGCGGCTCTTCATATCAAACGCACTGTGGAGTGGTGAAAACACCAGATAACGTGTTTCTCGCATTAAATAGCTCGAAAAGAGCGATATCGATGATACTGCATACTTCGGACAGAAGTCTCACCATGATTATCGTAAAAAATGCATATCTCAGCTTGAAACCCCACGAAAACCAAGATATCGCTGGTTCTGCATATCAAACGAACTGTGGAGTGGTGAAAACACCAGATAACATGTTTCTCGCATTAAATAGCTCAAAAGGAGCGATCTCGATGATTAAGCATACTTCGGACAGAATTCTCACCAAGATTATCGCAGAAAATGCATATCTGAGCTTGAAACCCCACGAAAACCAAGATATCGTCGGTTCTGCATATCATACGCACTGTGGAGTGGTGAAAACACCAGATAACGTGTTTCTCGCATTAAATAGCTCAAAAGGAGCGATCTCGATGATTAAGCATACTTCGGACAGAAGTCTCACCAAGATTATCGCAGAAATTGCATATCTCAGCTTGGAACCCCACCAAAACCAAGATATCGCTGGTTCTGCATATCAAACGCCCTGTGGAGTGATGAAAACACCAGATAACGTGTTTCTCGCATTAAATAGCTCGAATAGAGCGATCTCGATGATTCTGCATACTTCTGACACAAGACTCACAAAGATTATCGCAGAAAATGCATATCTGACCTTGAAACCCGAATGAAAACCAAGATATCGCTGGTTCTGCATATCAAACGCACTGTGGAGTGGTGAAAACAGCAGATAACGTGTTTCTCGCATTAAATAGCTCGAAAAGAGCGCTCTCGATGTTTCTGCATACTTCGGACAGAAGTCTCACCAAGATTATCGCAGAAAATGCATATCTGAGCTTGAAACCCCACGAAAACCAAGATATCGTCGGTTCTGCATATTATACGCACTGTGGAGTGGTGAAAACACCAGATAACGTGTTTCTCGCATTAAATAACTCGATACGAGCGATCTCGATGATTAAGCATACTTCGGACAGAAGTCTCACCAAGATTATCGCAGAAAATGCATATCTCAGCTTGAAACCCCACGAAAACCAAGATATCGCTGGTTCTGCATATAAAACGCACTGTGGAGTGCTGAAAACACCAGATAACGTGTTTCTCGCATTAAATAGCTCGAAAAGAGCGCTCTCGATGTTTGTGCATACTTCGGACAGAATTCTCACCAAGATTATCGCAGAAAATGCATATCTGAGCTTGAAACCCCACGAAAACCAAGATATCGTCGGTTCTGCATATCATACGCACTGTGCAGTGGTGAAAACACCAGATAACGTGTTTCTCGCATTAAATAGCTCAAAAGGAGCGATCTCGATGATTAAGCATACTTCGGACAGAAGTCTCACCAAGATTATCGCAGAAATTGCATATCTCAGCTTGAAACCCCACCAAAACCAAGATATCGCTGGTTCTGCATATCAAACGCCCTGTGGAGTGATGAAAACACCAGATAACGTGTTTCTCGCATTAAATAGCTCGAATAGAGCGATCTCGATGATTCTGCATACTTCTGACACAAGACTCACAAAGATTATCGCAGAAAATGCATATCTGACCTTGAAACCCGAATGAAAACCAAGATATCGCTGGTTCTGCATTTCAAACGCACTGTGGAGTGGTGAAAACAGCAGATAACGTGTTTCTCGCATTAAATAGCTCGAAAAGAGCGCTCTCGATGTTTCTGCATACTTCGGACAGAAGTCTCACCAAGATTATCGAAGAAAATGCATATCTGAGCTTGAAACCCCACGAAAACCAAGATATCGTCTGTTCTGCATATTATACGCACTGTGGAGTGGTGAAAACACCAGATAACGTGTTTCTCGCATTAAATAACTCGATACGAGCGATCTCGATGATTAAGCATACTTCGGACAGAAGTCTCACCAAGATTATCGCAGAAAATGCATATCTCAGCTTGAAACCCCACGAAAACCAAGATATCTCCGGTTCTGCACATCCAACGAACTGTGGTGTTGTGAAAACCCCAGAAAACGTGTTTCTCGCATTAAATAGCTCGAAAGGAGCGCTCTTGATGTTTCTGCATACTTCGAACAGATGTTTCACCAAGATTATCGTAGAAAATGCATATCTCAGCTTGAAACCCGACGAAATCCAAACATCGCCGGTTCAGCATATCAAACCAACTGTGGAGTGGTGAAAACACCAGACAACGTGTTTCACGCATTAAATAGATCGAAAAGTGCGGTCTGGATGATTCTGCATACTTCTAACAGAAGTCTCACCATGATTAACGCAGAAAATGCATATCTCTGCTAGAAACCCCACGAAAACCAAGATAACTCCTGTTCTGCATATCCAACGAACTGTGGAGTGGTGAAAACCCCAAAAAACGCGTTTCTCGCATTAAATAGCTCGAAAACAGCGTTCTCGATGATTCTGCATACTTCTCATAGATGAAACACCACGATTATCGCCGAAAATGAATATCTCAGCTTGAAACCTCACGGAAATCAAGATGACGCCGGTTCTGCATATCAAACGCACTGTGGAGTTGTCAAAACACCAGATAACGTGCTTTTCGTATTAAATAGCTCGAAACGAGCGATCTAGATGATTCTGCATACTTCTGACTGAAGTCTCACCAAGATTATCGCAGAAAATGCATATCTCAGCTGGAAATGCCACGAAAATCAAGATATCGCCGGTTCTGCATATCAGACGCACTGTGGAGTGGTGAAAACACCAGAAAACGTGTTTCTCGAATTAACTAGCTCGAAAAGAGCGTTCTCGATGATTCTGCATACTTCGGACAGAAGTCTCACCAATATTATAGCAGAAAATGCAAATCTCAGCTTGAAACCCCACGAAAATCAAGATGACGCCGGTTCAGCATATCAAACCAACTGTGGAGTGGTGAAAACACCAGACAACGTGTTTCACGCATTAAATAGATCGAAAAGTGCGATCTGGATGATTCTGCATACTTCTAACAGAAGTCTCACCATGATTAACGCAGAAAATGCATATCTCAGTTTGAACCCCGACGAAAGCCAAGATGTCGCCGGTTCTGCATATCAAACGCACTATGGAGTGGTGAAAACACCAAATAACGTGTTTCTCGCATTAAATAGCTCGAAAAGAGGGATCTCGATGATTCTGCATACTTCTGACAGCAGACTCACCAAGATTATCGCAGAAAATGCATATCTCAGCTGGAAACACCACGAAAATCAAGATATCGCCGGTTCTGCATATCAAACGCACTGTGGAATGTTGAAAACACCAGGAAACTTGTTTTTTTGCATTAAGTAGCTCGACAAGAGCGATCTAGATGATTCTGCATACTTCTGAATGAAGTCTCACCAAGATTATCGCAGAAAATGCATATCTCAGCTTGAAACCCGACCGAAACCAAGATATCTCCGGTTCTGCATGTCAAACGTACTGTGGAGTGGTGAAAACACCAGAAAACGTGTTTCGTGCATTAGGTAGCTCGAAAAGAGCGATCTAGATGATTCTGCATACTTCTGACTGAAGTCTCACCAATATTTTCGCAGAAAATGCATATCTCAGCTTGAAACCCGACGAAAACCGAGTTATCTCCGTTTCTGCACATCAAACGTACCGTGGAGTGGTGAAAACACCAGAAAACGTGTTTCGCGCATTAAGTAGCTCGAAAAGAGCGATCTCGATGATTCAGCATACTTCGGACAGAAGTCTCACCAAGATTATCGCAGGAAATGCATATCTCATCGTGAAACCCCACGAAAACCAAGATATCTCCGGTTCTGCATATCCAACGAACTGTGGAGTGGTGAAAACCCCAGAAAACGAGTTTCTCGCATTAAATAGCTCGAAAAGAGCGCTCTCGATGTTTCTGCATACTTCGGACAGATGTTTCACCAAGATTATCGTAGAAAATGCATATCACAGGTTGAAACCCGACCGAAACCAAGATATCTCCGGTTCTGCATGTCAAACGTACTGTGGAGTGGTGAAAACACCAGATAACGTGTTTCGTGCATTATGTAGCTCGAAAAGAGCGATCTAGTTGATTCTGCATACTTCTGATAAAAGACCCACCAAGATTATCGCAGAAAATGCATATCTCAGCTGGAAACACAACGAAAATCAAGATATCGCCTGTTCTGCATATCAAACGCACTGTGGAGTGGTGAAAACAACCAGAGAACGTGTTTCTCGCATTAAATAGCTCGAAAAGAGCGATCTCGATGATTCAGCATATTTCGGACAGGAGTCTCACCAAGCTTATCAAAGGAAATGCATATCTCAGCTTGAAACCCCACGAAAACAAAGATATCTCCGGTTCTGCATATCAAACGCACTGTGGAGTGGTGAAAACACCGGATAAGGTTTTTCTCGCATTAACTAGCTCGAAAAGAGCGATCTCGATGTTTCAGCATACTTCGGACAGAAGTCTCACCAAGATTATCGCAGAAAATGCATATCTCAGCTTGAAACCCCACAAAAACCAAGATATCGCCGGTTCTGCATATCATACGCACTGTGGAGTGGTGAAAACACCAGATAACGTGTTTCTCGCATTAAATAGCGCGAAACGAGCGATCTCGATGATTAAGCATACTTCGGACAGAAGTCTCACCAAGATTATCGTAAAAAATGCATATCTCAGCTTGAAACCCCACGAAAACCAAGATATCGCTGGTTCTGGTTATCAAATATACTGTGGGGTGCTGAAAACACCAGATAACGTGTTTGTCGCATTAAATACCTCGAATAGAGCGATCTCGATGATTCTGCATACTTCTGATAGATGAAACACCAAGATTATCGCAGAAAATGCATATTTCAGCTGGAAACCCCACGAAAATCAAGATGTCGCCGGTTCTGCACATCAAACGCACTGTGGAGTGGTGAAAACAACCAGATAACGTGTTTCTCGCATTAAACAGCTCGAATAGAGCGATTTCTGTGATTCTGCAAACGTCTCACACAAGAATATCCTAGATTATCGTAGAAAATGCATATCTCATCTGGAAACCCAATGAAACCGAAGATATCGCAGTTTCCGCATATCAAACGCACTGTGGAGTGCTGAAAACACCATAAAACGTGTTTTTCGCATTCAATAGCACGAAAACTGCGATTTCGGTGATTCTCCATGCTTCTCACAGAAGAATATCCAAGATTATCGCAGAAAATGCATATCTCAGCGGGAAACACCACGAAAATCAAGATATCGCCGGTTCTGCATATCAAACGCACTGTGGAGTGGTGGAAACACCAGAAAACGTGTTTCTCGCATTAAGTAGCTCGAAAAGAGCGTTCTCGAAGATTCTGCATACTTCTGACAGAAGTCTCACCAGGGTTATAGTAGAAAATGCATATCTCAGCTTGAAACCCGACCGAAACCAAGATATCTCCGGTTCTGCATGTCAAACGTACTGTGGAGTGGTGAAAACACCAGAAAACGAGTTTCGTGCATTAAGTAGCTCGAAAAGAGAAATCTAGATGATTCTGCATACTTCTGACTGAAGTCTCACCAATATTATCGTAGAAAATGCATATCTCAGCTTGAAACCCCACGAAAACCAAGATATCGTTGGTTCTGCATATCAAACGCACTGTGGAGTGGTGAAAACACCAGATAACGTGTTTCTCGCATTAAATAGCTCGAAAAGCGCGATCTCGATGATTCTGCATACTTCGGACAGAAGTCTCAACAAGATTATCGTAAAACATGCATATCTCAGATTGATACCCCACGAAAACCAAGATATCGCCGGTTCTGCATATCAAACGCACTGTGGAGTGGTGAAAACACCAGATAACGTGTTTCTCGCATTAAATAGCTAGAAAAGTGCGATATCGATGATTCAGCATTCTTCGGACAGAAGTCTCACCAAGATTATCGCAGGAAATGCATATCTCAGCTTGAAACCCGACCGAAACCAAGATATCTCCGGTTCTGCATGTCAAACGTACTGTGGAGTGGTGAAAACACCAGAAAACGTGTTTCGTGCATTAAGTAGCTCGAAAAGAGCGATCTAGATGATTTGGCTTACTTCTGACTGAAGTCTCACCAATATTATCGCAGAAAATGCATGTCTCAGATTGAAACCCCACGAAAACCAAGATATCGCTGGTTCTGCATGTCAAACGCACTGTGGAGTGCTGAAAACACCATAAAACGTGCTTTTCGCATTCAATAGCACGAAAACTGCCATTTCGGTGTTTCTGCATACTTCTCACAGAAGAATATCCAAGATTATCGCAGAAAATGCACGTCTCAGCTGGAAACCCCACGAAAACCAAGATATCGCTGGTTCTGCATATCAAACGCACTGCGGAGTGGTGAAAACACCAGAAATCGTGTTACTCGCATTAACTAGCTCGAAAAGAGCGTTCTGGATGGTTCTGCATACTTCTCGTAGATGAAACACAAAGATTATCGCAGAATATGCATATTTCACCTGGAAACCCCACGAAAACCAAGTTATCGGCGGCTCTACATATCAAACGCACTGTGGAGTGGTCAATACACCAGATAACGTGTTTCTCGCATTAAATAGCTCGAAAAGAGCGATCTCGATGTTTCTGCATACTTCTGACAGATGTCGCACCAAGATTATCGCAGAAAATGCATATCTCAGCTTGAAACCTCACGAAAATCAAGATGTCGCCGGTTCTGCATATCAACGCACTGTGGAGTGGTGAAAACAACCAGATAACGTGTTTCTCGCATTAAATAGCTCGACACGAGCGATCTAGATGATTCTGCATACTTCTGACAGAAATCTCACCAAGATTATCGCAGAAAATGCATATCTCAGCTTGAAACCCGACCGAAACCAAGATATCTCCGTTACTGCATGTCAAACGTACTGTGGAGTGGTGAATACACCAGAAAACGTGTTTCTCGCATTAAATAGCTCGAAAAGAGCGATCTAGATGATTCTGCATACTTCTGACAGATGACTCACCAAGATTATCGCAGAAAATGCATATCTCAGCTGGAAACCCCACGAAAACCAAGATATCGCCGGTTCTGCATATCAGACGCACCGTGGAGTGGTGAAAACACCAGAAAACATGTTACTCGCATTAAATAGCTCGAAACGAGCGATCTAGATAATTCTGCATACTTCTGACTAAAGTCTCACCAAGATTATCGCAGAAAACGCATATCTGAGCTGGAAACCCCACGAAAATCAATATATCGCCGGTTCTGCATATCAAACGCCCTGTGGAGTGATGAAAACACCAGATAACGTGTTTCTCGCATTAAATAGCTCGAATAGAGCGATCTCAATGATTCTGCATACTTCTGACAGAAGACTCACCAAGATTATCGCAGAGAATGCATATTTTAGCTGGAAACCCCACGAAAACCAAGTTATCGGCTGCTCTACATATCAGACGCACTGTGGAGTGGTAAAAACACCAGAAAACTTGTTTTTTCGCATTTAATAGCTCGAAACGAGTGATCTAGATAATTCTGCATACTTCCGACTAAAGTCTCACCAAGATTATCGCAGAAAATGCATATCTGTGCTGGAAACCTCACGAAAATCAAGATGTCGCCGGTTCTGCATATCAACGCACTGTGGAGTGGTGAAAACAACCAGATAACGTGTTTCTCGCATTAAATAGCTCGACACGAGCGATCTAGATGATTCTGCATACTTCTGACAGAAATCTCACCAAGATTATCGCAGAAAATGCATATCTCAGCTTGAAACCCGACCGAAACCAAGATATCTCCGTTACTGCATGTCAAACGTACTGTGGAGTGGTGAATACACCAGAAAACGTGTTTCTCGCATTAAATAGCTCGAAAAGAGCGATCTAGATGATTCTGCATACTTCTGACAGATGACTCACCAAGATTATCGCAGAAAATGCATATCTCAGCTGGAAACCCCACGAAAACCAAGATATCGCCGGTTCTGCATATCAGACGCACCGTGGAGTGGTGAAAACACCAGAAAACATGTTACTCGCATTAAATAGCTCGAAACGAGCGATCTAGATAATCCTGCATACTTCTGACTAAAGTCTCACCAAGATTATCGCAGAAAATGCATATCTGAGCTGGAAACCCCACGAAAATCAATATATCGCCGGTTCTGCATATCAAACGCCCTGTGGAGTGATGAAAACACCAGATAACGTGTTTCTCGCATTAAATAGCTCGAATAGAGCGATCTCAATGATTCTGCATACTTCTGACAGAAGACTCACCAAGATTATCGCAGAGAATGCATATTTTAGCTGGAAACCCCACGAAAACCAAGTTATCGGCTGCTCTACATATCAGACGCACTGTGGAGTGGTAAAAACACCAGAAAACTTGTTTTTTCGCATTTAATAGCTCGAAACGAGTGATCTAGATAATTCTGCATACTTCCGACTAAAGTCTCACCAAGATTATCGCAGAAAATGCATATCTGTGCTGGAAACCTCACGAAAATCAAGATATCGCCGGTTCTGCATATCAAACGCCCTGTGGAGTGATGAAAACACCAGATAACGTGTTTCTCGCATTAAATAGCTCGAATAGAGCGATCTCGATGATTCTGCATACTTCTGACTAAAGTCTCACCAAGATTATCGCAGAAGATGCATATTTCAGCTGGAAACCCCACGAAAACCAAGTTATCGGCGGCTCTACATATCAAACGCACTGTGGAGTGGTAAAAACTCCAGAAAACTTGTTTTTTCGCATTAAATATCTCGAAACGAGCGTTCTGGATGATTCTGCATACTTCTCATAGATGAAACACAAAGATTATTGCAGAAAATGCATATTTCAGCTGGAAACCCCACGAAAACCAAGTAATCGGCGGCTCTACATATGAAACGCACTGTGGAGTGGCCAAAACACCAGAAAACTTGTTTTTTCGCATTAAATAGCTCAAAACGAGCGATCTAGATGATTCTGCATACTTCTGACTGAAGTCTCACCAAGATTATCGCAGAAAATGCATATCTCAGCTGGAAACCCCACGAAATCCAAGATATCGCCGGTTCTGCATATCAGACGCACCGTGGAGTGGTGAAAACACCAGAAAACATGTTACTCGCATTAAATAGCTCGAAACGAGCGATCTAGATAATTCTGCATACTTCTGACTAAAGTCTCACCAAGATTATCGCAGAAAATGCATATCTGAGCTGGAAACCCCACGAAAATCAATATATCGCCGGTTCTGCATATCAAACGCCCTGTGGAGTGATGAAAACACCAGATAACGTGTTTCTCGCATTAAATAGCTCGAATAGAGCGATCTCAATGATTCTGCATACTTCTGACAGAAGACTCACCAAGATTATCGCAGAGAATGCATATTTTAGCTGGAAACCCCACGAAAACCAAGTTATCGGCTGCTCTACATATTAGACGCACTGTGGAGTGGTAAAAACACCAGAAAACTTGTTTTTTCGCATTAAATAGCTCGAAACGAGCGATCTAGATAATTCTGCATACTTCCGACTAAAGTCTCACCAAGATTATCGCAGAAAATGCATATCTGAGCTGGAAACCTCACGAAAATCAAGATATCGCCGGTTCTGCATAACAAACGCCCTGTGGAGTGATGAAAGCACCAGATAACGTGTTTCTCGCATTAAATAGCTCGAATAGAGCGATCTCGATGATTCTGCATACTTCTGACTAAAGTCTCACCAATATTATCGCAGAAAATGCATATCTCATCTGGAAACCCCACGAAAATCAAGATGTCGCTGATTCTGCATATCAGACGCCCTGTGGAGTGATGAAAACACCAGATAACGTGTTTCTCGCATTAAATAGATCGAATAGAGCGATCTCGATGATTCTGCATACTTCTGACTAAAGTCTCACCAATATTATCGCAGAAAATGCATATCTCAGCTTGAAACCCGACGAAAACCACGATGTCGCCGGTTCTGCATATCGAACGCACTGTGGGGTGGTGAAAACACCAGAAAACGTGTTTCTCGCATTAAATAGCTCGATAAGAGCGATCTAGATGTTTCTGCATACTTCTGACAGAAGACTCACCAAGATTATCGCAGAAAATGCATATCTCAGCTGGAAACCCCACGAAAACCAAGATATCGCCGGTTCTGCATATCAGACGCACCGTGGAGTGGTGAAAACACCAGAAAACGTGTTTCTCGCATTACATAGCTCGAAATGAGCGATATCGATGTTTCTGCATACTTCTGACAGAAGTCTCACCAAGATTATCGCAGAGAATGCATATTTTAGCTGGAAACCCCACGAAAACCAAGTTATCGGCTGCTCTACATATCAAACGCACTGTGGAGTGGTAAAAACACCAGAAAACTTGTTTTTTCGCATTAAATAGCTCAAAACGAGCGATCTAGATGATTCTGCATACTTCTGACTGAAGTCTCACCAAGATTATCGCAGAAAATGCATATTTCATCTGGAAACCCCACGTAAATAAAGATATCGCCGGTTCTGCATATCAAACGCCCTGTGGAGTGATGAAAGCACCAGATAACGTGTTTCTCGCATTAAATAGCTCGAATAGAGCGATCTCGATGATTCTGCATTCCCTTGACAGAAGACTCACCAAGATTATCACAGAAAATGCATATCTCATCTGGAAACCCCACGAAGATCAAGATGTCGCTCATTCTGCATATCAGACGCCCTGTGGAGTGATGAAAACACCAGATAACGTGTTTCTCGCATTATATAGATCGAATAGAGCGATCTCGATGATTCTGCATACTTCTGACTAAAGTCTCACCAAGATTATCGCAGAAGATGCATATTTCAGCTGGAAACCCCACGAAAACCAAGTTATCGGCGGCTCTACATATCAAACGCACTGTGGAGTGGTAAAAACTCCAGAAAACTTGTTTTTTCGCATTAAATAGCTCGAAACGAGCGTTCTGGATGATTCTGCATACTTCTCATAGATGAAACACAAAGATTATTGCAGAAAATGCATATTTCAGCTGGAAACCCCACGAAAACCAAGTAATCGGCGGCTCTACATATGAAACGCACTGTGGAGTGGCCAAAACACCAGAAAACTTGTTTTTTCGCATTAAATAGCTCAAAACGAGCGATCTAGATGATTCTGCATACTTCTGACTGAAGTCTCACCAAGATTATCGCAGAAAATGCATATCTCAGCTGGAAACCCCACGAAATCCAAGATATCGCCGGTTCTGCATATCAGACGCACCGTGGAGTGGTGAAAACACCAGAAAACATGTTACTCGCATTAAATAGCTCGAAACGAGCGATCTAGATAATTCTGCATACTTCCGACTAAAGTCTCACCAAGATTATCGCAGAAAATGCATATCTGAGCTGGAAACCTCACGAAAATCAAGATATCGCCGGTTCTGCATAACAAACGCCCTGTGGAGTGATGAAAGCACCAGATAACGTGTTTCTCGCATTAAATAGCTCGAATAGAGCGATCTCGATGATTCTGCATACTTCTGACTACAGTCTCACCAATATTATCGCAGAAAATGCATATCTCATCTGGAAACCCCACGAAAATCAAGATGTCGCTGATTCTGCATATCAGACGCCCTGTGGAGTGATGAAAACACCAGATAACGTGTTTCTCGCATTAAATAGCTCGAATAGAGCGATCTCGATGATTCTGCATACTTCTGACTACAGTCTCACCAATATTATCGCAGAAAATGCATATCTCATCTGGAAACCCCACGAAAATCAAGATGTCGCTGATTCTGCATATCAGACGCCCTGTGGAGTGATGAAAACACCAGATAACGTGTTTCTCGCATTAAATAGATCGAATAGAGCGATCTCGATGATTCTGCATACTTCTGACTAAAGTCTCACCAATATTATCGCAGAAAATGCATATCTCAGCTTGAAACCCGACGAAAACCACGATGTCGCCGGTTCTGCATATCGAACGCACTGTGGGGTGGTGAAAACACCAGAAAACGTGTTTCTCGCATTAAATAGCTCGAAAAGAGCGATCTAGATGTTTCTGCATACTTCTGACAGAAGACTCACCAAGATTATCGCAGAAAATGCATATCTCAGCTGGAAACCCCACGAAAACCAAGATATCGCCGGTTCTGCATATCAGACGCACCGTGGAGTGGTGAAAACACCAGAAAACGTGTTACTCGCATTAACTAGCTCGAAAAGAGCGTTCTGGATGATTCTGCATACTTCTCAGAGATGAAACACAAAGCTTATCGCAGAAAATGCATATTTCAGCTGGAAACCCCACGAAAACCAAGTTTTCGGCGGCTCTACATATCAAACGCACTGTGGAGTGGTCAAAACACCAGAAAACTTGTTTTTTCGCATTAAATACCTCGAAACGAGCGATCTAGATGATTCTGCATACTTCTGGCTGAAGTCTCACCATTATTATCGCAGAAAATGCATATCTCAGCTTGAAACCTCACGAAAATCAAGATGACGCCGGTTCTGCATATCAAACGCACTGTGGAGTGGTGAAAACAACCAGATAACGTGTTTCTCGCATTAAATAGCTCGAAACAAGCGATCTAGATGATTCTGCATACATCTGACAGAAGACTCACCAAGATGATCGCAGAAAATGCATATCTCAGCTGGAAACCCCACGAACACCAAGATATCGTCGGTTCTGAATATCAGACGCACTGTAGAATGTTGAAAACACCAGAAAACGTGTTTCTCGCATTAACTAACTCGAAAAGAGCGTTCTCGATGATTCTGCATACTTCTCATAGATGAAACACCAAGATTATCGCAGAAAATGCATATTTCAGCTGGAAACCCCACGAAAACCAAGTTATCAGCGGCTCTACATATCAAACGCACCGTGGAGTGGTCAAAACACCAGAAAACTTGTTTATTCGCATTAAATACCTCGAAAAGAGAGTTCTCGATGATTCTGCATACTTCTCATAGATGAAACACAAGGATTATCGCAGAAAATGCATATTTCAGCTGGAAACCCCACGAAAACCAAGTTATCGGCGGCTCTACATATCAAGCGCACTGTGGAGTGGTCAAAACACCAGAAAACTTGTTTTTTCGCATTAAATAGCTCGAAACGAGCAACCTAGATGATTCTGCATACTTCTGACTAAAGTCTCACCAAGATTATCGCAGAAAAGGCATATCTCACCTGGAAACCCCACGAAAACCAAGATATCGCCGGTTCAGCATATCAGACGCACTGTGGAGTGGTGAAAACACTAGAAAACGTGTTACTCGCATTAGCTAGCTCGAAAAGAGCGTTCTGGATGATTCTGCATACTTCTCATAGATGAAACACAAAGATTATCGCAGAAATTGCATATTTCAGCTGGAAACCCCACGAAAACCAAGTTATCGGCAGCTCTACATATCAAACGCACTGTGAAGTGGTCAAAACACCAGAAAACTTGTTTTTTCGCATTAAATAGCTGGAAGCGAGCGATCTAGATGTTTCTGCATACATCTGACTGAAGTCTCACCAATATAATCGCAGAAAATGCGTATCTCAGCTAGAAACCTCACGAAAATCAAGATGTCGCCGGTTCTGCATATCAAACGCACTGTGGAGTGGTGAAAACAACCAGATAACGTGTTTCTCGCATCAAATAGATCGAAACGAGCGATCGTGATGATTCTGCATACTTCTGACTAAAGTCTCACCAAGATTATCGCAGAAAATGCATATGTCAGCTTGAAACCCCACGAAAACCAAGATATCGCCGGTTCTGCATATCAAACGCACTGTGGAGTGGTGAAAACACCAGATAACGCGTTTCTCGCATTAAATAGCTCGAAAAGAGCGATCCCGATGATTCTGCATACTTCTGACAGAAGTATCACCAAGATTATCGTTGAAAATGCATATCTCAGCTTGATACCCGACGAAAGCCAAGATGTCGCCGGTTCTGCATATCAAACGCACTGTGGAGAGGTGAAAACACCAGCAAACGTGTTTCTCGCATTAAGCAGCTCGAAACGAGCCATATAGATGATTCTGCATACTTCTGACTGATGTCTCACCAAGATTATCGCAGAAAATGCATATCTCAGTTTGAACCCCGACGAAAGCCAAGATGTCGCCGGTTCTGCATATCAAACGCACTATGGAGTGGTGAAAACACCAGGTAACGTGTTTCTCGCATTAAATAGCTCGAAAAGAGGGATCTCGATGATTCTGCATACTTCTGACAGCAGACTCACCAAGATTATCGCAGAAAATGCATATCTCAGCTGGAAACACCACGAAAATCAAGATATCGCCGGTTCTGCATATCAAACGCACTGTGGAATGTTGAAAACACCAGGAAACTTGTTTTTTTGCATTAAGTAGCTCGACAAGAGCGATCTAGATGATTCTGCATACTTCTGAATGAAGTCTCACCAAGATTATCGCAGAAAATGCATATCTCAGCTTGAAACCTCACGAAAACCAAGTTATCTCCGGTTCGGCACATCAAACATACTGTGGTGTGGTGAAAACACCAGAAAACGTGTTTCTCGCATTAAGTAGCTCGAAAAGAGCGTTCTCGAAGATTCTGCATACTTCTGACAGAAGTCTCACCAAGATTATCGTAGAAAAGCATATCTCAGCTTGAAACCCGACCGAAACCAAGATATCTCCGGTTCTGCATGTCAAACGTACTGTGGAATGTTGAAAACACCAGAAAAGGTGTTTCTCGCATTAAGTAGCTCGAAAAGATCGATCTCGAAGATTCTGCATACTTCTGACAGTAGTCTCACCAAGATTATCGTAGAAAATGCATATCTCAGCTTGAAACCCGACGAAAGCCAAGATGTCGCCGGTTCTGCATATCAAACGCACTCAGGAGTGGTGAAAACACCAGATAAGGCGTTTATCGCATTAAATAGCTCGAAAAGAGCGATCTCGATGTTTCAGCATACTTCGGACAGAAGTCTCACCAAGATTATCGTAGAAAATGCATATCTCAGCTATAAACCCGACGAAAACCTAGTTATCTCCGGTTCTGCACATCAAACGTACCGTGGAGTGGTGAAAACACCAGAAAACGTATTTCGCGCATTAAGTAACTCGAAAAGAGCGTTCTCGAAGATTCTGCATACTTCTGACAGAAGTCTCACCAGGATTATCGTAGAAAATGCATATCTCAGCTTGAAACCCGACCGAAACCAAGATATCTCCGGTTCTGCATGTCAAACGTACTGTGGAGTGGTGAAAACACCAGAAAACGTGTTTCGTGCATTAGGTAGCTCGAAAAGAGCGATCTAGATGATTCTGTATACTTCTGACTGAAGTCTCACCAATATTTTCGCAGAAAATGCATATCTCAGATTGAAACCCCACGAAAACCAAGATATCGCCGGTTCTGCATATCATACGCACTGTGGAGTGGTGAAAACACCAGATAACGTGTTTCTCGCATTAAATAGCGCGAAACGAGCGATCTCGATGATTAAGCATACTTCGGACAGAAGTCTCACCAAGATTATCGTAAAAAATGCATATCTCAGCTTGAAACCCCACGAAAACCAAGATATCGCTGGTTCTGTATATCAAATATACTGTGGGGTGCTGAAAACACCAGATAACGTGTTTGTCGCATTAAATACCTCGAATAGAGCGATCTCGATGATTCTGCATACTTCTGATAGATGAAACACCAAGATTATCGCAGAAAATGCATATTTCAGCTGGAAACCCCACGAAAATCAAGATGTCGCCGGTTCTGCACATCAAACGCACTGTGGAGTGGTGAAAACAACCAGATAACGTGTTTCTCGCATTAAACAGCTCGAATAGAGCGATTTCTGTGATTCTGCAAACGTCTCACACAAGAATATCCTAGATTATCGTAGAAAATGCATATCTCATCTGGAAACCCAATGAAACCGAAGATATCGCAGTTTCCGCATATCAAACGCACTGTGGAGTGCTGAAAACACCAGAAAACGAGTTTTTCGCATTAAATAGCACAAAAGCAGCGATTTCTGTGATTCTGCAAACTTCTCACAGAAGAATATCCAAGATTATCGTAGAAAATGCATGTCTCAGCTGGTAACCCCACGAAATCGAAGATATCGCAGTTTCGGCATATCAAACGCACTGTGGAGTGCTGAAAACACCATAAAACGTGTTTTTCGCATTCAATAGCACGAAAACTGCGATTTCGGTGATTCTCCATACTTCTCACAGAAGAATATCCAAGATTATCGCAGAAAATGCATATCTCAGCGGGAAACACCACGAAAATCAAGATATCGCCGGTTCTGCATATCAAACGCACTGTGGAGTGGTGAAAACACCAGATAACGTGTTTCTCGCATTAAATAGCACGAAAAGAGCGTTCTCGTAGATCCTGCATACTTCTCACAGAAGTCTCACCAAGATTATCGTAGAAAATGCATATCTCAGCTTGAGACCCGACGAAAACCGAGTTATCTCCGGTTCTGCACATCAAACGTACCGTGGAGTGGTGGAAACACCAGAAAACGTGTTTCTCGCATTAAGTAGCTCGAAAAGAGCGTTCTCGAAGATTCTGCATACTTCTGACAGAAGTCTCACCAGGGTTATAGTAGAAAATGCATATCTCAGCTTGAAACCCGACCGAAACCAAGATATCTCCGGTTCTGCATTTCAAACGTACTGTGGAGTGGTGAAAACACCAGAAAACGAGTTTCGTGCATTAAGTAGCTCGAAAAGAGAAATCTAGATGATTCTGCATACTTCTGACTGAAGTGTCACCAATATTGTCGTAGAAAATGCATATCTCAGCTTGAAACCCCACGAAAACCAAGATATCGTTGGTTCTGCATATCAAACGCACTGTGGAGTGGTGAAAACACCAGATAACGTGTTTCTCGCACTAAATAGCTCGAAAAGCGCGATCTCGATGATTCTGCATACTTCGGACAGAAGTCTCAACAAGATTATCGTAAAACATGCATATCTCAGCTTGATACCCCACGAAAACCAAGATATCGCCGGTTCTGCATATCAAACGCACTGTGGAGTGGTGAAAACACCAGATAACGTGTTTCTCGCATTCAATAGCTAGAAAAGTGCGATCTCGAAGATTCTGCATACTTCTGACAGAAGTCTCACTAGGATTCTCGTAGAAAATGCATATCTCAGCTTGAAACCCGACCGAAACCAAGATATCTCCGGTTCTGCACATCAAACGCACTGTGGAGTGGTGAAAACAACCAGATAACGTGTTTCTCGCATTAAACAGCTCGAATAGAGCGATTTCTGTGATTCTGCAAACGTCTCACACAAGAATATCCTAGATTATCGTAGAAAATGCATATCTCATCTGGAAACCCAATGAAACCGAAGATATCGCAGTTTCCGCATATCAAACGCACTGTGGAGTGCTGAAAACGCCATAAAACGTGTTTTTCGCATTCAATAGCACGAAAACTGCGATTTCGGTGATTCTCCATACTTCTCACAGAAGAATATCCAAGATTATCGCAGAAAATGCATATCTCAGCGGGAAACACCACGAAAATCAAGATATCGCCGGTTCTGCATATCAAACGCACTGTGGAGTGGTGAAAACACCAGATAACGTGTTTCTCGCATTAAATAGCACGAAAAGAGCGTTCTCGTAGATCCTGCATACTTCTCACAGAAGTCTCACCAAGATTATCGTAGAAAATGCATATCTCAGCTTGAAACCCGACGAAAACCGAGTTATCTCCGGTTCTGCACATCAAACGTACCGTGGAGTGGTGAAAACACCAGAAAACGTGTTTCTCGCATTAAGTAGCTCGAAAAGAGCGTTCTCGAAGATTCTGCATACTTCTGACAGAAGTCTCATCACTGTTATAGTAGAAAATGCATATCTCAGTTTGAAACCCGACCGAAACCAAGATATCTCCGGTTCTGCATTTCAAACGTATTGTGGAGTGGTGAAAACACCAGAAAACGAGTTTCGTGCATTAAGTAGCTCGAAAAGAGAAATCTAGATGATTCTGCATACTTCTGACTGAAGTCTCACCAATATTATCGTAGAAAATGCATATCTCAGCTTGAAACCCGACGAAAACCAAAATATCGCCGGTTCTGCATATCAAACCAACTGCGGAGTGGTGAAAACACCAGATAACGTGTTTCTCGCATTAAATAGCTCGAAAAGTGCGATCTCGATGATTCTGCATACTTCTAACAGAAGTCTCACCAAGATTATCGCAGAAAATGCATATCTCAGCTTGAAACCCCACGAAAACAAAGATATCGCCGGTTTTGCATATCAAACGCACTGTGGAGTGGTGAAAACACCGGATAAGGTTTTTCTCGCATGAACTAGCTCGAAAAGAGCGATCTCGATGTTTCAGCATACTTCGGACAGAAGTCTCACCAAGATTATCGCAGAAAATGCATATCTCAGCTTGAAACCCCACGAAAACCAAGATGTCGCCGGTTCTGCATATCATACGCACTGTGGAGTGGTGAAAACACCAGATAACGTGTTTCTCGCATTAAATAGCTCGAAAAGAGCGTTCTCGAAGATCCTGCATACTTCTGACAGAAGTCTCACCAAGATTATCGTAGAAAATGCATATCTCAGCTTGAAACCCGACGAAAACCGAGTTATCTCCGGTTCTGCATATCCAACGAACTGTGGAGTGGTGAAAACCCCAGAAAACGTGTTTCTCGCACTAACTAGCTCGAAAAGAGCGATCTCGATGATTCAGCATACTTCGGACAGAAGTCTCACCAAGATTATCGCAGAAAATGCATATCTCAGCTTGAAACCCCACGAAAACCAAGATATCGCCGGTTCTGCATATCCAACGCACTGTGGAGTGGTAAAAACACCAGATAACGTGTTTCTCGCATTAAATAGCTCGAAACGAGCGATCTCGATGATTCTGCATACTCCGGACAGAAGTCTCAACAAGATTATCGCAGAAAATGCATATCTCAGCTTGAAACCTCACGAAAACCAAGATATCTACTGTTCAGCATATCAAACGCACTGTGGAGTGGTGAAAACACCAGATAACGTGTTTCTCGCACTAACTAGCTCGAAAAGAGCGATCTCGATGATTCAGCATTCTTCGGACAGAAGTCTCACCAAGATTATCGCAGGAAATGCATATCTCAGCTTGAAACCCGACCGAAACCAAGATATCTCCGGTTCTGCATGTCAAACGTACTGTGGAGTGGTGAAAACACCAGAAAACGTGTTTCGTGCATTAAGTAGCTCGAAAAGAGCGATCTAGATGATTCGGCTTACTTCTGACTGAAGTCTCACCAATATTATCGCAGAAAATGCATGTCTCAGCTTGAAACCCCACGAAAACCAAGATATCGCTGGTTCTGCATGTCAAACGCACTGTGGAGTGCTGAAAACACAATAAAACGTGCTTTTCGCATTCAATAGCACGAAAACTGCCATTTCGGTGTTTCTGCATACTTCTCACAGAAGAATATCCAAGATTATCGCAGAAAATGCACGTCTCAGCTGGAAACCCCACGAAAACCAAGATATCGCTGGTTCTGCATATCAAACGCACTGCGGAGTGGTGAAAACACCAGAAATCGTGTTACTCGCATTAACTAGCTCGAAAAGAGCGTTCTGGATGGTTCTGCATACTTCTCGTAGATGAAACACAAAGATTATCGCAGAAAATGCATATTTCACCTGGAAACCCCACGAAAACCAAGTTATCGGCGGCTCTACATATCAAACGCACTGTGGAGTGGTCAAAACACCAGATAACGCGTATCTCGCATTAAATAGCTCGAAACGAGCCATCTAGATGATTCTGCATACTTCTGACTGTAGTATCACCAATATTATCGCAGAAAATGCATATCTCAGCTTGAAACCTCAAGAAAATCAAGATGTCGCCGGTTCTGCATATCAAACGCACTGTGGAGTGGTCAATACACCAGATAACGTGTTTCTCGAATTAAATAGCTCGAAAAGAGCGATCTCGATGTTTCTGCATACTTCTGACAGATGTCGCACCAAGATTATCGCAGAAAATGCATACCTCAGTATGAAAACCGACGAAAACCAAGATTTCGCCATTTCTGCATATCAAACGTACTGTGGAGTGGTAAAAACACCAGATAACATGTTTCTCGCATTAAATACCTCGAAAAGAACGATATCGATGATTCTGCATACTTCGGACAGAAGTCTCACCAATATTATCGCAGGAAATGCATGTCTCAGCTTGAAACCTCACGAAAATCAAGATGTCGCCGGTTCTGTATATCAAACGCACTGTGGAGTGGTCAATACACCAGATAACGTGTTTCTCGCATTAAATAGCTCGAAAAGAGCGATCGCGATGATTCTGCATACTTCTGACAGATGTCGCACCAAGATTATCGCAGAAAATGCATACCTCAGGATGAAAACCGACGAAAACCAAGATTTCGCCATTTGTGCATATCAAACGCACTGTGGAGTGGTCAAAACACCAGATAACATGTTTCTCGCATTAAATAGCTCGAAAAGAGCGATATCGATGATTCTGCATACTTCGGACAGAAGTCTCACCAATATTATCGCAGAAAATGCATATCTCAGCTTGAAACCCGACGAAATCCAAGATGTCGCCGGTTCTGCATATCCAACGCACTGTGGGGTGGTGAAAACACCAGAAAACGTGTTTCTCGCATTACATAGCTCGAAAAGACCGATATCGATGTTTCTGCATAGTTCGGACAGAAGTCTCACCATTATTGTCGCAGAAAATGCATATCTCAGCTTGAAACCCCACGAAAACCAAGATGTCGCCGGTTCTGCATATCAAACGCACTGTGGAGTGGTCAAAACACCAGAAAACCTGTTTTTTCGCAATAAATAGCTCGAAACGAGCGATCTTGATGATTCTGCATACTTCTGACTGAAGTCTCACCAATATTATCACAGAAAATGCATATCTCAGCTAGAAACATCACGAAAATCAAGATGTCGCCGGTTCTGCATATCAAACGCACTGTGGAGTGGTGAAAAGAACCAGATAACGGGTTTCTCGCATTAAATAGCTTGAATAGAGCGATTTCTGTGATTATGCAAACTTCTCACAGAAGAATATCCAAGTTTATCGTTGAAAATGCATGTCTCATCTGGAAACCCCACGAAAACAAAGATATCGCAGTTTCGGCATATCAAACGCACTGTGGAGTGCTGAAAACACCATAAAACGTTCTTTTCGCATTCAATAGCACGAAAACTGCCATTTCGGTGTTTCTGCATACTTCTCACAGAAGAATATCCAAGATTATCGCAGAAAATGCACGTCTCAGCTGGAAACCCCACGAAAACCAAGATATCGCTGGTTCTGCATATCAAACGCACTGCGGAGTGGTGAAAACACCAGAAATCGTGTTACTCGCATTAGCTAGCTCGAAAAGAGCGTTCTGGATGGTTCTGCATACTTCTCGTAGATGAAACACAAAGATTATCGCAGAAAATGCATATTTCAGCTGGAAACCCCACGAAAACCAAGATGTCGCTGGTTCTGCATATCAGACGCACTGCAGAGTGGTGAAAACACCAGAAAACGTGTTACTCGCATTAACTAGCTCGAAAAGAGCGTTCTGGATGATTCTGCATACTTCTCGTAGATGAAACACAAAGATTATCGCAGAAAATGCATATTTCAGCTGGAAAGCCCACGAAAACCATGTTACCGGCGGCTCAACATATCAAACGCACTGTGGAGTGGTCAAAACACCAAATAACGTGTTTCTCGCATTACATAGCTCGAAAAGAGCGATATCGATGTTTCTGCATAGTTCGGACAGAAGTCTCACCAATATTATCGCAGAAAATGCATATCTCAGCTTGAAACCTCACGAAAATCAAGATGTCGCCGGTTCTGCATATCAACGCACTGTGGAGTGGTGAAAACAACCAGATAACGTGTTTCTCGCATTAAATAGCTCGACACGAGCGATCTAGATGATTCTGCATACTTCTGACAGAAGTCTCACCAAGATTATCGCAGAAAATGCATATCTCAGCTTGAAACCCGACCGAAACCAAGATATCTCCGTTACTGCATGTCAAACGTACTGTGGAGTGGTGAATACACCAGAAAACGTGTTTCTCGCATTAAATAGCTCGAAAAGAGCGATCTAGATGATTCTGCATACTTCTGACAGATGACTCACCAAGATTATCGCAGAAAATGCATATCTCAGCTGGAAACCCCACGAAAACCAAGATATCGCCGGTTCTGCATATCAGACGCACCGTGGAGTGGTGAAAACACCAGAAAACATGTTACTCGCATTAAATAGCTCGAAACGAGCGATCTAGATAATTCTGCATACTTCTGACTAAAGTCTCACCAAGATTATCGCAGAAAATGCACATCTGAGCTGGAAACCCCACGAAAATCAATATATCGCCGGTTCTGCATATCAAACGCCCTGTGGAGTGATGAAAACACCAGATAACGTGTTTCTCGCATTAAATAGCTCGAATAGAGCGATCTCAATGATTCTGCATACTTCTGACAGAAGACTCACCAAGATTATCGCAGAGAATGCATATTTTAGCTGGAAACCCCACGAAAACCAAGTTATCGGCTGCTCTACATATCAGACGCACTGTGGAGTGGTAAAAACACCAGAAAACTTGTTTTTTCGCATTAAATAGCTCGAAACGAGCGATCTAGATAATTCTGCATACTTCCGACTAAAGTCTCACCAAGATTATCGCAGAAAATGCATATCTGAGCTGGAAACCTCACGAAAATCAAGATATCGCCGGTTCTGCATATCAAGCGCCCTGTGCAGTGATGAAAACACCAGATAACGTGTTTCTCGCATTAAATAGCTCGAATAGAGCGATCTCGATGATTCTGCATACTTCTGACAGAAGACTCACCAAGATTATCGCAGAGAATGCATATTTTAGCTGGAAACCCCACGAAAACCAAGTTATCGGCTGCTCTACATATCAAACGCACTGTGGAGTGGTCAAAACACCAGAAAACTTGTTTTTTCGCATTAAATAGTTCGAAACGAGCGACCTAGATGATTCTGCGTACTTCTCATAGATGAAACACCAAGATTATCGCAGAAAATGCATATCTCAGCTGGAAACCCCACGAAAATCAAGATATCACCGGTTCTGCATAACAAACGCCCTGCGGAGTGATGAAATCACCAGATAACGTGTTTCTCGCATTAAATAGCTCGAATAGATCGATCTCGATGATTCTGCATACTTCTGACTAAAGTCTCACCAAGATTATCGCAGAAAAAGCATATTTCAGCTGGAAACCCCACGAAAACCAAGTTATCGGCGGCTCTACATATCAAACGCACTGTGGAGTGGTAAAAACACCAGAAAACTTGTTTTTTCGCATTAAATAGTTCAAAACGAGCGATCTAGATGATTCTGCATACTTCTGACTGAAGTCTCACCAAGATTATCGCAGAAAATGCATATCTCAGCTGGAAACCCCACGTAAATAAAGATATCGCCGGTTCTGCATATCAAACGCCCTGTGGAGTGATGAAAGCACCAGATAACGTGTTTCTCGCATTAAATAGCTCGAATAGAGCGATCTCGATGATTCTGCATTCCCTTGACAGAAGACTCACCAAGATTATCACAGAAAATGCATATCTCATCTGGAAACCCCACGAAAATGAATATATCGCCGGTTCTGCATATCAAACGCCCTGTGGAGTGATGAAAACACCAGATAACGTGTTTCTCGCATTAAATAGCTCGAATAGAGCGATCTCAATGATTCTGCATACTTCTGACAGAAGACTCACCAAGATTATCGCAGAGAATGCATATTTTAGCTGGAAACCCCACGAAAACCAAGTTATCGGCTGCTCTACATATCAGACGCACTGTGGAGTGGTAAAAACACCAGAAAACTTGTTTTTTCGCATTAAATAGCTCGAAACGAGCGATCTAGATAATTCTGCATACTTCCGACTAAAGTCTCACCAAGATTATCGCAGAAAATGCATATCTGAGCTGGAAACCCCACGAAAATCAAGATATCGCCGGTTCTGCATATCAAACGCCCTGTGGAGTGATGAATACACCAGATAACGTGTTTCTCGCATTAAATAGCTCGAATAGAGCGATCTCGATGATTCTGCATACTTCTGACAGAAGACTCACCAAGATTATCGCAGAGAATGCATGTTTTAGCTGGAAACCCCACGAAAACCAAGTTATCGGCTGCTCTACATATCAAACGCACTGTGGAGTGGTCAAAACACCAGAAAACTTGTTTTTTCGCATTAAATAGTTCGAAACGAGCGACCTAGATGATTCTGCGTACTTCTCATAGATGAAACACCAAGATTATCGCAGAAAATGCATATCTCAGCTGGAAACCCCACGAAAATCAAGATATCACCGGTTCTGCATAACAAACGCCCTGTGGAGTGATGAAATCACCAGATAACGTGTTTCTCGCATTAAATAGCTCGAATAGATCGATCTCGATGATTCTGCATACTTCGGACAGAAGTCTCACCAATATTATCGCAGGAAATGCATGTCTCAGCTTGAAACCTCACGAAAATCAAGATGTCGCCGGTTCTGTATATCAAACGCACTGTGGAGTGGTCAATACACCAGATAACGTGTTTCTCGCATTAAATAGCTCAAAACGAGCGATCTAGATGATTCTGCATACTTCTGACTGAAGTCTCACCAAGATTATCGCAGAAAATGCATATCTCAGCTGGAAACCCCACGTAAATAAAGATATCGCCGGTTCTGCATATCAAACGCCCTGTGGAGTGATGAAAGCACCAGATAACGTGTTTCTCGCATTAAATAGCTCGAATAGAGCGATCTCGATGATTCTGCATTCCCTTGACAGAAGACTCACCAAGATTATCACAGAAAATGCATATCTCATCTGGAAAACCCACGAAAATCAAGATGTCGCTGATTCTGCATATCAGACGCCCTGTGGAGTGATGAAAACACCAGATAACGTGTTTCTCGCATTAAATAGATCGAATAGAGCGATCTCGATGATTCTGCATACTTCTGACTAAAGTCTCACCAAGATTATCGCAGAAGATGCATATTTCAGCTGGAAACCCCACGAAAACCAAGTTATCGGCGGCTCTACATATCAAACGCACTGTGGAGTGGTAAAAACACCAGAAAACTTGTTTTTTCGCATTAAATAGCTCGAAACGAGCGTTCTGGATGATTCTGCATACTTCTCATAGATGAAACACAAAGATTATTGCAGAAAATGCATATTTCAGCTGGAAACCCCACGAAAACCAAGTAATCGGCGGCTCTACACATGAAACGCACTGTGGAGTGGCCAAAACACCAGAAAACTTGTTTTTTCGCATTAAATAGCTCAAAACGAGCGATCTAGATGATTCTGCATACTTCTGACTGAAGTCTCACCAAGATTATCGCAGAAAATGCATATCTCAGCTGGAAACTCCACGAAAATAAAGATATCGCCGGTTCAGCATATCAAACGCCCTGTGGACTGATGAAAACACCAGATAACGTGCTTCTCGCATTAAATCGCTCGAATAGAGCGATCTCGATGATTCTGCATACTTCTGACAGAAGACTATCACCAAGATTATCGCAGAAAATGCATATCTCAGATGGAAACCCCACGAAAACCAAGATATCGCCAGTTCTGCATATCAGACGCACTGTGGAGTGGTGAAAACACCAGAAAACGTGTTTCTCGCATTAACTAGCTCGAAATGAGCGATCTAGATGAGTCTGCATACTTCTGACAAAAGACCCACCAAGATTATCGCAGAAAATGCATATCTCAGCTTGAAACCCGACGAAAACAAAAATATCGCCGGTTCTGCATATCAAACCAACTGTGGAGTGGTGAAAACACCAGATAACGTGTTTCTCGCATTAAATAGCTCGAAAAGTGCGATCTCGATGATTCTGCATACTTCTAACAGAAGTCTCACCAAGATTATCGCAGAAAATGCATATCTCTGCTTGAAACCCCACGAAAACCAAGATATCTACTGTTCTGCATATCCAACGAACTGTGGAGTGGTGAAAACACCAGATAACGTGTTTCTCGCATTAAATAGCTCGAAACGAGCGATCTAGATAATTCTGCATACTTCTGACTAAAGTCTCACCAAGATTATCGCAGAAAAAGCATATTTCAGCTGGAAACCCCACGAAAACCAAGATATCTCCGTTACTGCATGTTAAACGTACTGTGGAGTGGTGAATACACCAGAAAACGTGTTTCTCGCATTAAATAGCTCGAATAGAGCGATCTCGATGATTCTGCATACTTCTGACAGAAGACACACCAAGATTATCGCAGAGAATGCATATTTTAGCTGGAAACCCCACGAAAACCAAGTTATCGGCTGCTCTACATATCAGACGCACTGTGGAGTGGTCAAAACACCAGAAAACTTGTTTTTTCGCATTAAATAGTTCGAAACGAGCGACCTAGATGATTCTGCGTACTTCTCATTGATGAAACACCAAGATTATCGCAGAAAATGCATATCTGAGCTGGAAACCTCACGAAAATCAAGATATCGCCGGTTCTGCTTATCAAACGCCCTGTGGAGTGAAGAAAACACCAGATAACGTGTTTCTCGCATTAAATAGCTCGAATAGAGCGATCTCGATGATTCTGCATACTTCTGACAGAAGACTCACCAAGATTATCGCAGAGAATGCATATTTTAGCTGGAAACCCCACGAAAACCAAGTTATCGGCTGCTCTACACATCAAACGCACTGTGGAGTGGTCAAAACACCAGAAAACTCGTTTTTTCGCATTAAATAGTTCGAAACGAGCGACCTAGATGATTCTGCGTACTTCTCATAGATGAAACACCAAGATTATCGCAGAAAATGCATATCTCAGCTGGAAACCCCACGAAAATCAAGATATCACCGGTTCTGCATATCAAACGCTCTGTGGAGTGATGAAATCACCAGATAACGTGTTTCTCGCATTAAATAGCTCGAATAGATCGATCTCGATGATTCTGCATACTTCTGACTAAAGTCTCACCAAGATTATCGCAGAAAAAGCATATTTCAGCTGGAAACCCCACGAAAACCAAGTTATCGGCGGCTCTACATATCAAACGCACTGTGGAGTGGTAAAAACACCAGAAAACTTGTTTTTTCGCATTAAGTATCTCAAAACGAGCGATCTAGATGATTCTGCATACTTCTGACTGAAGTCTCACCAAGATTATCGCAGAAAATGCATATCTCAGCTGGAAACCCCACGTAAATAAAGATATCGCCGGTTCTGCATATCAAACGCCCTGTGGAGTGATGAAAGCACCAGATAACGTGTTTCTCGCATTAAATAGCTCGAATAGAGCGATCTCGATGATTCTGCATTCCCTTGACAGAAGACTCACCAAGATTATCACAGAAAATGCATATCTCATCTGGAAACCCCACGAAAATCAAGATGTCGCTGATTCTGCATATCAGACGCCCTGTGGAGTGATGAAAACACCAGATAACGTGTTTCTCGCATTAAATAGATCGAATAGAGCGATCTCGATGATTCTGCATACTTCTGACTAAAGTCTCACCAAGATTATCGCAGAAGATGCATATTTCAGCTGGAAACCCCACGAAAACCAAGTTATCGGCGGCTCTACATATCAAACGCACTGTGGAGTGGTAAAAACACCAGAAAACTTGTTTTTTCGCATTAAATAGCTCGAAACGAGCGTTCTGGATGATTCTGCATACTTCTCATAGATGAAACACAAAGATTATTGCAGAAAATGCATATTTCAGCTGGAAACCCCACGAAAACCAAGTAATCGGCGGCTCTACATATGAAACGCACTGTGGAGTGGCCAAAACACCAGAAAACTTTTTTTTTCGCATTAAATAGCTCAAAACGAGCGATCTAGATGATTCTGCATACTTCTGACTGAAGTCTCACCAAGATTATCGCAGAAAATGCATATCTCAGCTGGAAACTCCACGAAAATAAAGATATCGCCGGTTCTGCATATCAAACGCCCTGTAGAGTGATGAAAACACCAGATAACGTGTTTCTCGCATTAAATAGCTCGAATAGAGCGATCTCGATGATTCTGCATTCCCTTGACAGAAGACTCACCAAGATTATCACAGAAAATGCATATCTCATCTGGAAACCCCACGAAAATCAAGATGTCGCTGATTCTGCATATCAGACGCCCTGTGGAGTGATGAAAACACCAGATAACGTGTTTCTCGCATTAAATAGATCGAATAGAGCGATCTCGATGATTCTGCATACTTCTGACTAAAGTCTCACCAAGATTATCGCAGAAGATGCATATTTCAGCTGGAATCCCCACGAAAACCAAGTTATCGGCGGCTCTACATATCAAACGCACTGTGGAGTGATGAAAACACCAGATAACGTGTTTCTCGCATTGAATAGATCGAATAGAGCGATCTCGATGATTCTGCATACTTCTGACTAAAGTCTCACCAAGATTATCGCAGAAGATGCATATTTCAGCTGGAAACCCCACGAAAACCAAGTTATCGGCGGCTCTACATATCAAACGCACTGTGGAGTGGTAAAAACACCAGAAAACTTGTTTTTTCGCATTAAATAGCTCGAAACGAGCGTTCTGGATGATTCTGCATACTTCTCATAGATGAAACGCAAAGATTATTGCAGAAAATGCATATTTCAGCTGGAAACCCCACGAAAACCAAGTAATCGGCGGCCCTACATATCAAACGCACTGTGGAGGGGCCAAAACACCAGAAAACTTGTTATTTCGCATTAAATAGCTCGAAACGAGCGACCTAGATGATTCTGCATACTTCTGACAGAAGTCTCACCAAGATTATCGCAGAAAATGCATATCTCAGCTGGAAACCCCACGAAAAATAAGATATCGCCGGTTCAGCATATCAAACGCCCTGTGGACTGATGAAAACACCAGATAACGTGTTTCTCGCATTAAATAGCTCGAATAGAGCGATCTCGATGATTCTGCATACTTCTGACAGAAGACTCACCAAGATTATCGCAGAAAATGCATATCTCAGCTGGAAACCCCACGAAAACCAAGATATCGCCAGTTCTGCATATCAGACGCACTGTGGAGTGGTGAAAACACCAGAAAACGTGTTTCTCGCATTAACTAGCTCGAAATGAGCGATCTAGATGAGTCTGCATACTTCTGACAGAAGACTCACCAAGATTATCGCAGAGAATGCATATTTTAGCTGGAAACCCCACGAAAACCAAGTTATCGGCTGCTCTACATATCAGACGCACTGTGGAGTGGTCAAAACACCAGAAAACTTGTTTTTTCGCATTAAATAGTTCGAAACGAGCGACCTAGATGATTCTGCGTACTTCTCATTGATGAAACACCAAGATAATCGCAGAAAATGCATATCTCAGCTGGAAACCCCACGAAAATCAAGATATCGCCGGTTCTGCATATCAAACGCCCTGTGGAGTGATGAAAACACCAGATAACGTATTTCTCGCATTAAATAGCTCGAATAGATCGATCTCGATGATTCTGCATACTTCTGACTAAAGTCTCACCAAGATTATCGCAGAAAAAGCATATTTCAGCTGGAAACCCCACGAAAACCAAGATATCTCCGTTACTGCATGTTAAACGTACTGTGGAGTGGTGAATACACCAGAAAACGTGTTTCTCGCATTAAATAGCTCGAATAGAGCGGTCTCGATGATTCTGCATACTTCTGACAGAAGACTCACCAAGATTATCGCAGAGAATGCATATTTTAGCTGGAAACCCCACGAAAACCAAGTTATCGGCTGCTCTACATATCAGACGCACTGTGGAGTGGTCAAAACACCAGAAAACTTGTTTTTTCGCATTAAATAGTTCGAAACGAGCGACCTAGATGATTCTGCGTACTTCTCATTGATGAAACACCAAGATTATCGCAGAAAATGCATATCTGAGCTGGAAACCTCACGAAAATCAAGATATCGCCGGTTCTGCATATCAAACGCCCTGTGGAGTGAAGAAAACACCAGATAACGTGTTTCTCGCATTAAATAGCTCGAATAGAGCGATCTCGATGATTCTGCATACTTCTGACAGAAGACTCACCAAGATTATCGCAGAGAATGCATATTTTAGCTGGAAACCCCACTAAAACCAAGTTATCGGCTGCTCTACATATCAAACGCACTGTGGAGTGGTCAAAACACCAGAAAACTCGTTTTTTCGCATTAAATAGTTCGAAACGAGCGACCTAGATGATTCTGCATACTTCTGACTGAAGTCTCACCAAGATTATCGCAGAAAATGCATATCTCAGCTGGAAACCCCACGAAAATCAAGATATCACCGGTTCTGCATATCAAACGCTCTGTGGAGTGATGAAATCACCAGATAACGTGTTTCTCGCATTAAATAGCTCGAATAGATCGATCTCGATGATTCTGCATACTTCTGACTAAAGTCTCACCAAGATTATCGCAGAAAAAGCATATTTCAGCTGGAAACCCCACGAAAACCAAGTTATCGGCGGCTCTACATATCAAACGCACTGTGGAGTGGTAAAAACACCAGAAAACTTGTTTTTTCGCATTAAGTAGCTCAAAACGAGCGATCTAGATGATTCTGCATACTTCTGACTGAAGTCTCACCAAGATTATCGCAGAAAATGCATATCTCAGCTGGAAACCCCACGTAAATAAAGATATCGCCGGTTCTGCATATCAAACGCCCTGTGGAGTGATGAAAGCACCAGATAACGTGTTTCTCGCATTAAATAGCTCGAATAGAGCGATCTCGATGATTCTGCATTCCCTTGACAGAAGACTCACCAAGATTATCACAGAAAATGCATATCTCATCTGGAAACCCCACGAAAATCAAGATGTCGCTGATTCTGCATATCAGACGCCCTGTGGAGTGATGAAAACACCAGATAACGTGTTTCTCGCATTAACTAGCTCGAAATGAGCGATCTAGATGAGTCTGCATACTTCTGACAAAAGACCCACCAAGATTATCGCAGAAAATGCATATCTCAGCTTGAAACCCGACGAAAACAAAAATATCGCCGGTTCTGCATATCAGACGCACTGTGGAGTGGTGAAAACACCAGAAAACGTGTTTCTCGCATTAACTAGCTCGAAATGAGCGATCTAGATGAGTCTGCATACTTCTGACAAAAGACCCACCAAGATTATCGCAGAAAATGCATATCTCAGCTTGAAACCCGACGAAAACAAAAATATCGCCGGTTCTGCATATCAAACCAACTGTGGAGTGGTGAAAACACCAGATAACGTGTTTCTCGCATTAAATAGCTCGAAAAGTGCGATCTCGATGATTCTGCATACTTCTAACAGAAGTCTCACCAAGATTATCGCAGAAAAAGCATATTTCAGCTGGAAACCCCACGAAAACCAAGTTATCGGCGGCTCTACATATCAAACGCCCTGTGGAGTGAAGAAAACACCAGATAACGTGTTTCTCGCATTAAATAGCTCGAATAGTGCGATCTCGATGATTCTGCATACTTCTGACAGAAGACTCACCAAGATCATCGCAGAGAATGCATATTTTAGCTGGAAACCCCACGAAAACCAAGTTATCGGCTGCTCTACATATCAGACGCACTGTGGAGTGGTCAAAACACCAGAAAACTTGTTTTTTCGCATTAAATAGTTCGAAACGAGCGACCTAGATGATTCTGCGTACTTCTCATTGATGAAACACCAAGATTATCGCAGAAAATGCATATCTGAGCTGGAAACCTCACGAAAATCAAGATATCACCGGTTCTGCATATCAAACGCTCTGTGGAGTGATGAAATCACCAGATAACGTGTTTCTCGCATTAAATAGCTCGAATAGATCGATCTCGATGATTCTGCATACTTCTGACTAAAGTCTCACCAAGATTATCGCAGAAAAAGCATATTTCAGCTGGAAACCCCACGAAAACCAAGTTATCGGCGGCTCTACATATCAAACGCACTGTGGAGTGGTAAAAACACCAGAAAACTTGTTTTTTCGCATTAAGTAGCTCAAAACGAGCGATCTAGATGATTCTGCATACTTCTGACTGAAGTCTCACCAAGATTATCGCAGAAAATGCATATCTCAGCTGGAAACCCCACGTAAATAAAGATATCGCCGGTTCTGCATATCAAACGCCCTGTGGAGTGATGAAAGCACCAGATAACGTGTTTCTCGCATTAAATAGCTCGAATAGAGCGATCTCGATGATTCTGCATTCCCTTGACAGAAGACTCACCAAGATTATCACAGAAAATGCATATCTCATCTGGAAACCCCACGAAAATCAAGATGTCGCTGATTCTGCATATCAGACGCCCTGTGGAGTGATGAAAACACCAGATAACGTGTTTCTCGCATTAACTAGCTCGAAATGAGCGATCTAGATGAGTCTGCATACTTCTGACAAAAGACCCACCAAGATTATCGCAGAAAATGCATATCTCAGCTTGAAACCCGACGAAAACAAAAATATCGCCGGTTCTGCATATCAGACGCACTGTGGAGTGGTGAAAACACCAGAAAACGTGTTTCTCGCATTAACTAGCTCGAAATGAGCGATCTAGATGAGTCTGCATACTTCTGACAAAAGACCCACCAAGATTATCGCAGAAAATGCATATCTCAGCTTGAAACCCGACGAAAACAAAAATATCGCCGGTTCTGCATATCAGACGCACTGTGGAGTGGTGAAAACACCAGATAACGTGTTTCTCGCATTAAATAGCTCGAATAGATCGATCTCGATGATTCTGCATACTTCTGACTAAAGTCTCACCAAGATTATCGCAGAAAAAGCATATTTCAGCTGGAAACCCCACGAAAACCAAGTTATCGGCGGCTCTACATATCAAACGCACTGTGGAGTGGTAAAAACACCAGAAAACTTGTTTTTTCGCATTAAGTAGCTCAAAACGAGCGATCTAGATGATTCTGCATACTTCTGACTGAAGTCTCACCAAGATTATCGCAGAAAATGCATATCTCAGCTGGAAACCCCACGTAAATAAAGATATCGCCGGTTCTGCATATCAAACGCCCTGTGGAGTGATGAAAGCACCAGATAACGTGTTTCTCGCATTAAATAGCTCGAATAGAGCGATCTCGATGATTCTGCATTCCCTTGACAGAAGACTCACCAAGATTATCACAGAAAATGCATATCTCATCTGGAAACCCCACGAAAATCAAGATGTCGCTGATTCTGCATATCAGACGCCCTGTGGAGTGATGAAAACACCAGATAACGTGTTTCTCGCATTAAATAGCTCGAATAGATCGATCTCGATGATTCTGCATACTTCTGACTAAAGTCTCACCAAGATTATCGCAGAAAAAGCATATTTCAGCTGGAAACCCCACGAAAACCAAGATATCTCCGTTACTGCATGTTAAACGTACTGTGGAGTGGTGAATACACCAGAAAACGTGTTTCTCGCATTAAATAGCTCGAATAGAGCGGTCTCGATGATTCTGCATACTTCTGACAGAAGACTCACCAAGATTATCGCAGAGAATGCATATTTTAGCTGGAAACCCCACGAAAACCAAGTTATCGGCTGCTCTACATATCAGACGCACTGTGGAGTGGTCAAAACACCAGAAAACTTGTTTTTTCGCATTAAATAGTTCGAAACGAGCGACCTAGATGATTCTGCGTACTTCTCATTGATGAAACACCAAGATTATCGCAGAAAATGCATATCTGAGCTGGAAACCTCACGAAAATCAAGATATCGCCTTTTCTGCATATCAAACGCCCTGTGGAGTGAAGAAAACACCAGATAACGTGTTTCTCGCATTAAATAGCTCGAATAGAGCGATCTCGATGATTCTGCATACTTCTGACAGAAGACTCACCAAGATTATCGCAGAGAATGCATATTTTAGCTGGAAACCCCACGAAAACCAAGTTATCGGCTGCTCTACATATCAAACGCACTGTGGAGTGGTCAAAACACCAGAAAACTCGTTTTTTCGCATTAAATAGTTCGAAACGAGCGACCTAGATGATTCTGCATACTTCTGACTGAAGTCTCACCAAGATTATCGCAGAAAATGCATATCTCAGCTGGAAACCCCACGAAAATCAAGATATCACCGGTTCTGCATATCAAACGCTCTGTGGAGTGATGAAATCACCAGATAACGTGTTTCTCGCATTAAATAGCTCGAATAGATCGATCTCGATGATTCTGCATACTTCTGACTAAAGTCTCACCAAGATTATCGCAGAAAAAGCATATTTCAGCTGGAAACCCCACGAAAACCAAGTTATCGGCGGCTCTACATATCAAACGCACTGTGGAGTGGTAAAAACACCAGAAAACTTGTTTTTTCGCATTAAGTAGCTCAAAACGAGCGATCTAGATGATTCTGCATACTTCTGACTGAAGTCTCACCAAGATTATCGCAGAAAATGCATATCTCAGCTGGAAACCCCACGTAAATAAAGATATCGCCGGTTCTGCATATCAAACGCCCTGTGGAGTGATGAAAGCACCAGATAACGTGTTTCTCGCATTAAATAGCTCGAATAGAGCGATCTCGATGATTCTGCATTCCCTTGACAGAAGACTCACCAAGATTATCACAGAAAATGCATATCTCATCTGGAAACCCCACGAAAATCAAGATGTCGCTGATTCTGCATATCAGACGCCCTGTGGAGTGATGAAAACACCAGATAACGTGTTTCTCGCATTAACTAGCTCGAAATGAGCGATCTAGATGAGTCTGCATACTTCTGACAAAAGACCCACCAAGATTATCGCAGAAAATGCATATCTCAGCTTGAAACCCGACGAAAACAAAAATATCGCCGGTTCTGCATATCAGACGCACTGTGGAGTGGTGAAAACACCAGAAAACGTGTTTCTCGCATTAACTAGCTCGAAATGAGCGATCTAGATGAGTCTGCATACTTCTGACAAAAGACCCACCAAGATTATCGCAGAAAATGCATATCTCAGCTTGAAACCCGACGAAAACAAAAATATCGCCGGTTCTGCATATCAAACCAACTGTGGAGTGGTGAAAACACCAGATAACGTGTTTCTCGCATTAAATAGCTCGAAAAGTGCGATCTCGATGATTCTGCATACTTCTAACAGAAGTCTCACCAAGATTATCGCAGAAAAAGCATATTTCAGCTGGAAACCCCACGAAAACCAAGTTATCGGCGGCTCTACATATCAAACGCCCTGTGGAGTGAAGAAAACACCAGATAACGTGTTTCTCGCATTAAATAGCTCGAATAGTGCGATCTCGATGATTCTGCATACTTCTGACAGAAGACTCACCAAGATTATCGCAGAGAATGCATATTTTAGCTGGAAACCCCACGAAAACCAAGTTATCGGCTGCTCTACATATCAAACGCACTGTGGTGTGGTCAAAACACCAGAAAACTTGTTTTTTCGCATTAAATAGTTCGAAACGAGCGACCTAGATGATTCTGCGTACTTCTCATAGATGAAACACCAAGATTATCGCAGAAATTGCATATCTCAGCTGGAAACCCCACGAAAATCAAGATATCACCGGTTCTGCATAACAAACGCCCTGTGGAGTGATGAAATCACCAGATAACGTGTTTCTCGCATTAAATAGCTCGAATAGATCGATCTCGATGATTCTGCATACTTCTGACTAAAGTCTCACCAAGATTATCGCAGAAAAAGCATATTTCAGCTGGAAACCCCACGAAAACCAAGTTATCGGCGGCTCTACATATCAAACGCACTGTGGAGTGGTAAAAACACCAGAAAACTTGTATTTTCGCATTAAATAGCTCAAAACGAGCGATCTAGATGATTCTGCATACTTCTGACTGAAGTCTCACCAAGATTATCGCAGAAAATGCATATCTCAGCTGGAAACCCCACGTAAATAAAGATATCGCCGGTTCTGCATATCAAACGCCCTGTGGAGTGATGAAAGCACCAGATAACGTGTTTCTCGCATTAAATAGCTCGAATAGAGCGATCTCGATGATTCTGCATTCCCTTGACAGAAGACTCACCAAGATTATCACAGAAAATGCATATCTCATCTGGAAAACCCACGAAAATCAAGATGTCGCTGATTCTGCATATCAGACGCCCTGTGGAGTGATGAAAACACCAGATAACGTGTTTCTCGCATTAAATAGATCGAATAGAGCGATCTCGATGATTCTGCATACTTCTGACTAAAGTCTCACCAAGATTATCGCAGAAGATGCATATTTCAGCTGGAAACCCCACGAAAACCAAGTTATCGGCGGCTCTACATATCAAACGCACTGTGGAGTGGTAAAAACACCAGAAAACTTGTTTTTTCGCATTAAATAGCTCGAAACGAGCGTTCTGGATGATTCTGCATACTTCTCATAGATGAAACACAAAGATTATTGCAGAAAATGCATATTTCAGCTGCAAACCCCACGAAAACCAAGTAATCGGCGGCTCTACACATGAAACGCACTGTGGAGTGGCCAAAACACCAGAAAACTTGTTTTTTCGCATTAAATAGCTCAAAACGAGCGATCTAGATGATTCTGCATACTTCTGACTGAAGTCTCACCAAGATTATCGCAGAAAATGCATATCTCAGCTGGAAACTCCACGAAAATAAAGATATCGCCGGTTCAGCATATCAAACGCCCTGTGGACTGATGAAAACACCAGATAACGTGCTTCTCGCATTAAATCGCTCGAATAGAGCGATCTCGATGATTCTGCATACTTCTGACAGAAGACTATCACCAAGATTATCGCAGAAAATGCATATCTCAGCTGGAAACCCCACGAAAACCAAGATATCGCCAGTTCTGCATATC
Source organism: Anthophora plumipes (assembly GCA_951804975.1). Lineage (NCBI taxonomy): Eukaryota > Metazoa > Arthropoda > Insecta > Hymenoptera > Apidae > Anthophora > Anthophora plumipes. The sequence continues at coordinate 10,380,423 of CATORF010000207.1, forward strand.
AGACGCACTGTGGAGTGGTGAAAACACCAGAAAACGTGTTTCTCGCATTAACTAGCTCGAAATGAGCGATCTAGATGAGTCTGCATACTTCTGACAAAAGACCCACCAAGATTATCGCAGAAAATGCATATCTCAGCTTGAAACCCGACGAAAACAAAAATATCGCCGGTTCTGCATATCAAACCAACTGTGGAGTGGTGAAAACACCAGATAACGTGTTTCTCGCATTAAATAGCTCGAAAAGTGCGATCTCGATGATTCTGCATACTTCTAACAGAAGTCTCACCAAGATTATCGCAGAAAATGCATATCTCTGCTTGAAACCCCACGAAAACCAAGATATCTACTGTTCTGCATATCCAACGAACTGTGGAGTGGTGAAAACACCAGATAACGTGTTTCTCGCATTAAATAGCTCGAAACGAGCGATCTAGATAATTCTGCATACTTCTGACTAAAGTCTCACCAAGATTATCGCAGAAAAAGCATATTTCAGCTGGAAACCCCACGAAAACCAAGATATCTCCGTTACTGCATGTTAAACGTACTGTGGAGTGGTGAATACACCAGAAAACGTGTTTCTCGCATTAAATAGCTCGAATAGAGCGATCTCGATGATTCTGCATACTTCTGACAGAAGACACACCAAGATTATCGCAGAGAATGCATATTTTAGCTGGAAACCCCACGAAAACCAAGTTATCGGCTGCTCTACATATCAGACGCACTGTGGAGTGGTCAAAACACCAGAAAACTTGTTTTTTCGCATTAAATAGTTCGAAACGAGCGACCTAGATGATTCTGCGTACTTCTCATTGATGAAACACCAAGATTATCGCAGAAAATGCATATCTGAGCTGGAAACCTCACGAAAATCAAGATATCGCCGGTTCTGCTTATCAAACGCCCTGTGGAGTGAAGAAAACACCAGATAACGTGTTTCTCGCATTAAATAGCTCGAATAGAGCGATCTCGATGATTCTGCATACTTCTGACAGAAGACTCACCAAGATTATCGCAGAGAATGCATATTTTAGCTGGAAACCCCACGAAAACCAAGTTATCGGCTGCTCTACACATCAAACGCACTGTGGAGTGGTCAAAACACCAGAAAACTCGTTTTTTCGCATTAAATAGTTCGAAACGAGCGACCTAGATGATTCTGCGTACTTCTCATAGATGAAACACCAAGATTATCGCAGAAAATGCATATCTCAGCTGGAAACCCCACGAAAATCAAGATATCACCGGTTCTGCATATCAAACGCTCTGTGGAGTGATGAAATCACCAGATAACGTGTTTCTCGCATTAAATAGCTCGAATAGATCGATCTCGATGATTCTGCATACTTCTGACTAAAGTCTCACCAAGATTATCGCAGAAAAAGCATATTTCAGCTGGAAACCCCACGAAAACCAAGTTATCGGCGGCTCTACATATCAAACGCACTGTGGAGTGGTAAAAACACCAGAAAACTTGTTTTTTCGCATTAAGTATCTCAAAACGAGCGATCTAGATGATTCTGCATACTTCTGACTGAAGTCTCACCAAGATTATCGCAGAAAATGCATATCTCAGCTGGAAACCCCACGTAAATAAAGATATCGCCGGTTCTGCATATCAAACGCCCTGTGGAGTGATGAAAGCACCAGATAACGTGTTTCTCGCATTAAATAGCTCGAATAGAGCGATCTCGATGATTCTGCATTCCCTTGACAGAAGACTCACCAAGATTATCACAGAAAATGCATATCTCATCTGGAAACCCCACGAAAATCAAGATGTCGCTGATTCTGCATATCAGACGCCCTGTGGAGTGATGAAAACACCAGATAACGTGTTTCTCGCATTAAATAGATCGAATAGAGCGATCTCGATGATTCTGCATACTTCTGACTAAAGTCTCACCAAGATTATCGCAGAAGATGCATATTTCAGCTGGAAACCCCACGAAAACCAAGTTATCGGCGGCTCTACATATCAAACGCACTGTGGAGTGGTAAAAACACCAGAAAACTTGTTTTTTCGCATTAAATAGCTCGAAACGAGCGTTCTGGATGATTCTGCATACTTCTCATAGATGAAACACAAAGATTATTGCAGAAAATGCATATTTCAGCTGGAAACCCCACGAAAACCAAGTAATCGGCGGCTCTACATATGAAACGCACTGTGGAGTGGCCAAAACACCAGAAAACTTTTTTTTTCGCATTAAATAGCTCAAAACGAGCGATCTAGATGATTCTGCATACTTCTGACTGAAGTCTCACCAAGATTATCGCAGAAAATGCATATCTCAGCTGGAAACTCCACGAAAATAAAGATATCGCCGGTTCTGCATATCAAACGCCCTGTAGAGTGATGAAAACACCAGATAACGTGTTTCTCGCATTAAATAGCTCGAATAGAGCGATCTCGATGATTCTGCATTCCCTTGACAGAAGACTCACCAAGATTATCACAGAAAATGCATATCTCATCTGGAAACCCCACGAAAATCAAGATGTCGCTGATTCTGCATATCAGACGCCCTGTGGAGTGATGAAAACACCAGATAACGTGTTTCTCGCATTAAATAGATCGAATAGAGCGATCTCGATGATTCTGCATACTTCTGACTAAAGTCTCACCAAGATTATCGCAGAAGATGCATATTTCAGCTGGAATCCCCACGAAAACCAAGTTATCGGCGGCTCTACATATCAAACGCACTGTGGAGTGATGAAAACACCAGATAACGTGTTTCTCGCATTAAATAGATCGAATAGAGCGATCTCGATGATTCTGCATACTTCTGACTAAAGTCTCACCAAGATTATCGCAGAAGATGCATATTTCAGCTGGAAACCCCACGAAAACCAAGTTATCGGCGGCTCTACATATCAAACGCACTGTGGAGTGGTAAAAACACCAGAAAACTTGTTTTTTCGCATTAAATAGCTCGAAACGAGCGTTCTGGATGATTCTGCATACTTCTCATAGATGAAACGCAAAGATTATTGCAGAAAATGCATATTTCAGCTGGAAACCCCACGAAAACCAAGTAATCGGCGGCCCTACATATCAAACGCACTGTGGAGGGGCCAAAACACCAGAAAACTTGTTTTTTCGCATTAAATAGCTCGAAACGAGCGACCTAGATGATTCTGCATACTTCTGACAGAAGTCTCACCAAGATTATCGCAGAAAATGCATATCTCAGCTGGAAACCCCACGAAAAATAAGATATCGCCGGTTCAGCATATCAAACGCCCTGTGGACTGATGAAAACACCAGATAACGTGTTTCTCGCATTAAATAGCTCGAATAGAGCGATCTCGATGATTCTGCATACTTCTGACAGAAGACTCACCAAGATTAACGCAGAAAATGCATATCTCAGCTGGAAACCCCACGAAAACCAAGATATCGCCAGTTCTGCATATCAGACGCACTGTGGAGTGGTGAAAACACCAGAAAACGTGTTTCTCGCATTAACTAGCTCGAAATGAGCGATCTAGATGAGTCTGCATACTTCTGACAAAAGACCCACCAAGATTATCGCAGAAAATGCATATCTCAGCTTGAAACCCGACGAAAACAAAAATATCGCCGGTTCTGCATATCAAACCAACTGTGGAGTGGTGAAAACACCAGATAACGTGTTTCTCGCATTAAATAGCTCGAAAAGTGCGATCTCGATGATTCTGCATACTTCTAACAGAAGTCTCACCAAGATTATCGCAGAAAATGCATATCTGTGCTTGAAACCCCACGAAAACCAAGATATCTACTGTTCTGCATATCCAACGAACTGTGGAGTGGTGAAAACCCCAGAAAACGTGTTGCTCGCATTAAATAGCTCGAAAAGAGCGCTCTCGATGTTTCGGCATACTTCGGACAGATGTTTCACCAAGCTTATCGTAGAAAAAGCATATCTAAGCTTGAAACCCGACGAAAACCAAAATATCTCCGGTTCTGCATATCCAACGCACTGTGGAGTGGTGAAAACACCAGATAACGTGTTTCTCGCATTAAATAGCTCGAAACGAGCGATCTAGATAATTCTGCATACTTCTGACTAAAGTCTCACCAAGATTATCGCAGAAAATGCATATCTGAGCTGGAAACCCCACGAAAATCAAGATATCGCCGGTTCTGCATATCAAACGCCCTGTGGAGTGATGAAAACACCAGATAACGTGTTTCTCGCATTAAATAGCTCGAATAGAGCGGTCTCGATGATTCTGCATACTTCTGACAGAAGACTCACCAAGATTATCGCAGAGAATGCATATTTTAGCTGGAAACCCCACGAAAACCAAGTTATCGGCTGCTCTACATATCAGACGCACTGTGGAGTGGTCAAAACACCAGAAAACTTGTTTTTTCGCATTAAATAGTTCGAAACGAGCGACCTAGATGATTCTGCGTACTTCTCATTGATGAAACACCAAGATAATCGCAGAAAATGCATATCTCAGCTGGAAACCCCACGAAAATCAAGATATCGCCGGTTCTGCATATCAAACGCCCTGTGGAGTGATGAAAACACCAGATAACGTATTTCTCGCATTAAATAGCTCGAATAGATCGATCTCGATGATTCTGCATACTTCTGACTAAAGTCTCACCAAGATTATCGCAGAAAAAGCATATTTCAGCTGGAAACCCCACGAAAACCAAGATATCTCCGTTACTGCATGTTAAACGTACTGTGGAGTGGTGAATACACCAGAAAACGTGTTTCTCGCATTAAATAGCTCGAATAGAGCGGTCTCGATGATTCTGCATACTTCTGACAGAAGACTCACCAAGATTATCGCAGAGAATGCATATTTTAGCTGGAAACCCCACGAAAACCAAGTTATCGGCTGCTCTACATATCAGACGCACTGTGGAGTGGTCAAAACACCAGAAAACTTGTTTTTTCGCATTAAATAGTTCGAAACGAGCGACCTAGATGATTCTGCGTACTTCTCATTGATGAAACACCAAGATTATCGCAGAAAATGCATATCTGAGCTGGAAACCTCACGAAAATCAAGATATCGCCGGTTCTGCATATCAAACGCCCTGTGGAGTGAAGAAAACACCAGATAACGTGTTTCTCGCATTAAATAGCTCGAATAGAGCGATCTCGATGATTCTGCATACTTCTGACAGAAGACTCACCAAGATTATCGCAGAGAATGCATATTTTAGCTGGAAACCCCACGAAAACCAAGTTATCGGCTGCTCTACATATCAAACGCACTGTGGAGTGGTCAAAACACCAGAAAACTCGTTTTTTCGCATTAAATAGTTCGAAACGAGCGACCTAGATGATTCTGCATACTTCTGACTGAAGTCTCACCAAGATTATCGCAGAAAATGCATATCTCAGCTGGAAACCCCACGAAAATCAAGATATCACCGGTTCTGCATATCAAACGCTCTGTGGAGTGATGAAATCACCAGATAACGTGTTTCTCGCATTAAATAGCTCGAATAGATCGATCTCGATGATTCTGCATACTTCTGACTAAAGTCTCACCAAGATTATCGCAGAAAAAGCATATTTCAGCTGGAAACCCCACGAAAACCAAGTTATCGGCGGCTCTACATATCAAACGCACTGTGGAGTGGTAAAAACACCAGAAAACTTGTTTTTTCGCATTAAGTAGCTCAAAACGAGCGATCTAGATGATTCTGCATACTTCTGACTGAAGTCTCACCAAGATTATCGCAGAAAATGCATATCTCAGCTGGAAACCCCACGTAAATAAAGATATCGCCGGTTCTGCATATCAAACGCCCTGTGGAGTGATGAAAGCACCAGATAACGTGTTTCTCGCATTAAATAGCTCGAATAGAGCGATCTCGATGATTCTGCATTCCCTTGACAGAAGACTCACCAAGATTATCACAGAAAATGCATATCTCATCTGGAAACCCCACGAAAATCAAGATGTCGCTGATTCTGCATATCAGACGCCCTGTGGAGTGATGAAAACACCAGATAACGTGTTTCTCGCATTAACTAGCTCGAAATGAGCGATCTAGATGAGTCTGCATACTTCTGACAAAAGACCCACCAAGATTATCGCAGAAAATGCATATCTCAGCTTGAAACCCGACGAAAACAAAAATATCGCCGGTTCTGCATATCAGACGCACTGTGGAGTGGTGAAAACACCAGAAAACGTGTTTCTCGCATTAACTAGCTCGAAATGAGCGATCTAGATGAGTCTGCATACTTCTGACAAAAGACCCACCAAGATTATCGCAGAAAATGCATATCTCAGCTTGAAACCCGACGAAAACAAAAATATCGCCGGTTCTGCATATCAAACCAACTGTGGAGTGGTGAAAACACCAGATAACGTGTTTCTCGCATTAAATAGCTCGAAAAGTGCGATCTCGATGATTCTGCATACTTCTAACAGAAGTCTCACCAAGATTATCGCAGAAAATGCATATCTCTGCTTGAAACCCCACGAAAACCAAGATATCTACTGTTCTGCATATCCAACGAACTGTGGAGTGGTGAAAACCCCAGAAAACGTGTTGCTCGCATTAAATAGCTCGAAAAGAGCGCTCTCGATGTTTCGGCATACTTCGGACAGATGTTTCACCAAGCTTATCGTAGAAAAAGCATATCTAAGCTTGAAACCCGACGAAAACCAAAATATCTCCGGTTCTGCATATCCAACGCACTGTGGAGTGGTGAAAACACCAGATAACGTGTTTCTCGCATTAAATAGCTCGAAACGAGCGATCTAGATAATTCTGCATACTTCTGACTAAAGTCTCACCAAGATTATCGCAGAAAATGCATATCTGAGCTGGAAACCCCACGAAAATCAAGATATCGCCGGTTCTGCATATCAAACGCCCTGTGGAGTGATGAAAACACCAGATAACGTGTTTCTCGCATTAAATAGCTCGAATAGAGCGGTCTCGATGATTCTGCATACTTCTGACAGAAGACTCACCAAGATTATCGCAGAGAATGCATATTTTAGCTGGAAACCCCACGAAAACCAAGTTATCGGCTGCTCTACATATCAGACGCACTGTGGAGTGGTCAAAACACCAGAAAACTTGTTTTTTCGCATTAAATAGTTCGAAACGAGCGACCTAGATGATTCTGCGTACTTCTCATTGATGAAACACCAAGATTATCGCAGAAAACGCATATCTGAGCTGGAAACCTCACGAAAATCAAGATATCGCCGGTTCTGCATATCAAACGCCCTGTGGAGTGAAGAAAACACCAGATAACGTGTTTCTCGCATTAAATAGCTCGAATAGAGCGATCTCGATGATTCTGCATACTTCTGACAGAAGACTCACCAAGATTATCGCAGAGAATGCATATTTTAGCTGGAAACCCCACGAAAACCAAGTTATCGGCTGCTCTACATATCAAACGCACTGTGGAGTGGTCAAAACACCAGAAAACTCGTTTTTTCGCATTAAATAGTTCGAAACGAGCGACCTAGATGATTCTGCATACTTCTGACTGAAGTCTCACCAAGATTATCGCAGAAAATGCATATCTCAGCTGGAAACCCCACGAAAATCAAGATATCACCGGTTCTGCATATCAAACGCTCTGTGGAGTGATGAAATCTCCAGATAACGTGTTTCTCGCATTAAATAGCTCGAATAGATCGATCTCGATGATTCTGCATACTTCTGACTAAAGTCTCACCAAGATTATCGCAGAAAAAGCATATTTCAGCTGGAAACCCCACGAAAACCAAGTTATCGGCGGCTCTACATATCAAACGCACTGTGGAGTGGTAAAAACACCAGAAAACTTGTTTTTTCGCATTAAGTAGCTCAAAACGAGCGATCTAGATGATTCTGCATACTTCTGACTGAAGTCTCACCAAGATTATCGCAGAAAATGCATATCTCAGCTGGAAACCCCACGTAAATAAAGATATCGCCGGTTCTGCATATCAAACGCCCTGTGGAGTGATGAAAGCACCAGATAACGTGTTTCTCGCATTAAATAGCTCGAATAGAGCGATCTCGATGATTCTGCATTCCCTTGACAGAAGACTCACCAAGATTATCACAGAAAATGCATATCTCATCTGGAAACCCCACGAAAATCAAGATGTCGCTGATTCTGCATATCAGACGCCCTGTGGAGTGATGAAAACACCAGATAACGTGTTTCTCGCATTAAATAGATCGAATAGAGCGATCTCGATGATTCTGCATACTTCTGACTAAAGTCTCACCAAGATTATCGCAGAAGATGCATATTTCAGCTGGAAACCCCACGAAAACCAAGTTATCGGCGGCTCTACATATCAAACGCACTGTGGAGTGGTGAAAACACCAGAAAACTTGTTTTTTCGCATTAAATAGCTCGAAACGAGCGTTCTGGATGATTCTGCATACTTCTCATAGATGAAACACAAAGATTATTGCAGAAAATGCATATTTCAGCTGGAAACCCCACGAAAACCAAGTAATCGGCGGCTCTACATATGAAACGCACTGTGGAGTGGCCAAAACACCAGAAAACTTTTTTTTTCGCATTAAATAGCTCAAAACGAGCGATCTAGATGATTCTGCATACTTCTGACTGAAGTCTCACCAAGATTATCGCAGAAAATGCATATCTCAGCTGGAAACTCCACGAAAATAAAGATATCGCCGGTTCTGCATATCAAACGCCCTGTAGAGTGATGAAAACACCAGATAACGTGTTTCTCGCATTAAATAGCTCGAATAGAGCGATCTCGATGATTCTGCATTCCCTTGACAGAAGACTCACCAAGATTATCACAGAAAATGCATATCTCATCTGGAAACCCCACGAAAATCAAGATGTCGCTGATTCTGCATATCAGACGCCCTGTGGAGTGATGAAAACACCAGATAACGTGTTTCTCGCATTAAATAGATCGAATAGAGCGATCTCGATGATTCTGCATACTTCTGACTAAAGTCTCACCAAGATTATCGCAGAAGATGCATATTTCAGCTGGAATCCCCACGAAAACCAAGTTATCGGCGGCTCTACATATCAAACGCACTGTGGAGTGATGAAAACACCAGATAACGTGTTTCTCGCATTAAATAGATCGAATAGAGCGATCTCGATGATTCTGCATACTTCTGACTAAAGTCTCACCAAGATTATCGCAGAAGATGCATATTTCAGCTGGAAACCCCACGAAAACCAAGTTATCGGCGGCTCTACATATCAAACGCACTGTGGAGTGGTAAAAACACCAGAAAACTTGTTTTTTCGCATTAAATAGCTCGAAACGAGCGTTCTGGATGATTCTGCATACTTCTCATAGATGAAACGCAAAGATTATTGCAGAAAATGCATATTTCAGCTGGAAACCCCACGAAAACCAAGTAATCGGCGGCCCTACATATCAAACGCACTGTGGAGGGGCCAAAACACCAGAAAACTTGTTTTTTCGCATTAAATAGCTCGAAACGAGCGATCTAGATGATTCTGCATACTTCTGACAGAAGTCTCACCAAGATTATCGCAGAAAATGCATATCTCAGCTGGAAACCCCGCGAAAAATAAGATATCGCCGGTTCAGCATATCAAACGCCCTGTGGACTGATGAAAACACCAGATAACGTGTTTCTCGCATTAACTAGCTCGAAATGAGCGATCTAGATGAATCTGCATACTTCTGACAAAAGACCCACCAAGATTATCGCAGAAAATGCATATCTCAGCTTGAAACCCGACGAAAACAAAAATATCGCCGGTTCTGCATATCAAACCAACTGTGGAGTGGAGAAAACACCAGATAACGTGTTTCTCGCATTAAATAGCTCGAAAAGTGCGATCTCGATGATTCTGCATACTTCTAACAGAAGTCTCACCAAGATTATCGCAGAAAATGCATATCTCTGCTTGAAACCCCACGAAAACCAAGATATCTACTGTTCTGCATATCCAACGAACTGTGGAGTGGTGAAAACCCCAGAAAACGTGTTGCTCGCATTAAATAGCTCGAAAAGAGCGCTCTCGATGTTTCGGCATACTTCGGACAGATGTTTCACCAAGCTTATCGTAGAAAAAGCATATCTAAGCTTGAAACCCGACGAAAACCAAAATATCTCCGGTTCTGCATATCCAACGCACTGTGGAGTGGTGAAAACACCAGATAACGTGTTTCTCGCATTAAATAGCTCGAAACGAGCGATCTAGATAATTCTGCATACTTCTGACTAAAGTCTCACCAAGATTATCGCAGAAAATGCATATCTGAGCTGGAAACCCCACGAAAATCAAGATATCGCCGGTTCTGCATATCAAACGCCCTGTGGAGTGATGAAAACACCAGATAACGTGTTTCTCGCATTAAATAGCTCGAATAGAGCGGTCTCGATGATTCTGCATACTTCTGACAGAAGACTCACCAAGATTATCGCAGAGAATGCATATTTTAGCTGGAAACCCCACGAAAACCAAGTTATCGGCTGCTCTACATATCAGACGCACTGTGGAGTGGTCAAAACACCAGAAAACTTGTTTTTTCGCATTAAATAGTTCGAAACGAGCGACCTAGATGATTCTGCGTACTTCTCATTGATGAAACACCAAGATAATCGCAGAAAATGCATATCTCAGCTGGAAACCCCACGAAAATCAAGATATCGCCGGTTCTGCATATCAAACGCCCTGTGGAGTGATGAAAACACCAGATAACGTATTTCTCGCATTAAATAGCTCGAATAGATCGATCTCGATGATTCTGCATACTTCTGACTAAAGTCTCACCAAGATTATCGCAGAAAAAGCATATTTCAGCTGGAAACCCCACGAAAACCAAGATATCTCCGTTACTGCATGTTAAACGTACTGTGGAGTGGTGAATACACCAGAAAACGTGTTTCTCGCATTAAATAGCTCGAATAGAGCGATCTCGATGATTCTGCATACTTCTGACAGAAGACTCACCAAGATTATCGCAGAGAATGCATATTTTAGCTGGAAACCCCACGAAAACCAAGTTATCGGCTGCTCTACATATCAGACGCACTGTGGAGTGGTCAAAACACCAGAAAACTTGTTTTTTCGCATTAAATAGTTCGAAACGAGCGACCTAGATGATTCTGCGTACTTCTCATTGATGAAACACCAAGATTATCGCAGAAAATGCATATCTGAGCTGGAAACCTCACGAAAATCAAGATATCGCCGGTTCTGCATATCAAACGCCCTGTGGAGTGAAGAAAACACCAGATAACGTGTTTCTCGCATTAAATAGCTCGAATAGAGCGATCTCGATGATTCTGCATACTTCTGACAGAATACTCACCAAGATTATCGCAGAGAATGCATATTTTAGCTGGAAACCCCACGAAAACCAAGTTATCGGCTGCTCTACATATCAAACGCACTGTGGAGTGGTCAAAACACCAGAAAACTCGTTTTTTCGCATTAAATAGTTCGAAACGAGCGACCTAGATGATTCTGCGTACTTCTCATAGATGAAACACCAAGATTATCGCAGAAAATGCATATCTCAGCTGGAAACCCCACGAAAATCAAGATATCACCGGTTCTGCATATCAAACGCTCTGTGGAGTGATGAAATCACCAGATAACGTGTTTCTCGCATTAAATAGCTCGAATAGATCGATCTCGATGATTCTGCATACTTCTGACTAAAGTCTCACCAAGATTATCGCAGAAAAAGCATATTTCAGCTGGAAACCCCACGAAAACCAAGTTATCGGCGGCTCTACATATCAAACGCACTGTGGAGTGGTAAAAACACCAGAAAACTTGTTTTTTCGCATTAAATAGCTCAAAACGAGCGATCTAGATGATTCTGCATACTTCTGACTGAAGTCTCACCAAGATTATCGCAGAAAATGCATATCTCAGCTGCAAACCCCACGTAAATAAAGATATCGCCGGTTCTGCATATCAAACGCCCTGTGGAGTGATGAAAGCACCAGATAACGTGTTTCTCGCATTAAATAGCTCGAATAGAGCGATCTCGATGATTCTGCATTCCCTTGACAGAAGACTCACCAAGATTATCACAGAAAATGCATATCACACCTGGAAACCCCACGAAAATCAAGATGTCGCTGATTCTGCATATCAGACGCCCTGTGGAGTGATGAAAACACCAGATAACGTGTTTCTCGCATTAAATAGATCGAATAGAGCGATCTCGATGATTCTGCATACTTCTGACTAAAGTATCACCAAGATTATCGCAGAAGATGCATATTTCAGCTGGAAACCCCACGAAAACCAAGTTATCGGCGGCTCTACATATCAAACGCACTGTGGAGTGGTAAAAACACCAGAAAACTTGTTTTTTCGCATTAAATAGCTCGAAACGAGCGTTCTGGATGATTCTGCATACTTCTCATAGATGAAACACAAAGATTATTGCAGAAAATGGATATTTCAGCTGGAAACCCCACGAAAACCAAGTAATCGGCGGCTCTACATATGAAACGCACTGTGGAGTGGCCAAAACACCAGAAAACTTTTTTTTTCGCATTAAATAGCTCAAAACGAGCGATCTAGATGATTCTGCATACTTCTGACTGAAGTCTCACCAAGATTATCGCAGAAAATGCATATCTCAGCTGGAAACTCCACGAAAATAAAGATATCGCCGGTTCTGCATATCAAACGCCCTGTAGAGTGATGAAAACACCAGATAACGTGTTTCTCGCATTAAATAGCTCGAATAGAGCGATCTCGATGATTCTGCATTCCCTTGACAGAAGACTCACCAAGATTATCACAGAAAATGCATATCTCATCTGGAAACCCCACGAAAATCAAGATGTCGCTGATTCTGCATATCAGACGCCCTGTGGAGTGATGAAAACACCAGATAACGTGTTTCTCGCATTAAATAGATCGAATAGAGCGATCTCGATGATTCTGCATACTTCTGACTAAAGTCTCACCAAGATTATCGCAGAAGATGCATATTTCAGATGGAAACCCCACGAAAACCAAGTTATCGGCGGCTCTACATATCAAACGCACTGTGGAGTGATGAAAACACCAGATAACGTGTTTCTCGCATTAAATAGATCGAATAGAGCGATCTCGATGATGCTGCATACTTCTGACTAAAGTCTCACCAAGATTATCGCAGAAGATGCATATTTCAGCTGGAAACCCCACGAAAACCAAGTTATCGGCGGCTCTACATATCAAACGCACTGTGGAGTGGTAAAAACACCAGAAAACTTGTTTTTTCGCATTAAATAGCTCGAAACGAGCGTTCTGGATGATTCTGCATACTTCTCATAGATGAAACGCAAAGATTATTGCAGAAAATGCATATTTCAGCTGGAAACCCCACGAAAACCAAGTAATCGGCGGCCCTACATATCAAACGCACTGTGGAGGGGCCAAAACACCAGAAAACTTGTTTTTTCGCATTAAATAGCTCGAAACGAGCGATCTAGATGATTCTGCATACTTCTGACAGAAGTCTCACCAAGATTATCGCAGAAAATGCATATCTCAGCTGGAAACCCCACGAAAAATAAGATATCGCCGGTTCAGCATATCAAACGCCCTGTGGACTGATGAAAACACCAGATAACGTGTTTCTCGCATTAAATAGCTCGAATAGAGCGATCTCGATGATTCTGCATACTTCTGACAGAAGACTCACCAAGATTATCGCAGAAAATGCATATCTCAGCTGGAAACCACACGAAAACCAAGATATCGCCGGTTCTGCATATCAGACGCACTGTGGAGTGGTGAAAACACCAGAAAACGTGTTTCTCGCATTAACTAGCTCGAAACGAGCGATCTAGATGTGTCTGCATACTTCTGACAACAGACCCACCAAGATTATCGCAGAAAATGCATATCTCAGCTTGAAACCCGACGAAAACAAAAATATCGCCGGTTCTGCATATCAAACCAACTGTGGAGTGGTGAAAACACCAGATAACGTGTTTCTCGCATTAAATAGCTCGAAAAGTGCGATCTCGATGATTCTGCATACTTCTAACAGAAGTCTCACCAAGATTATCGCAGAAAAAGCATATCTAAGCTTGAAACCCGACGAAAACCAAAATATCTCCGGTTCTGCATATCCAACGCACTGTGGAGTGGTGAAAACACCAGATAACGTGTTTCTCGCATTAAGTAGCTCGACAAGTGCGATCTCGATGATTCTGCATACTTCTCATAGATGAAACACAAAGATTATCGCAGAAAATGCATATTTCAGCTGGAAACCCCACGAAAACCAAGTTATCGGCGGCTCTACATATCAAACGCACTGTGGAGTGGTCCAAACACCAGAAAACTTGTGTTTTCGCATTAAATAGCTCGAAACGAGCGATCTAGATAATTCTGCATACTTCTGACTAAAGTCTCACCAAGATTATCGCAGAAAATGCATATCTGAGCTGGAAACCCCACGAAAATCAAGATATCGCCGGTTCTGCATATCAAACGCCCTGTGGAGTGATGAAAACACCAGATAACGTGTTTCTCGCATTAAATAGCTCGAATAGAGCGATCTCGATGATTCTGCATACTTCTGACAGAAGACTCACCAAGATTATCGCAGAGAATGCATATTTTAGCTGGAAACCCCACGAAAACCAAGTTATCGGCTGCTCTACATATCAGACGCACTGTGGAGTGGACAAAACACCAGAAAACTTGTTTTTTCGCATTAAATAGTTCGAAACGAGCGACCTAGATGATTCTGCGTACTTCTCATTGATGAAACACGAAGATAATCGCAGAAAATGCATATCTCAGCTGGAAACCCCACGAAAATCAAGATATCGGCGGCTCTACATATCAAACGCACTGTGGAGTGGTCAAAACACCAGAAAAATTGTTTTTTCGCATTAAATAGCTCGAAACTAGCGATCTAGATGATTCTGCATACTTCTGACTAAAGTCTTACCAAGATTATCGCAGAAAATGCACATCTCAGCTTGAAACCCGACCGAAACCAAGATATCTCCGTTACTGCATGTCAAACGTACTGTGGAGTGGTGAATACACCAGAAAACGTGTTTCTCGCATTAAATAGCTCGAAAAGAGCGGTCTAGATGATTCTGCATACTTCTGACAGAAGACTCACCAAGATTATCGCAGAAAATGCATATCTCAGCTGGAAACCCCACGAAAACCAAGATATCGCCGGTTCTGCATATCAGACACACCGTGGAGTGGTCAAAACACCAGAAAACTTGTTTTTTCGCATTAAATAGTTCGAAACCAGCGACCTAGATGATTCTGCGTACTTCTCATAGATGAAACACCAAGATTATCGCAGAAAATGCATATCTCAGCTGGAAACCCCACGAAAATCAAGATATCGCCGGTTCTGCATATCAAACGCCCTGTGGAGTGATGAAAACACCAGATAACGTGTTTCTCGCATTAAATAGCTCGAATAGAGCGATCTCGATGATTCTGCATACTTCTGACTAAAGTGTCACCAAGATTATCGCAGAAAAAGCATATTTCAGCTGGAAACCCCACGAAAACCAAGCAATCGGCGGCTATACATATCAGACGCACTGTGGAGTGGCCAAAACACCAGAAAACTTGTTCTTTCGCATTAAATAGCTCGAAACGAGCGATCTAGATGATTCTGCATACTTCTGACAGAAGTCTCACCAAGATTATCGCAGAAAATGCATATCTCAGCTGGAAACCCCACGGAAATAAATATATCGCCGGTTCTGCATATCAAACGACCTGTGGAGTGATGAAAACACCAGATAACGTGTTTCTCGCATTAAATAGCTCGAATAGAGCGATCTTGATGATTCTGCATACTTCTGACTAAAGTGTCACCAAGATTATCGCAGAAAAAGCATATTTCAGCTGGAAACCCCACGAAAACCAAGTAATCGGCGGCTATACATATCAGACGCACTGTGGAGTGGCCAAAACACCAGAAAACTTGTTTTTTCGCATTAAATAGCTCGAAACGAGCGTTCTGGATGATACTGCATACTTCTTATAGATGAAACACAAAGATTATTGCAGAAAATGCATATTTCAGCTGGAAACCCCACGAAAACCAAGTTATCGGCGGCTCTACATATCAAACGCACTGTGGAGTGGTCCAAACACCAGAAAACTTGTGTTTTCGCATTAAATAGCTCGAAACGAGCGATCTAGATAATTCTGCATACTTCTGACTAAAGTCTCACCAAGATTATCGCAGAAAATGCATATCTGAGCTGGAAACCCCACGAAAATCAAGATATCGCCGGTTCTGCATATCAAACGCCCTGTGGAGTGATGAAAACACCAGATAACGTGTTTCTCGCATTAAATAGCTCGAATAGAGCTATCTCGATGATTCTGCATACTTCTGACAGAAGACTCACCAAGATTATCGCAGAGAATGCATATTTTAGCTGGAAACCCCACGAAAACCAAGTTATCGGCTGCTCTACATATCAGACGCACTGTGGAGTGGACAAAACACCAGAAAACTTGTTTTTTCGCATTAAATAGTTCGAAACGAGCGACCTAGATGATTCTGCGTACTTCTCATTGATGAAACACGAAGATAATCGCAGAAAATGCATATCTCAGCTGGAAACCCCACGAAAACCAAGTAATCGGCGGCCCTACATATCAAACGCACTGTGGAGGGGCCAAAACACCAGAAAACTTGTTTTTTCGCATTACATAGCTCGAAACGAGCGATCTAGATGATTCTGCATACTTCTGACAGAAGTCTCACCAAGATTATCGCAGAAAATGCATATCTCAGCTGGAAACCCCACGAAAAATAAGATATCGCCGGTTCAGCATATCAAACGCCCTGTGGACTGATGAAAACACCAGATAACGTGTTTCTCGCATTAAATAGCTCGAATAGAGCGATCTCGATGATTCTGCATACTTCTGACAGAAGACTCACCAAGATTATCGCAGAAAATGCATATCTCAGCTGGAAACCCCACGAAAACCAAGATATCGCCGGTTCTGCATATCAGACGCACTGTGGAGTGGTGAAAACACCAGAAAACGTGTTTCTCGCATTAACTAGCTCGAAAAGAGCGATCTAGATGAGTCTGCATACTTCTGACAAAAGACCCACCAAGATTATCGCAGAAAATGCATATCTCAGCTTGAAACCCGACGAAAACAAAAATATCGCCGGTTCTGCATATCAAACCAACTGTGGAGTGGTGAAAACACCAGATAACGTGTTTCTCGCATTAAATAGATCGAAAAGTGCAATCTCGATGATTCTGCATACTTCTAACAGAAGTCTCACCAAGATTATCGCAGAAAAAGCATATCTAAGCTTGAAACCCGACGAAAACCAAAATATCTCCGGTTGTGCATATCCAACGCACTGTGGAGTGGTGAAAACACCAGATAACGTGTTTCTCGCATTAAGTAGCTCGACAAGTGCGATCTCGATGATTCTGCATACTTCTGACAGAAGACTCACCAAGATTATCGCAGAGAATGCATATTTTAGCTGGAAACCCCACGAAAACCAAGTTATCGGCTGCTCTACATATCAGACGCACTGTGGAGTGGACAAAACACCAGAAAACTTGTTTTTTCGCATTAAATAGTTCGAAACGAGCGACCTAGATGATTCTGCGTACTTCTCATTGATGAAACACGAAGATAATCGCAGAAAATGCATATCTCAGCTGGAAACCCCACGAAAATCAAGATATCGGCGGCTCTACATATCAAACGCACTGTGGAGTGGTCAAAACACCAGAAAAATTGTTTTTTCGCATTAAATAGCTCGAAACGAGCGATCTAGATGATTCTGCATACTTCTGACTAAAGTCTTACCAAGATTATCGCAGAAAATGCATATCTCTGCTGGAAACCCGACGAAAACCAAGATATCGCCGGTTCTGCATATCAGACGCACTGTGGAGTGGTGAAAACACCCGAAAACGTATTTCTCGCATTAAATTGCTCGAAAAGAGCGATCTAGATGATTCTGCATACTTCTGACAGAAGACTCACCAAGATAATCGCAGAAAATGGATATTTCAGCTGGAAACCCCACGAAAACCAAGATATCGCCGGTTCTGCATATCAGACGCTCCGTGGAGTGGTGAAAACACCAGAAAACGTGTTTCTCGCATTAACTAGCTCGAAAAGAGCGTTCTTGATGATCCTGCATACTTCTCACAGATGAAACACCAAGATTATCGCAGGAAATGCATATTTCAGCTGGAAACCCCACGAAAACCAAGTTATCGGCGGCTCTACATATCAAACGCACTGTGGAGTGGTAAAAACACCAGAAAACTTGTTTTTTCGCATTAAATAGCTCGAAACGAGCGATCTAGATGATTCTGCATACTTCTGACAGAAGTCTCACCAAGATTATCGCAGAAAATGCATATCTCATCTGGAAACCCCACGAAAATCAAGATGTCGCCGGTTCTGCATATCAGACGCGCTGTGGAGTGATGAAAACACCAGATCACGAGTTTCTCGCATTAAATAGCTCGAAACGAGCGATCTAGATGAGTCTGCATACTTCTGACAGAAGTCTCACCAAGATTATCGCAGAAAATGCATATCTCAGCTGGAAACCCCACGAAAACCAAGATATCGCCGGTTCTGCATATCAGCCGCACCGTGGAGTGGTGAAAACACCAGAAAACGTGTTACTCGCATTAACTAGCTCGACAAGAGCGTTCTGGATGATTCTGCATACTTCTCATAGATGAAACACCAAGATTATCGCAGAAAATGCATATTCCAGCTGGAAACCCCACTTAAACCAAGTTATCGGCGGCTCTACATATTAAACGCACTGTGGAGTGGCCAAAACACCAGAAATGTGTTTCTCGCATTAAATAGCTCGAAAAGAGCGATCTAGATGATTCTGCATACTTCTGACAGAAGACTCACCAAGATTATCGCAGAAAATGCATATCTCAGCTGGAAACCCCACGAAAACCAAGATATCGCCGGTTCTGCATATCAGACGCACTGTGGAGTGGTGAAAACAGCAGAAAACGTGTTTCTCGCATTAACTAGCTCGAAAAGAGCGTTCTCGATGCTTCCGTATACTTCTCATAGATGAAACACAAAGATTATCGCAGAAAATGCATATTTCAGCTAGAAACCCCACGAAAACCAAGTTATCGGCGGCTCTACATATCAAACGCACTGTGGAGTGGTCAAAACACCAGAAATCTTGTTTTTTCGCATTAAATAGCTCGAAGCGAGCGATCTAGATGATTCTGCATACTTCTGACTGAAGTCTAACCAATATTATCGCAGAAAATGCATATCGGAGCTTGAAACCCGACCGAAACCAAGATATCTCCGTTTCTGCATATCAAATGTACTGTGGAGTGGTGAATACACCAGAAAACGTGTTTCTCGCAGTAAATTGCTCGAAAAGAGCGTTCTGGATGATTCTGCATACTTCTGACAGAAGTCTCACCAAGATAATCGCAGAAAATGGATATTTCAGCTGGAAACCCCACGAAAACCAAGATATCGCCGGTTCTGCATATCAGACGCTCCGTGGAGTGGTGAAAACACCAGAAAACGTGTTTCTCGCATTAACTAGCTCGAAAAGAGCGTTCTTGATGATCCTGCATACTTCTCACAGATGAAACACCAAGATTATCGCAGGAAATGCATATTTCAGCTGGAAACCCCACGAAAACCAAGTTATCGGCGGCTCTACATATCAAACGCACTGTGGAGTGGTAAAAACACCAGAAAACTTGTTTTTTCGCATTAAATAGCTCGAAACGAGCGATCTAGATGATTCTGCATACTTCTGACAGAAGTCTCACCAAGATTATCGCAGAAAATGCATATCTCATCTGGAAACCCCACGAAAATCAAGATGTCGCCGGTTCTGCATATCAGACGCGCTGTGGAGTGATGAAAACACCAGATCACGAGTTTCTCGCATTAAATAGCTCGAAACGAGCGATCTAGATGAGTCTGCATACTTCTGACAGAAGTCTCACCAAGATTATCGCAGAAAATGCATATCTCAGCTGGAAACCCCACGAAAACCAAGATATCGCCGGTTCTGCATATCAGCCGCACCGTGGAGTGGTGAAAACACCAGAAAACGTGTTACTCGCATTAACTAGCTCGACAAGAGCGTTCTGGATGATTCTGCATACTTCTCATAGATGAAACACCAAGATTATCGCAGAAAATGCATATTCCAGCTGGAAACCCCACTTAAACCAAGTTATCGGCGGCTCTACATATTAAACGCACTGTGGAGTGGCCAAAACACCAGAAATGTGTTTCTCGCATTAAATAGCTCGAAAAGAGCGATCTAGATGATTCTGCATACTTCTGACAGAAGACTCACCAAGATTATCGCAGAAAATGCATATCTCAGCTGGAAACCCCACGAAAACCAAGATATCGCCGGTTCTGCATATCAGACGCACTGTGGAGTGGTGAAAACAGCAGAAAACGTGTTTCTCGCATTAACTAGCTCGAAAAGAGCGTTCTCGATGCTTCCGTATACTTCTCATAGATGAAACACAAAGATTATCGCAGAAAATGCATATTTCAGCTAGAAACCCCACGAAAACCAAGTTATCGGCGGCTCTACATATCAAACGCACTGTGGAGTGGTCAAAACACCAGAAATCTTGTTTTTTCGCATTAAATAGCTCGAAGCGAGCGATCTAGATGATTCTGCATACTTCTGACTGAAGTCTAACCAATATTATCGCAGAAAATGCATATCGGAGCTTGAAACCCGACCGAAACCAAGATATCTCCGTTTCTGCATATCAAATGTACTGTGGAGTGGTGAATACACCAGAAAACGTGTTTCTCGCAGTAAATAGCTCGAAACGAGCGTTCTGGATGATTCTGCATACTTCTCATAGATGAAACACAAAGATTATCGCAGAAAATACATATCTTAGCTGGAAACCCCACGAAAACCAAGTAATCGGCGGCTCTACATATCAAACGCACTGTGGAGTGGCCAAAACACCAGACAACTTGTTTTTTCGCATTAAATAGCTCGAAACCAGCGATCTAGATAATTCAGCATACTTCTGACTAAAGTCACACCATGATTATCGCAGAAAATGCATATCTGAGCTGGAAACCCCACGAAAATCAAGATATCGCCGGTTCTGCATATCAAACGCCCTGTGGAGTGATGAAAACACCAGATAACGTGTTTCTCGCATTAAATAGCTCGAATAGAGCGATCTCGATGATTCTGCATACTTCTGACAGAAGACTCACCAAGATTATCGCAGAGAATGCATATTTTAGCTGGAAACCCCACGAAAACCAAGTTATCGGCGGCTCTACATATCAAACGCACTGTGGAGTGGTCAAAACACCAGAAAACATGTTTTTTCGCATTAAATAGTTCGAAACGAGCGACCTAGATGATTCTGCGTACTTCTCATAGATGAAACACCAAGATTATCGCAGAAAATGCATATCTCAGCTGGAAACCCCACGAAAACCAAGATATCGCCGGTTCTGCATATCAGACGCACTGTGGAGTGGTGAAAACAGCAGAAAACGTGTTTCTCGCATTAACTAGCTCGAAAAGAGCGTTCTCGATGCTTCCGTATACTTCTCATAGATGAAACACAAAGATTATCGCAGAAAATGCATATTTCAGCTAGAAACCCCACGAAAACCAAGTTATCGGCGGCTCTACATATCAAACGCACTGTGGAGTGGTCAAAACACCAGAAATCTTGTTTTTTCGCATTAAATAGCTCGAAGCGAGCGATCTAGATGATTCTGCATACTTCTGACTGAAGTCTAACCAATATTATCGCAGAAAATGCATATCGGAGCTTGAAACCCGACCGAAACCAAGATATCTCCGTTTCTGCATATCAAATGTACTGTGGAGTGGTGAATACACCAGAAAACGTGTTTCTCGCAGTAAATAGCTCGAAACGAGCGTTCTGGATGATTCTGCATACTTCTCATAGATGAAACACAAAGATTATCGCAGAAAATACATATCTTAGCAGGAAACCCCACGAAAACCAAGTAATCGGCGGCTCTACATATCAAACGCACTGTGGAGTGGCCAAAACACCAGAAAACATGTTTTTTCGCATTAAATAGTTCGAAACGAGCGACCTAGATGATTCTGCGTACTTCTCATAGATGAAACACCAAGATTATCGCAGAAAATGCATATCTCAGCTGGAAACCCCACGAAAATCAAGATATCGCCGGTTCTGCATTTCAAGCGCCCTGTGGAGTGATGAAAACACCAGATAACGTGTTTCTCGCATTAAATAGCTCGAATAGAGCGATCTCGATGATTCTGCATTCCCTTGACAGAAGACTCACCAAGATTATCGCAGAAAATGCATATCTCATCTGGAAACCCCACAAAAATCAAGATGTCGCCGGTTCTGCATATCAGACGCCCTGTGGAGTGCTGAAAACACCAGATAACGTGTTTCTCGCATTAAATAGCTCGAATAGAGCGATCTCGATGATTCTGCATACTTCTGACTAAAGTCTCACCAAGATTATCGCAGAAAATGCATATTTCAGCTGGAAACCCCACGAAAACCAAGTTATCGGCGGCTCTACATATCAAACGCACTGTGGAGTGGTCAAAACACCAGAAAACTTGTTTTTTCGCATTAAATAGCTCGAAACGAGCGTTCAGGATGATTCTGCATACTTCTCATAGATGAAACACAAAGATTATTGCAGAAAATGCATATTTCAGCTGGAAACCCCACGAAAACCAAGTAATCGGCGGCTCTACATATCAAACGCACTGTGGAGTGGCCAAAACACCAGAAAACTTGCTTTTTCGCATTAAATAGCTCGAATTGAGCGATCTAGATGATTCTGCATACTTCTGACAGTAGTCTCACCAAGATTATCGCAGAAAATGCATATCTCAGCTGGAAACCCCACGAAAAATAAGATATCGCCGGTTCAGCATATCAAACGCCCTGTGGAGTGATGAAAACACCAGATAACGTGTTTCTCGCATTAAATAGCTCGAATAGAGCGATCTCGACGATTCTGCATACTTCTGACAGAAGACTCACCAAGATTATCGCAGAAAATGCATATCTCAGCTGGAAACCCCACGAAAACCAAGATATCGCCGGTTCTGCATATCAGACGCACTGTGGAGTGGTGCAAACACCAGCAAACGTGTTTCTCGCATTAACTAGCTCAAAAAGAGCGTTCTCGATGATTCTGCATACTTCTCATAGATGAAACACCAAGATTATCGCAGAAAATGCATATCTCAGCTGGAAACCCCACGAAAAATAATATATCGCCGGTTCAGCATATCAAACGCCCTGTGGAGTGATGAAAACACCAGATAACGTGTTTCTCGCATTAAATAGCTCGAATAGAGCGATCTCGATGATTCTGCATACTTCTGACAGTAAACTCACCAAGATTATCGCAGAAAATGCATATCTCAGCTGGAAACCCCACGAAAACCAAGATATCGCCGGTTCTGCATATCAGACGCACTGTGGAGTGGTGCAAACACCAGAAAACGTGTTTCTCGCATTAACTAGCTCAAAAAGAGCGTTCTCGATGATTCTGCATACTTCTCATAGATGAAACACCAAGATTATCGCAGAAAATGCATATTTCAGCTGGAAACGCCACGTAAACCAAGTTATCGGCGGCTCTACATATTAAACGCACTGTGGAGTAGCCAAAACACCAGAAAACTTGTTTTTTCGCATTAAATAGCTGGAAACGAGCGATCTAGATGATTCTGCATACTTCTGACTAAAGTCTCACCAAGATTATCTCAGAAAATGCATATCTCAGCTTGAAACCCGACGAAAACCATGATGTCGCCGCTTCTGCATATCAAACGCACTGTGGGGTGGTGAAAACACCAGAAGTGTGTTTCTCGCATTAAATAGCTCGAAAAGAGCGATCTAGATGATTCTGCATCCTTCTGACAGAAGTCTCACCAAGATTATCGCAGAAAATGCATTTCTCAGCTGGAACCCCCCGAAAACCAAGATATCGCCGGTTCGGCATATCAGACGCACTGTGGAGTGGTGAAAACACCAGAAAACGTGTTTCTCGCATTAACTAGCTCGAAAAGAGCGTTCTCGATGATTCCGCATACTTCTCATAGATGAAACACAAAGATTATCGCAGAAAATGCATATTTCAGCTGGAAACCCCACGTAAACCAAGTTATCGGCGGCTCTACACATTAAACGCACTGTGGAGTCTCCAAAACACCAGAAAACTTGTTTTTTCGCATTAAAGAGCTCGAAACGAGCGATCTAGATGATTCTGCATACTTCTGACTAAAGTCTCACCAAGATTATCGCAGAAAATGCATATCTCAGCTTGAAACCCGACGAAAACCACGATGTCGCCGGTTCTGCATATCAAACGCACTGTGGGGTGGTGAAAACACCAGAAAACGTGTTTCTCGCATTAACTAGCTCGAAAAGAGCGTTCTCGATGATTCCGCATACTTCTCATAGATGAAACACAAAGATTATCGCAGAAAATGCATATTTCAGCTGGAAACCACACGTAAACCAAGTTATCGGCGGCTCTACACATTAAACGCACTGTGGAGTCTCCAAAACACCAGAAAACGTGTTTCTCGCATTAAATAGCTCGAAAAGAGCGATCTAGATGATTCTGCATACTTCTGACAGAAGACTCTCCAAGATTATCGCAGAAAATGCATATCTGAGCTGGAAACCCCACGAAAACCAAGATATCGCCGGTTCTGCATATCAGACGCACTGTGGAGTGGTGAATACACCAGAAAACGTGTTTCTCGCATTAAATAGCTCGAAACGAGCGTTCTGGATGATTCTGCATACTTCTCATAGATGAAACACAAAGATTATCGCAGAAAATACATATCTCCGCTGGAAACCCCACGAAAACCAAGTTATCGGCGGCTCTACATATCAAACGCACTGTGGAGTGGTCAAAGCACCAGAAAACTTGTTTTTTCGCATTAAATAGTTCGAAACGAGCGACCTAGATGATTCTGCATCCTTCTCATAGATGAAACACCAAGATTATCGCAGAAAATGCATATTTCAGCTGGAAACCCCACGAAAATGAAGATATCGCCGGTTCTGCATATCAAACGCCCTGTGGAGTGGTGAAAACACCAGAAAACGTGTTACTCGCATTTCCTAGCTCGAAAAGAGCGTTCTGGATGATTCTGCATACTTCTCATAGATGAAACACCAAGATTATCGCAGAAAATGCATATCTCAGCTGGGAACCCCACGAAAACCAAGTTCTCGGCGACTCTACATATCAAACGCACTGTGGAGTGGTCAAAACACCAGAAAACTTGTTTTTTCGCATCTAATAGCTCGAAACGAGCGATCTAGATGATTCTGCATACTTCTGACTAAAGTCTCACCAAGATTATCGCAGAAAATGCATATCTCAGCATGAAACCCGACCGAAACCAAGATATCTCCGTTACTGCATGTCAAACGCCCTGTGGAGTGATGAAAACACCAGATAACGTGTTTCTCGCATTAAATAGCTCGAATAGAGCGATCTCGATGATTCTGCATACTTCTGACAGAAGACTCACCAAGATTATCGCAGGAAATGCATATTTCAGCTGGAAACCCCACGAAAACCAAGTTATCGGCGGCTCTTCATATCAAACGCACTGTGGAGTGGTCAAAGCACCAGAAAACTTGTTTTTTCGCATTAAATAGTTCGAAACGAGCGACCTAGATGATTCTGCATACTTCTCATAGATGAAACACCAAGATTATCGCAGAAAATGCATATTTCAGCTGGAAACTCCACGAAAATGAAGATATCGCCGGTTCTGCATATCAAACGCCCTGTGGAGTGATGAAAACACCAGATAACGTGTTTCTCTCATTAAATAGCTCGAATAGAGGGATCTCGATGATTCTGCATACTTCTGATAGAAGACTCAACAAGATTATCGCAGAGAATGCATATTTTAGCTGGAAACCCCACGAAAACCAAGTAATCGGCGGCTCTACATATCAAACGCACTGTGGAGTGGCCAAAACACCAGAAAACTTGTTTTTTCGCATTAAATAGCTCGAAACCAGCGATCTAGATAATTCTGCATACTTCTGACTAAAGTCACACCAAGATTATCGCAGAAAATGCATATCTCATCTGGAAACCCCACGAAAATCAAGATGTCGCCGGTTCTGCATATCAGACGCCCTGTGGAGTGCTGAAAACACCAGGTAACGTGTTTCTCGCATTAAATAGCTCGAATAGAGCGATCTCGATGATTCTGCATACTTCTGACAGAAGACTCACCAAGATTATCGCAGGAAATGCATATTTCAGCTGGAAACCCCACGAAAACCAAGTTATCGGCGGCTCTTCATATCAAACGCACTGTGGAGTGGTCAAAGCACCAGAAAACTTGTTTTTTCGCATTAAATAGTTCGAAACGAGCGAACTAGATGATTCTGCATACTTCTCATAGATGAAACACCAAGATTATCGCAGAAAATGCATATTTCAGCTGGAAACTCCACGAAAATGAAGATATCGCCGGTTCTGCATATCAAACGCCCTGTGGAGTGATGAAAACACCAGATAACGTGTTTCTCTCATTAAATAGCTCGAATAGAGCGATCCCGATGATTCTGCATACTTCTCATAGATGAAACACCAAGATTATCGCAGAAAATGCATATCTCAGCTTGAAACCCGACCGAAACCAAGATATCTCCGTTACTGCATGTCAAACGTACTGTGGAGTGGAGAATACACCAGAAAACGTGTTTCTCGCATTAAATAGCTCGAAAAGAGCGATCTAGATGATTCTGCATACTTCTGACAGAAGACTCACCAAGATTATCGCAGAAAATGGTTATTTCAGCTGGAAACCCCACGAAAACCAAGATATCGCCGGTTCTGCATATCAAACGCACTGTGGGGTGGTGAAAACACCAGAAAACGTGTTACTCGCATTTCCTAGCTCGAAAAGAGCGTTCTGGATGATTCTGCATACTTCTCATAGATGAAACACCAAGATTATCGCAGAAAATGCATATCTCAGCTGGGAACCCCACGAAAACCAAGTTCTCGGCGACTCTACATATCAAACGCACTGTGGAGTGGTCAAAACACCAGAAAACTTGTTTTTTCGCATCTAATAGCTCGAAACGAGCGATCTAGATGATTCTGCATACTTCTGACTAAAGTCTCACCAAGATTATCGCAGAAAATGCATATCTCAGCTTGAAACCCGACCGAAACCAAGATATCTCCGTTACTGCATGTCAAACGCCCTGTGGAGTGATGAAAACACCAGATAACGTGTTTCTCGCATTAAATAGCTCGAATAGAGCGATCTCGATGATTCTGCATCCTTCTGACAGAAGACTCACCATGATTATCGCAGGAAATGCATATTTCAGCTGGAAACCCCACGAAAACCAAGTTACCGGCGGCTCTACAAATCAAGCGCACTGTGGAGTGGTCAAAACATCAGAAAACTTGTTTTTTCGCATTAAATAGTTCGAAACGGGCGACTTAGATGATTCTGCATACTTCTCATAGATGAAACACCAAGATTATCGCAGAAAATGCATATTTCAGCTGGAAACCCCACGAAAATCAAGATATCGCCGGTTCTGCATATCCATCGCCCTGTGGAGTGATGAAAACACCAGATAACGTGTTTCTCGCATTAAATAGCTCGAATAGAGGGATCTCGATGATTCTGCATACTTCTGACTGAAGTCTCACCAAGATTATCGCAGAAAATGCATATTTCAGCTGGAAACCCCACGAAAATCAAGATATCGCCGGTTCTGCATATCAGACGCACTGTGGAGTGGTGAAAACACCAGATAACGTGTTTCTCGCATTAAATAGCTCGAATAGAGCGATCTCGATGATTCTGCATACTTCAGACAGAAGTCTCACCAATATTATCGCAGAAAATGCATATCTCAGCTTGAAACATCACGAAAATCAAGATGTCGCCGGTTCTGCATATCAAACGCACTGTGGGGTGGTGAAAACACCAGAAAACGTGTTTCTCGCATTAAATAGCTCGAAAAGAGCGATCTAGATGATTCTGCACACTTCTGACAGAGCACTCACCAAGATTGTCGCCGAAAAAGCATATCTCAGCTGGATACCCCACGAAAATCAAGATATCGCCGGTTCTGCATATCAAGCTCCCTGTGGAGTGATGAAAACACCAGATAACGTGTTTCTCGCATTAAATAGCTCGAATAGAGCGATCTCGATGATTCTGCTTACTCCTGACAGAAGACTCACCATAATTATCGCAGGTAATGCATATTTCTGCTGGAAACCCCACGAAAACCAAGTTATCGGCGGCTCTACATATCAAACGCACTGTGGAGTGGTCAAAACACCAGATAACGTGTTTCTCGCATTAAGTAGCTCGAATAGAGCGATCTCGATGATTCTGCATACTTCTGACAGAAGACTCACCAAGATTATCGCAGAAAATGCATATCTCCGCTGGAAACCCCACGACAACCAAGATATCGCCGGTTCTGCATATCAGACGCACCGTGGAGTAGTGAAAACACCAGAAAACGTGTTACTCGCATTAACTAGCTCGAAAAGAGCGTTCTGGATGATTCTGCATACTTCTCATAGATGAAACACAGAGATTATCGCAGAAAATGCATATTTCAGCAGGAAACTCCACGAAAACCAAGTTATCGGCGGCTCTACATATCAAACGCACAGTGGAGTGGTCAAAACACCAGATAACGTGTTTCTCGAATTGAATAGCTCGAATAGAGCGATCCCGATGATTCTGCATACTTCTCATAGATGAAACACAAAGATTATCGCAGTAAATGCATATTTCAGCTGGAAACCCCACGAAAACCAAGTTATCGGCGGCTCTACGTATCAAACGCACTGTTGGAGTGGTCAAAACACCAGATAACGTGTTTCTCGCATTAAATAGCTCGAAAAGAGCGATCTAGATGATTCTGCATACGTCTGACAGAAGACGCACCAAGATTATCGCAGAAAATGCATATCTCAGCTGGAAACCCCACGAAAACCAAGTTATCGCCGGTTCTGCATATCAGACGCACCGTGGAGTGGTGAAAACACCTGACAACTTGTTTTTTCGCATTAAATTGCTCGAAACGAGCGATCTAGATGATTTTGCATACTTCTGACAGAAGACTCACCATAATTATCGCAGGTAATGCATATTTCTGCTGGAAACCCCACGAAAACCAAGTTATCGGCGGCTCTACATATCAAACGCACTGTGGAGTGGTCAAAACACCAGATAACGTGTTTCTCGCATTAAATAGCTCGAAAAGAGCGATATCGATGATACTGCATACTTCGGACAGAAGACTCACCATAATTATCGCAGGTAATGCATATTTCTGCTGGAAACCCCACGAAAACCAAGTTATCGGCGGCTCTACATATCAAACGCACTGTGGAGTGGTCAAAACACCAGAAAACGTGTTTCTCGCATTAACTAGCTCGAAAAGAGCGTTCTTGATGATTCTGCATACTTCTCATAGATGAAACACCAAGATTATCGCAGAAAATGCATATTTCAGCTGGAAACCCCACGAAAACCAAGTAATCGGCGGCTCTACATATCAAGCGCACTGTGGAGTGGTCAAAACAGCAGATAACGTGTTTCTCGCATTAAATAGCTCGAAAAGAGCGATATCGATGATACTGCATACTTCGGACAGAAGTCTCACCAATATTATCACAGAAAATGCATATCTCTGCTGGAAACACCACGAAAATCAAGATGTCGCCGGTTCTGCATATCAAACGCACTGTGGGGTGGTGAAAACACCAGAAAACGTGTTTCTCGCATTAAATAGCTCGAAAAGAGCGATCTAGATGATTCTGCACACTTCTGACAGAGCACTCACCAAGATTGTCGCAGAAAAAGCATATCTCAGCTGGATACCCCACGAAAATCAAGATATCGCCGGTTCTGCATATCAAACGCCCTGTGGAGTGATGAAAACACCAGATAACGTGTTTCTCGCATTAAATAGCTCGAATAGAGCGATCTCGATGATTCTGCATACTTCTGACAGAAGACTCACCATAATTATCGCAGGTAATGCATATTTCTGCTGGAAACCCCACGAAAACCAAGTTAT
Source organism: Anthophora plumipes (assembly GCA_951804975.1). Taxonomy (NCBI): domain Eukaryota; kingdom Metazoa; phylum Arthropoda; class Insecta; order Hymenoptera; family Apidae; genus Anthophora; species Anthophora plumipes. Next base: position 10,410,520 of record CATORF010000207.1, read on the forward strand.
CGGCGGCTCTACATATCAAACGCACTGTGGAGTGGTCAAAACACCATATAACGTGTTTCTCGCATTAAGTAGCTCGACTAGAGCGATATCGATGATTCTGCATACTTCTGACAGAAGACTCACCAAGATTATCGCAGAAAATGCATATCTCAGCTGGAAACCCCACGAAAACCAAGTTATCGCCGGTTCTGCATATCAGACGCACCGTGGAGTGGTGAAAACACCTGAAAACGTGTTTCTCGCATTAAATAGCTCGAAAAGAGCGATCTAGATGATTCTGCACACTTCTCACAGAGCACTCACCAAGATTGTCGCAGAAAAAGCATATCTCAGCTGGACACCCCACGAAAATCAAGATATCGCCGGTTCTGCATATCAAACGCCCTGTGGAGTGATGAAAACACCAGATAACGTGTTTCTCGCATTAACTAGCTCGAAAAGAGCGTTCTGGATGATTCTGCATACTTCTCATAGATGAAACACAGAGATTATCGCAGAAAATGCATATTTCAGCAGGAAACTCCACGAAAACCAAGTTATCGGCGGCACTACATATCAAACGCACTGTGGAGTGGTCAAAACACCAGATAACGTGTTTCTCGAATTGAATAGCTCGAATAGAGAGATCCCGATGATTCTGCATACTTCTCATAGATGAAACACAAAGATTATCGCAGTAAATGCATATTTCAGCTGGAAACACCACGAAAACCAAGTTATCGGCGGCTCTACGTATCAAACGCACTGTTGGAGTGGTCAAAACACCAGATAACGTGTTTCTCGCATTAAATAGCTCGAAAAGAGCGATCTAGATGATTCTGCATACTTCTGACAGAAGACGCACCAAGATTATCGCAGAAAATGCATATCTCAGCTGGAAACCCCACGAAAACCAAGTTATCGCCGGTTCTGCATATCAGACGCACCGTGGAGTGGTGAAAACACCTGAAAACGTGTTTCTCGCATTAAATAGCTCAAAAAGAGCGATCTAGATGATTCTGCATACTTCTGACAGAAGACTCACCAAGATTATCGCAGAAAATGCATATCTCAGCTGGAAACCCCACGAAAACCAAGATATCGCCGGTTCTGCATATCAGACGCACTGTGGAGTGATGAAAACACCAGATAACGTGTTTCTCGCATTAAATAGCTCGAATAGAGCGATCTCGATGATTCTGCATACTTCTGAAAGAAGACTCACCAAGATTATCGCAGTAAATTCATATCTCAGCTGGAAACCCCACGAAAACCAAGATATCGCCGGTTCTGCATATCAGACGCACTGTGGAGTGATGAAAACACCAGATAACGTGTTTCTCGCATTAAATAGCTCGAAAAGAGCGATCTAGATGATTCTGCACACTTCTGACAGAGCACTCACCAAGATTGTCGCAGAAAAAGCATATCTCAGCTGGATACCCCACGAAAATCAAGATATCGCCGGTTCTGCATATCAAACGCCCTGTGGAGTGATGAAAACACCAGATAACGTGTTTCTCGCATTAAATAGCTCGAATAGAGCGATCTCGATGATTCTGCATACTTCTGACAGAAGACTCACCATAATTATCGCAGGTAATGCATATTTCTGCTGGAAACCCCACGAAAACCAAGTTATCGGCGGCTCTACATATCAAACGCACTGTGGAGTGGTCAAAACACCAGATAACGTGTTTCTCGAATTGAATAGCTCGAATAGAGCGATCCCGATGATTCTGCATACTTCTGACAGAAGACGCACCAAGATTATCGCAGAAAATGCATATCTCAGCTGGAAACCCCACGAAAACCAAGTTATCGCCGGTTCTGCATATCAGACGCACCGTGGAGTGGTGAAAACACCTGAAAACGTGTTTCTCGCATTAAATAGCTCAAAAAGAGCGATCTAGGTGATTCTGCATACTTCTGACAGAAGACTCACCAAGCTTATCGCAGAAAATGCATATCTCAGCTGGAAACCCCACGAAAACCAAGATATCGCCGGTTCTGCATATCAGACGCACTGTGGAGTGATGAAAACACCAGATAACGTGTTTCTCGCATTAAATAGCTCGAATAGAGCGATCTCGATGATTCTGCACACTTCTGACAGAGCACTCACCAAGATTGTCGCAGAAAAAGCATATCTCAGCTGGATACCCCACGAAAATCAAGATATCGCCGGTTCTGCATATCAAACGCCCTGTGGAGTGATGAAAACACCAGATAACGTGTTTCTCGCATTAAATAGCTCGAATAGAGCGATCTCGATGATTCTGCATACTTCTGACAGAGGTCTCACCAAGATTATCGCAGAAAATGCATATCTCAGCTGGAAACCCCACGAAAATCAAGATATCGCCGGTTCTGCATATCAAACGCCCTGTGGAGTGATGAAAACACCAGATAACGTGTTTCTCGCATTAAATAGCTCGAATAGAGCGATCTCGACGATTCTGCATACTTCTGACAGATGACTCAACAAGATTATCGCAGGAAATGCATATTTCAGCTGGAAACCCCACGAAAACCAAGTTATCGGCGGCTCTACATATCAAACGCACTGTGGAGTGGTGAAAACACCAGAAACCGTGTTTCTCGCATTAACTAGCTCGAAAAGAGCGTTCTGGATGATTCTGCATCCTTCTCGTAGATGAAACACAAAGATTATCGCAGAAAATGCATATTTCAGCTGGAAACCCCACGAAAACCAAGTTATCGGCGGCTCTACATATCAAACGCACTGTGGAGTGGTCAAAACACCACATAACGTGTTTCTCGCATTAAATAGCTCGAAAAGAGTGATATCGATGATTCTGCATACTTCGGACAGAAGTCTCACCAATATTATCGCAGAAAATGCATATCTCAGCTGGAAACCCCACGAAAACCAAGTTATCGCCGGTTCTGCATATCAGACGCACCGTGGAGTGGTGAAAACACCTGAAAACGTGTTTCTCGCATTAAATAGCTCGAAAAGAGCGATCTAGATGATTCTGCACACTTCTGACAGAGCACTCACCAAGATTGTCGCCGAAAAAGCATATCTCAGCTGGATACCCCACGAAAATCAAGATATCGCCGGTTCTGCATATCAAGCTCCCTGTGGAGTGATGAAAACACCAGATAACGTGTTTCTCGCATTAAATAGCTCGAATAGAGCGATCTCGATGATTCTGCTTACTCCTGACAGAAGACTCACCATAATTATCGCAGGTAATGCATATTTCTGCTGGAAACCCCACGAAAACCAAGTTATCGGCGGCTCTACATATCAAACGCACTGTGGAGTGGTCAAAACACCAGATAACGTGTTTCTCGCATTAAGTAGCTCGAATAGAGCGATCTCGATGATTCTGCATACTTCTGACAGAAGACTCACCAAGATTATCGCAGAAAATGCATATCTCAGCTGGAAACCCCACGACAACCAAGATATCGCCGGTTCTGCATATCAGACGCACCGTGGAGTGGTGAAAACACCAGAAAACGTGTTACTCGCATTAACTAGCTCGAAAAGAGCGTTCTGGATGATTCTGCATACTTCTCATAGATGAAACACAGAGATTATCGCAGAAAATGCATATTTCAGCAGGAAACTCCACGAAAACCAAGTTATCGGCGGCTCTACATATCAAACGCACAGTGGAGTGGTCAAAACACCAGATAACGTGTTTCTCGAATTGAATAGCTCGAATAGAGCGATCCCGATGATTCTGCATACTTCTCATAGATGAAACACAAAGATTATCGCAGTAAATGCATATTTCAGCTGGAAACCCCACGAAAACCAAGTTATCGGCGGCTCTACGTATCAAACGCACTGTTGGAGTGGTCAAAACACCAGATAACGTGTTTCTCGCATTAAATAGCTCGAAAAGAGCGATCTAGATGATTCTGCATACTTCTGACAGAAGACGCACCAAGATTATCGCAGAAAATGCATATCTCAGCTGGAAACCCCACGAAAACCAAGTTATCGCCGGTTCTGCATATCAGACGCACCGTGGAGTGGTGAAAACACCTGACAACTTGTTTTTTCGCATTAAATTGCTCGAAACGAGCGATCTAGATGATTTTGCATACTTCTGACAGAAGTCTCACCCAGATTATCGCAGAAAATGCATATCTCAGCTGGAAACCTCACGAAAATCAAGATGTCGCCGGTTCTGCATATCAAACGCACTGTGGAGTGGTGAAAACAACCAGATAACGTGTTTCTCGCATCAAATAGCTCGAAACGAGCGATCTAGGTAATTCTGCATACTTCTGAGAGAGGACTCACCAAGATTATCGCAGAAAAAGCATATCTCAGCTGGAAACCCCACGAAAATCAAGATATCGCCGGTTCTGCATATCAAACGCCCTGTGGAGTGATGAAAACACCAGATAACGTGTTTCTCGCATTAAATAGCTCGAATAGAGCGATCTCGATGATTCTGCATACTTCTGACAGAAGACTCAACAAGATTATCTCAGGAAATGCATATTACAGCTGGAAACCCCACGAAAACCAAGTTATCGGCGACTCTACATATCAAACGCACTGTGGAGTGGTCAAAACACCAGAAAACTTGTTTTTTCGCATTAAATAGCTCGAAACGAGCGATCTAGATGAATCTGCACACTTCTGACAGAAGTCTCACCAAGATTATCGCAGAAAATGCATATTTCAGCTGGAAACCCCACGAAAATCAAGATATCGCCGGTTCTGCATATCAGACGCACTGTGGAGTGGTGAAAACACCAGAAAACGTGTTTCTCGCATTAACTAGCTCGAAAAGAGCGTTCTTGATGATTCTGCATACTTCTCATAGATGAAACACCAAGATTATCGCAGAAAATGCATATTTCAGCTGGAAACCCCACGAAAACCAAGTAATCGGCGGCTCTACATATCAAGCGCACTGTGGAGTGGTCAAAACAGCAGATAACGTGTTTCTCGCATTAAATAGCTCGAAAAGAGCGATATCGATGATACTGCATACTTCGGACAGAAGTCTCACCAATATTATCACAGAAAATGCATATCTCTGCTGGAAACACCACGAAAATCAAGAAGTCGCCGGTTCTGCATATCAAACGCACTGTGGGGTGGTGAAAACACCAGAAAACGTGTTTCTCGCATTAAATAGCTCGAAAAGAGCGATCTAGATGATTCTGCACACTTCTGACAGAGCACTCACCAAGATTGTCGCAGAAAAAGCATATCTCAGCTGGATACCCCACGAAAATCAAGATATCGCCGGTTCTGCATATCAAACGCCCTGTGGAGTGATGAAAACACCAGATAACGTGTTTCTCGCATTAAATAGCTCGAATAGAGCGATCTCGATGATTCTGCATACTTCTGACAGAAGACTCACCATAATTATCGCAGGTAATGCATATTTCTGCTGGAAACCCCACGAAAACCAAGTTATCGGCGGCTCTACATATCAAACGCACTGTGGAGTGGTCAAAACACCAGATAACGTGTTTCTCGCATTAAGTAGCTCGACTAGAGCGATATCGATGATTCTGCATACTTCTGACAGAAGACTCACCAAGATTATCGCAGAAAATGCATATCTCAGCTGGAAACCCCACGAAAATCAAGATATCGCCGGTTCTGCATATCAGACGCACTGTGGAGTGGTGAAAACACCAGATAACGTGTTTCTCGCATTAACTAGCTCGAAAAGAGCGTTCTGGATGATTCTGCATACTTCTCATAGATGAAACACAGAGATTATCGCAGAAAATGCATATTTCAGCAGGAAACTCCACGAAAACCAAGTTATCGGCGGCACTACATATCAAACGCACTGTGGAGTGGTCAAAACACCAGATAACGTGTTTCTCGAATTGAATAGCTCGAATAGAGAGATCCCGATGATTCTGCATACTTCTCATAGATGAAACACAAAGATTATCGCAGTAAATGCATATTTCAGCTGGAAACACCACGAAAACCAAGTTATCGGCGGCTCTACGTATCAAACGCACTGTTGGAGTGGTCAAAACACCAGATAACGTGTTTCTCGCATTAAATAGCTCGAAAAGAGCGATATCGATGATACTGCATACTTCGGACAGAAGTCTCACCAATATTATCACAGAAAATGCATATCTCTGCTGGAAACACCACGAAAATCAAGAAGTCGCCGGTTCTGCATATCAAACGCACTGTGGGGTGGTGAAAACACCAGAAAACGTGTTTCTCGCATTAAATAGCTCGAAAAGAGCGATCTAGATGATTCTGCACACTTCTGACAGAGCACTCACCAAGATTGTCGCAGAAAAAGCATATCTCAGCTGGATACCCCACGAAAATCAAGATATCGCCGGTTCTGCATATCAAACGCCCTGTGGAGTGATGAAAACACCAGATAACGTGTTTCTCGCATTAAATAGCTCGAATAGAGCGATCTCGATGATTCTGCATACTTCTGACAGAAGACTCACCATAATTATCGCAGGTAATGCATATTTCTGCTGGAAACCCCACGAAAACCAAGTTATCGGCGGCTCTACATATCAAACGCACTGTGGAGTGGTCAAAACACCAGATAACGTGTTTCTCGCATTAAGTAGCTCGACTAGAGCGATATCGATGATTCTGCATACTTCTGACAGAAGACTCACCAAGATTATCGCAGAAAATGCATATCTCAGCTGGAAACCCCACGAAAATCAAGATATCGCCGGTTCTGCATATCAGACGCACTGTGGAGTGGTGAAAACACCAGATAACGTGTTTCTCGCATTAACTAGCTCGAAAAGAGCGTTCTGGATGATTCTGCATACTTCTCATAGATGAAACACAGAGATTATCGCAGAAAATGCATATTTCAGCAGGAAACTCCACGAAAACCAAGTTATCGGCGGCACTACATATCAAACGCACTGTGGAGTGGTCAAAACACCAGATAACGTGTTTCTCGAATTGAATAGCTCGAATAGAGAGATCCCGATGATTCTGCATACTTCTCATAGATGAAACACAAAGATTATCGCAGTAAATGCATATTTCAGCTGGAAACACCACGAAAACCAAGTTATCGGCGGCTCTACGTATCAAACGCACTGTTGGAGTGGTCAAAACACCAGATAACGTGTTTCTCGCATTAAATAGCTCGAAAAGAGCGATCTAGATGATTCTGCATACTTCTGACAGAAGACGCACCAAGATTATCGCAGAAAATGCATATCTCAGCTGGAAACCCCACGAAAACCAAGTTATCGCCGGTTCTGCATATCAGACGCACCGTGGAGTGGTGAAAACACCTGAAAACGTGTTTCTCGCATTAAATAGCTCAAAAAGAGCGATCTAGATGATTCTGCATACTTCTGACAGAAGACTCACCAAGATTATCGCAGAAAATGCATATCTCAGCTGGAAACCCCACGAAAACCAAGATATCGCCGGTTCTGCATTACAGACGCACTGTGGAGTGATGAAAACACCAGATAACGTGTTTCTCGCATTAAATAGCTCGAATAGAGCGATCTCGATGATTCTGCATACTTCTGAAAGAAGACTCACCAAGATTATCGCAGTAAATTCATATCTCAGCTGGAAACCCCACGAAAACCAAGATATCGCCGGTTCTGCATATCAGACGCACTGTGGAGTGATGAAAACACCAGATACCGTGTTTCTCGCATTAAATAGCTCGAAAAGAGCGATCTAGATGATTCTGCACACTTCTGACAGAGCACTCACCAAGATTGTCGCAGAAAAAGCATATCTCAGCTGGATACCCCACGAAAATCAAGATATCGCCGGTTCTGCATATCAAACGCCCTGTGGAGTGATGAAAACACCAGATAACGTGTTTCTCGCATTAAATAGCTCGAATAGAGCGATCTCGATGATTCTGCATACTTCTGACAGAAGACTCACCATAATTATCGCAGGTAATGCATATTTCTGCTGGAAACCCCACGAAAACCAAGTTATCGGCGGCTCTACATATCAAACGCACTGTGGAGTGGTCAAAACACCAGATAACGTGTTTCTCGAATTGAATAGCTCGAATAGAGCGATCCCGATGATTCTGCATACTTCTGACAGAAGACGCACCAAGATTATCGCAGAAAATGCATATCTCAGCTGGAAACCCCACGAAAACCAAGTTATCGCCGGTTCTGCATATCAGACGCACCGTGGAGTGGTGAAAACACCTGAAAACGTGTTTCTCGCATTAAATAGCTCAAAAAGAGCGATCTAGGTGATTCTGCATACTTCTGACAGAAGACTCACCAAGCTTATCGCAGAAAATGCATATCTCAGCTGGAAACCCCACGAAAACCAAGATATCGCCGGTTCTGCATATCAGACGCACTGTGGAGTGATGAAAACACCAGATAACGTGTTTCTCGCATTAAATAGCTCGAATAGAGCGATCTCGATGATTCTGCACACTTCTGACAGAGCACTCACCAAGATTGTCGCAGAAAAAGCATATCTCAGCTGGATACCCCACGAAAATCAAGATATCGCCGGTTCTGCATATCAAACGCCCTGTGGAGTGATGAAAACACCAGATAACGTGTTTCTCGCATTAAATAGCTCGAATAGAGCGATCTCGATGATTCTGCATACTTCTGACAGAGGTCTCACCATGATTATCGCAGGAAATGCATATTTCAGCTGGAAACCCCACGAAAACCAAGTTATCGGCGGCTCTACATATCAAACGCACTGTGGAGTGGTGAAAACACCAGAAACCGTGTTTCTCGCATTAACTAGCTCGAAAAGAGCGTTCTGGATGATTCTGCATCCTTCTCGTAGATGAAACACAAAGATTATCGCAGAAAATGCATATTTCAGCTGGAAACCCCACGAAAACCAAGTTATCGGCGGCTCTACATATCAAACGCACTGTGGAGTGGTCAAAACACCACATAACGTGTTTCTCGCATTAAATAGCTCGAAAAGAGTGATATCGATGATTCTGCATACTTCGGACAGAAGTCTCACCAATATTATCGCAGAAAATGCATATCTCAGCTGGAAACCCCACGAAAACCAAGTTATCGCCGGTTCTGCATATCAGACGCACCGTGGAGTGGTGAAAACACCTGAAAACGTGTTTCTCGCATTAAATAGCTCGAAAAGAGCGATCTAGATGATTCTGCACACTTCTGACAGAGCACTCACCAAGATTGTCGCAGAAAAAGCATATCTCAGCTGGATTCCCCACGAAAATCAAGATATCGCCGGTTCTGCATATCAAACGCCCTGTGGAGTGATGAAAACACCAGATAACGTGTTTCTCGCATTAAATAGCTCGAATAGAGCGATCTCGATGATTCTGCATACGTCTGACAGAAGACTCACCATAATTATCGCAGGTAATGCATATTTCTGCTGGAAACCCCACGAAAACCAAGTTATCGGCGGCTCTACATATCAAACGCACTGTGGAGTGGTCAAAACACCAGATAACGTGTTTCTCGCATTAAGTAGCTCGAATAGAGCGATCTCGATGATTCTGCATACCTCTGACAGAAGACTCACCAAGATTATCGCAGAAAATGCATATCTCAGCTGGAAACCCCACGACAACCAAGATATCGCCGGTTCTGCATATCAGACGCACCGTGGAGTGGTGAAAACACCAGAAAACGTGTTACTCGCATTAACTAGCTCGAAAAGAGCGTTCTGGATGATTCTGCATACTTCTCATAGATGAAACACAGAGATTATCGCAGAAAATGCATATTTCAGCAGGAAACTCCACGAAAACCAAGTTATCGGCGGTTCTGCATATCAGACGCACTGTGGAGTGATGAAAACACCAGATAACGTGTTTCTCGCATTAAATAGCTCGAATAGAGCGATCTCGATGATTCTGCATACTTCTGACAGAAGACTCACCAAGATTATCGCAGTAAATTCATATCTCAGCTGGAAACCCCACGAAAACCAAGATATCGCCGGTTCTGCATATCATACGCACTGTGGAGTGATGAATACACCAGATAATGTGTTTCTCGCATTAAATAGCTCGAAAAGAGCGATCTAGATGATTCTGCACACTTCTGACAGAGCACTCACCAAGATTGTCGCAGAAAAAGCATATCTCAGCTGGATACCCCACGAAAATCAAGATATCGCCGGTTCTGCATATGAAACGCCCTGTGGAGTGATGAAAACACCAGATAACGTGTTTCTCGCATTAAATAGCTCGAATAGAGCGATCTCGACGATTCTGCAACCTTCTGACAGATGACTCAACAAGATTATCGCAGGAAATGCATATTTCAGCTGGAAACCCCACGAAAACCAAGTTATCGGCGGCTCTACATATCAAACGCACTGTGGAGTGGTCAAAACACCAGATAACGTGTTTCTCGAATTGAATAGCTCGAATAGAGCGATCCCGATGATTCTGCATACTTCTCATAGATGAAACACAAAGATTATCGCAGTAAATGCATATTTCAGCTGGAAACACCACGAAAACCAAGTTATCGGCGGCTCTAAGTATCAAACGCACTGTTGGAGTGGTCAAAACACCAGATAACGTGTTTCTCGCATTAAATTGCTCGAAACGAGCGATCTAGATGATTCTGCATACTTCTGACAGAGGTCTCACCAAGATTATCGCAGAAAATGCATATCTCAGCTGGAAACCCCACGAAAATCAAGATATCGCCGGTTCTGCATATCAAACGCCCTGTGGAGTGATGAAAACACCAGATAACGTGTTTCTCGCATTAAATAGCTCGAATAGAGCGATCTCGACGATTCTGCATTCTTCTGACAGATGACTCAACAAGATTATCGCAGGAAATGCATATTTCAGCTGGAAACCCCACGAAAACCAAGTTATCGGCGGCTCTACATATCAAACGCACTGTGGGGTGGTGAAAACACCAGAAAACGTGTTTCTCGCATTAAATAGCTCGAAAAGAGCGATCTAGATGATTCTGCATACTTCTGACAGAAGACTCACCAAGATTATCGCAGAAAATGCATATCTCAGCTGGAAACCCCACGAAAACCAAGATATCGCCGGTTCTGCATATCAGACGCACTGTGGAGTGACGAAGACACCATATAACGTGTTTCTCGCATTAAATAGCTCGAATAGAGCGATCTCGATGATTCTGCATACTTCTGACAGAAGACTCACCAAGATTATCGCAGTAAATTCATATCTCAGCTGGAAACCCCACGAAAACCAAGATATCGCCGGTTCTGCATATCAGACGCACTGTGGAGTGGTGAAAACACAAGAAAACGTGTTTCTCGCATTAACTAGCTCGAAAAGAGCGTTCTGGATGATTCTGCATCCTTCTCGTAGATGAAACACAAAGATTATCGCAGAAAATGCATATTTCAGCTGGAAACCCCACGAAAACCAAGTTATCGGCGGCTCTACATATCAAACGCACTGTGGAGTGGTCAAAACACCACATAACGTGTTTCTCGCATTAAATAGCTCGAAAAGAGTGATATCGATGATTCTGCATACTACGGACAGAAGTCTCACCAATATTATCGCAGAAAATGCATATCTCAGCTGGAAACCCCACGAAAACCAAGATATCGCCGGTTCTGCATATCAAACGCCCTGTGGAGAGATGAAAACACCAGATAACGTGTTGCTCGCATTAAATAGCTCGAATAGAGCGATCTCGACGATTCTGCATACTTCTGACAGATGACTCAACAAGATTATCGCAGGAAATGCATATTTCAGCTGGAAACCCCACGAAAACCAAGTTATCGGCGGCTCTACATATCAAACGCACTGTGGGGTGGTGAAAACACCAGAAAACGTGTTTCTCGCATTAAATAGCTCGAAAAGAGCGATCTAGATGATTCTGCACACTTCTGACAGAGCACTCACCAAGATTGTCGCAGAAAAAGCATATCTCAGCTGGATACCCCACGAAAATCAAGATATCGCCGGTTCTGCATATCAAACGCCCTGTGGAGTGATGAAAACACCAGATAACGTGTTTCTCGCATTAAATAGCTCGAATAGAGCGATCTCGATGATTCTGCATACTTCTGACAGAAGACTCACCATAATTATCGCAGGTAATGCATATTTCTGCTGGAAACCCCACGAAAACCAAGTTATCGGCGGCTCTACATATCAAACGCACTGTGAAGTGGTCAAAACACCAGATAACGTGTTTCTCGAATTGAATAGCTCGAATAGAGCGATCCCGATGATTCTGCATACTTCTCATAGATGAAACACAAAGATTATCGCAGTAAATGCATATTTCAGCTGGAAACACCACGAAAACCAAGTTATCGGCGGCTCTAAGTATCAAACGCACTGTTGGAGTGGTCAAAACACCAGATAACGTGTTTCTCGCATTAAATTGCTCGAAACGAGCGATCTAGATGATTCTGCATACTTCTGACAGAGGTCTCACCAAGATTATCGCAGAAAATGCATATCTCAGCTGGAAACCCCACGAAAATCAAGATATCGCCGGTTCTGCATATCAAACGCCCTGTGGAGTGATGAAAACACCAGATAACGTGTTTCTCGCATTAAATAGCTCGAATAGAGCGATCTCGACGATTCTGCATACTTCTGACAGATGACTCAACAAGATTATCGCAGGAAATGCATATTTCAGCTGGAAACCCCACGAAAACCAAGTTATCGGCGGCTCTACATATCAAACGCACTGTGGGGTGGTGAAAACACCAGAAAACGTGTTTCTCGCATTAAATAGCTCGAAAAGAGCGATCTAGATGATTCTGCATACTTCTGACGGAAGACTCACCAAGATTATCGCAGAAAATGCATATCTCAGCTGGAAACCCCACGAAAACCAAGATATCGCCGGTTCTGCATATCAGACGCACTGTGGAGTGACGAAAACACCATATAACGTGTTTCTCGCATTAAATAGCTCGAATAGAGCGATCTCGATGATTCTGCATACTTCTGACAGAAGACTCACCAAGATTATCGCAGTAAATTCATATCTCAGCTGGAAACCCCACGAAAACCAAGATATCGCCGGTTCTGCATATCAGACGCACTGTGGAGTGGTGAAAACACAAGAAAACGTGTTTCTCGCATTAACTAGCTCGAAAAGAGCGTTCTGGATGATTCTGCATCCTTCTCGTAGATGAAACACAAAGATTATCGCAGAAAATGCATATTTCAGCTGGAAACCCCACGAAAACCAAGTTATCGGCGGCTCTACGTATCAAACGCACTGTTGGAGTGGTCAAAACACCACATAACGTGTTTCTCGCATTAAATAGCTCGAAAAGAGCGATCTAGATGATTCTGCATACTTCTGACAGAAGACGCACCAAGATTATCGCAGAAAATGCATATCTCAGCTGGAAACCCCACGAAAACCTAGTTATCGCCGGTTCTGCATATCAGACGCACCGTGGAGTGGTGAAAACACCTGAAAACGTGTTTCTCGCATTAAATAGCTCAAAAAGAGCGATCTAGATGATTCTGCATACTTCTGACAGAAGACTCACCAAGATTATCGCAGAAAATGCATATCTCAGCTGGAAACCCCACGAAAACCAAGATATCGCCGGTTCTGCATATCAGACGCACTGTGGAGTGATGAAAACACCAGATAACGTGTTTCTCGCATTAAATAGCTCGAATAGAGCGATCTCGATGATTCTGCATACTTCTGACAGAAGACTCACCATAATTATCGCAGGTAATGCATATTTCTGCTGGAAACCCCACGAAAACCAAGTTATCGGCGGCTCTACATATCAAACGCACTGTGAAGTGGTCAAAACACCAGATAACGTGTTTCTCGAATAGAATAGCTCGAATAGAGCGATCCCGATGATTCTGCATACTTCTCATAGATGAAACACAAAGATTATCGCAGTAAATGCATATTTCAGCTGGAAACACCACGAAAACCAAGTTATCGGCGGCTCTAAGTATCAAACGCACTGTTGGAGTGGTCAAAACACCAGATAACGTGTTTCTCGCATTAAATTGCTCGAAACGAGCGATCTAGATGATTCTGCATACTTCTGACAGAGGTCTCACCAAGATTATCGCAGAAAATGCATATCTCAGCTGGAAACCCCACGAAAATCAAGATATCGCCGGTTCTGCATATCAAACGCCCTGTGGAGTGATGAAAACACCAGATAACGTGTTTCTCGCATTAAATAGCTCGAATAGAGCGATCTCGACGATTCTGCATACTTCTGACAGATGACTCAACAAGATTATCGCAGGAAATGCATATTTCAGCTGGAAACCCCACGAAAACCAAGTTATCGGCGGCTCTACATATCAAACGCACTGTGGGGTGGTGAAAACACCAGAAAACGTGTTTCTCGCATTAAATAGCTCGAAAAGAGCGATCTAGATGATTCTGCATACTTCTGACAGAAGACTCACCAAGATTATCGCAGAAAATGCATATCTCAGCTGGAAACCCCACGAAAACCAAGATATCGCCGGTTCTGCATATCAGACGCACTGTGGAGTGACGAAAACACCACATAACGTGTTTCTCGCATTAAATAGCTCGAATAGAGCGATCTCGATGATTCTGCATACTTCTGACAGAAGACTCACCAATATTATCGCAGTAAATTCATATCTCAGCTGGAAACCCCACGAAAATCAAGATATCGCCGGTTCTGCATATCAAACGCCCTGTGGAGTGATGAAAACACCAGATAACGTGTTTCTCGCATTAAATAGCTCGAATAGAGCGATCTCGATGATTCTGCATACTTCTGACAGAAGACTCACCATAATTATCGCAGGTAATGCATATTTCTGCTGGAAACCCCACGAAAACCAAGTTATCGGCGGCTCTACATATCAAACGCACTGTGGAGTGGTCAAAACACCAGATAACGTGTTTCTCGAATTGAATAGCTCGAATAGAGCGATCCCGATGATTCTGCATACTTCTCATAGATGAAACACAAAGATTATCGCAGTAAATGCATATTTCAGCTGGAAACACCACGAAAACCAAGTTATCGGCGGCTCTATGTATCAAACGCACTGTTGGAGTGGTCAAAACACCAGATAACGTGTTTCTCGCATTAAATTGCTCGAAACGAGCGATCTAGATGATTCTGCATACTTCTGACAGAGGTCTCACCAAGATTATCGCAGAAAATGCATATCTCAGCTGGAAACCCCACGAAAATCAAGATATCGCCGGTTCTGCATATCAAACGCCCTGTGGAGTGATGAAAACACCAGATAACGTGTTTCTCGCATTAAATAGCTCGAATAGAGCGATCTCGACGATTCTGCATACTTCTGACAGATGACTCAACAAGATTATCGCAGGAAATGCATATTTCAGCTGGAAACCCCACGAAAACCAAGTTATCGGCGGCTCTACGTATCAAACGCACTGTGGAGTGGTGAAAACACCAGAAAACGTGTTTCTCGCATTAACTAGCTCGAAAAGAGCGTTCTGGATGATTCTGCATCCTTCTCGTAGATGAAACACAAAGATTATCGCAGAAAATGCATATTTCAGCTGGAAACCCCACGAAAACCAAGTTATCGGCGGCTCTACATATCAAACGCACTGTGGAGTGGTCAAAACACCACATAACGTGTTTCTCGCATTAAATAGCTCGAAAAGAGTGATATCGATGATTCTGCATACTTCGGGCAGAAGTCTCACCAATATTATCGCAGAAAATGCATATCTCAGCTGGAAACCCCACGAAAACCAAGTTATCGCCGGTTCTGCATATCAGACGCACCGTGGAGTGGTGAAAACACCTGAAAACGTGTTTCTCGCATTAAATAGCTCGAAAAGAGCGATCTAGATGATTCTGCACACTTCTGACAGAGCACTCACCAAGATTGCCGCAGAAAAAGCATATCTCAGCTGGATTCCCCACGAAAATCAAGATATCGCCGGTTCTGCATATCAAACGCCCTGTGGAGTGATGAAAACACCAGATAACGTGTTTCTCGCATTAAATAGCTCGAATAGAGCGATCTCGATGATTCTGCATACGTCTGACAGAAGACTCACCATAATTATCGCAGGTAATGCATATTTCTGCTGGAAACCCCACGAAAACCAAGTTATCGGCGGCTCTACATATCAAACGCACTGTGGAGTGGTCAAAACACCAAATAACGTGTTTCTCGCATTAAATAGCTCGAAAAGAGCGATCTAGATGATTCTGCACACTTCTGACAGAGCACTCACCAAGATTGTCGCAGAAAAAGCATATCTCAGCTGGATACCCCACGAAAATCAAGATATCGCCGGTTCTGCATATCAAACGCCCTGTGGAGTGATGAAAACACCAGATAACGTGTTTCTCGCATTAAATAGCTCGAATAGAGCGATCTCGATGATTCTGCATACTTCTCATAGATGAAACACAGAGATTATCGCAGAAAATGCATATTTCAGCAGGAAACTCCACGAAAACCAAGTTATCGGCGGCACTACATATCAAACGCACTGTGGAGTGGTCAAAACACCAGATAACGTGTTTCTCGAATTGAATAGCTCGAATAGAGCGATCCCGATGATTCTGCATACTTCTCATAGATGAAACACAAAGATTATCGCAGTAAATGCATATTTCAGCTGGAAACACCACGAAAACCAAGTTATCGGCGGCTCTACGTATCAAACGCACTGTTGGAGTGGTCAAAACACCAGATAACGTGTTTCTCGCATTAAATAGCTCGAAAAGAGCGATCTAAATGATTCTGCATACTTCTGACAGAAGACGCACCAAGATTATCGCAGAAAATGCATATCTCAGCTGGAAACCCCACGAAAACCAAGTTATCGCCGGTTCTGCATATCAGACGCACCGTGGAGTGGTGAAAACACCTGAAAACGTGTTTCTCGCATTAAATAGCTCAAAAAGAGCGATCTAGATGATTCTGCATACTTCTGACAGAAGACTCACCAAGATTATCGCAGAAAATGCATATCTCAGCTGGAAACCCCACGAAAACCAAGATATCGCCGGTTCTGCATATCAGACGCACTGTGGAGTGATGAAAACACCAGATAACGTGTTTCTCGCATTAAATAGCTCGAATAGAGCGATCTCGATGATTCTGCATACTTCTGACAGAAGACTCACCAAGATTATCGCAGTAAATTCATATCTCAGCTGGAAACCCCACGAAAACCAAGATATCGCCGGTTCTGCATATCAGACGCACTGTGGAGTGATGAAAACACCAGATAACGTGTTTCTCGCATTAAATAGCTCGAAAAGAGCGATCTAGATGATTCTGCACACTTCTGACAGAGCACTCACCAAGATTGTCGCAGAAAAAGCATATCTCAGCTGGATACCCCACGAAAATCAAGATATCGCCGGTTCTGCATATCAAACGCCCTGTGGAGTGATGAAAACACCAGATAACGTGTTTCTCGCATTAAATAGCTCGAATAGAGCGATCTCGATGATTCTGCATACTTCTGACAGAAGACTCACCATAATTATCGCAGGTAATGCATATTTCTGCTGGAAACCCCACGAAAACCAAGTTATCGGCGGCTCTACATATCAAACGCACTGTGGAGTGGTCAAAACACCAGATAACGTGTTTCTCGAATTGAATAGCTCGAATAGAGCGATCCCGATGATTCTGCATACTTCTCATAGATGAAACACAAAGATTATCGCAGTAAATGCATATTTCAGCTGGAAACACCACGAAAACCAAGTTATCGGCGGCTCTATGTATCAAACGCACTGTTGGAGTGGTCAAAACACCAGATAACGTGTTTCTCGCATTAAATTGCTCGAAACGAGCGATCTAGATGATTCTGCATACTTCTGACAGAGGTCTCACCAAGATTATCGCAGAAAATGCATATCTCAGCTGGAAACCCCACGAAAATCAAGATATCGCCGGTTCTGCATATCAAACGCCCTGTGGAGTGATGAAAACACCAGATAACGTGTTTCTCGCATTAAATAGCTCGAATAGAGCGATCTCGACGATTCTGCATACTTCTGACAGATGACTCAACAAGATTATCGCAGGAAATGCATATTTCAGCTGGAAACCCCACGAAAACCAAGTTATCGGCGGCTCTACGTATCAAACGCACTGTGGAGTGGTGAAAACACCAGAAAACGTGTTTCTCGCATTAACTAGCTCGAAAAGAGCGTTCTGGATGATTCTGCATCCTTCTCGTAGATGAAACACAAAGATTATCGCAGAAAATGCATATTTCAGCTGGAAACCCCACGAAAACCAAGTTATCGGCGGCTCTACATATCAAACGCACTGTGGAGTGGTCAAAACACCACATAACGTGTTTCTCGCATTAAATAGCTCGAAAAGAGTGATATCGATGATTCTGCATACTTCGGGCAGAAGTCTCACCAATATTATCGCAGAAAATGCATATCTCAGCTGGAAACCCCACGAAAACCAAGTTATCGCCGGTTCTGCATATCAGACGCACCGTGGAGTGGTGAAAACACCTGAAAACGTGTTTCTCGCATTAAATAGCTCGAAAAGAGCGATCTAGATGATTCTGCACACTTCTGACAGAGCACTCACCAAGATTGCCGCAGAAAAAGCATATCTCAGCTGGATTCCCCACGAAAATCAAGATATCGCCGGTTCTGCATATCAAACGCCCTGTGGAGTGATGAAAACACCAGATAACGTGTTTCTCGCATTAAATAGCTCGAATAGAGCGATCTCGATGATTCTGCATACGTCTGACAGAAGACTCACCATAATTATCGCAGGTAATGCATATTTCTGCTGGAAACCCCACGAAAACCAAGTTATCGGCGGCTCTACATATCAAACGCACTGTGGAGTGGTCAAAACACCAGATAACGTGTTTCTCGCATTAAATAGCTCGAAAAGAGCGATCTAGATGATTCTGCACACTTCTGACAGAGCACTCACCAAGATTGTCGCAGAAAAAGCATATCTCAGCTGGATACCCCACGAAAATCAAGATATCGCCGGTTCTGCATATCAAACGCCCTGTGGAGTGATGAAAACACCAGATAACGTGTTTCTCGCATTAAATAGCTCGAATAGAGCGATCTCGATGATTCTGCATACTTCTCATAGATGAAACACAGAGATTATCGCAGAAAATGCATATTTCAGCAGGAAACTCCACGAAAACCAAGTTATCGGCGGCACTACATATCAAACGCACTGTGGAGTGGTCAAAACACCAGATAACGTGTTTCTCGAATTGAATAGCTCGAATAGAGCGATCCCGATGATTCTGCATACTTCTCATAGATGAAACACAAAGATTATCGCAGTAAATGCATATTTCAGCTGGAAACACCACGAAAACCAAGTTATCGGCGGCTCTACGTATCAAACGCACTGTTGGAGTGGTCAAAACACCAGATAACGTGTTTCTCGCATTAAATAGCTCGAAAAGAGCGATCTAAATGATTCTGCATACTTCTGACAGAAGACGCACCAAGATTATCGCAGAAAATGCATATCTCAGCTGGAAACCCCACGAAAACCAAGTTATCGCCGGTTCTGCATATCAGACGCACCGTGGAGTGGTGAAAACACCTGAAAACGTGTTTCTCGCATTAAATAGCTCAAAAAGAGCGATCTAGATGATTCTGCATACTTCTGACAGAAGACTCACCAAGATTATCGCAGAAAATGCATATCTCAGCTGGAAACCCCACGAAAACCAAGATATCGCCGGTTCTGCATATCAGACGCACTGTGGAGTGATGAAAACACCAGATAACGTGTTTCTCGCATTAAATAGCTCGAATAGAGCGATCTCGATGATTCTGCATACTTCTGACAGAAGACTCACCAAGATTATCGCAGTAAATTCATATCTCAGCTGGAAACCCCACGAAAACCAAGATATCGCCGGTTCTGCATATCAGACGCACTGTGGAGTGATGAAAACACCAGATAACGTGTTTCTCGCATTAAATAGCTCGAAAAGAGCGATCTAGATGATTCTGCACACTTCTGACAGAGCACTCACCAAGATTGTCGCAGAAAAAGCATATCTCAGCTGGATACCCCACGAAAATCAAGATATCGCCGGTTCTGCATATCAAACGCCCTGTGGAGTGATGAAAACACCAGATAACGTGTTTCTCGCATTAAATAGCTCGAATAGAGCGATCTCGATGATTCTGCATACTTCTGACAGAAGACTCACCATAATTATCGCAGGTAATGCATATTTCTGCTGGAAACCCCACGAAAACCAAGTTATCGGCGGCTCTACATATCAAACGCACTGTGGAGTGGTCAAAACACCAGATAACGTGTTTCTCGAATTGAATAGCTCGAATAGAGCGATCCCGATGATTCTGCATACTTCTCATAGATGAAACACAAAGATTATCGCAGTAAATGCATATTTCAGCTGGAAACACCACGAAAACCAAGTTATCGGCGGCTCTAAGTATCAAACGCACTGTTGGAGTGGTCAAAACACCAGATAACGTGTTTCTCGCATTAAATTGCTCGAAACGAGCGATCTAGATGATTCTGCATACTTCTGACAGAGGTCTCACCAAGATTATCGCAGAAAATGCATATCTCAGCTGGAAACCCCACGAAAATCAAGATATCGCCGGTTCTGCATATCAAACGCCCTGTGGAGTGATGAAAACACCAGATAACGTGTTTCTCGCATTAAATAGCTCGAATAGAGCGATCTCGACGATTCTGCATACTTCTGACAGATGACTCAACAAGATTATCGCAGGAAATGCATATTTCAGCTGGAAACCCCACGAAAACCAAGTTATCGGCGGCTCTACATATCAAACGCACTGTGGGGTGGTGAAAACACCAGAAAACGTGTTTCTCGCATTAAATAGCTCGAAAAGAGCGATCTAGATGATTCTGCATACTTCTGACAGAAGACTCACCAAGATTATCGCAGAAAATGCATATCTCAGCTGGAAACCCGACGAAAACCAAGATATCGCCGGTTCTGCATATCAGACGCACTGTGGAGTGACGAAAACACCATATAACGTGTTTCTCGCATTAAATAGCTCGAATAGAGCGATCTCGATGATTCTGCATACTTCTGACAGAAGACTCACCAAGATTATCGCAGTAAATTCATATCTCAGCTGGAAACCCCACGAAAACCAAGATATCGCCGGTTCTGCATATCAGACGCACTGTGGAGTGGTGAAAACACAAGAAAACGTGTTTCTCGCATTAACTAGCTCGAAAAGAGCGTTCTGGATGATTCTGCATCGTTCTCGCAGATGAAACACAAAGATTATCGCAGAAAATGCATATTTCAGCTGGAAACCCCACGAAAACCAAGTTATCGGCGGCTCTACATATCAAACGCACTGTGGAGTGGTCAAAACACCACATAACGTGTTTCTCGCATTAAATAGCTCGAAAAGAGTGATATCGATGATTCTGCATACTACGGACAGAAGTCTCACCAATATTATCGCAGAAAATGCATATCTCAGCTGGAAACCCCACGAAAACCAAGATATCGCCGGTTCTGCATATCAAACGCCCTGTGGAGTGATGAAAACACCAGATAACGTGTTTCTCGCATTAAATAGCTCGAATAGAGCGATCTCGACGATTCTGCATACTTCTGACAGATGACTCAACAAGATTATCGCAGGAAATGCATATTTCAGCTGGAAACCCCACGAAAACCAAGTTATCGGCGGCTCTACATATCAAACGCACTGTGGGGTGGTGAAAACACCAGAAAACGTGTTTCTCGCATTAAATAGCTCGAAAAGAGCGATCTAGATGATTCTGCACACTTCTGACAGAGCACTCACCAAGATTGTCGCAGAAAAAGCATATCTCAGCTGGATACCCCACGAAAATCAAGATATCGCCGGTTCTGCATATCAAACGCCCTGTGGAGTGATGAAAACACCAGATAACGTGTTTCTCGCATTAAATAGCTCGAATAGAGCGATCTCGATGATTCTGCATACTTCTGACAGAAGACTCACCATAATTATCGCAGGTAATGCATATTTCTGCTGGAAACCCCACGAAAACCAAGATATCGCCGGTTCTGCATATCAGACGCACTGTGGAGTGGTGAAAACACAAGAAAACGTGTTTCTCGCATTAACTAGCTCGAAAAGAGCGTTCTGGATGATTCTGCATCCTTCTCGTAGATGAAACACAAAGATTATCGCAGAAAATGCATATTTCAGCTGGAAACCCCACGAAAACCAAGTTATCGGCGGCTCTACATATCAAACGCACTGTGGAGTGGTCAAAACACCACATAACGTGTTTCTCGCATTAAATAGCTCGAAAAGAGTGATATCGATGATTCTGCATACTACGGACAGAAGTCTCACCAATATTATCGCAGAAAATGCATATCTCAGCTGGAAACCCCACGAAAACCAAGATATCGCCGGTTCTGCATATCAAACGCCCTGTGGAGTGGTCAAAACACCACATAACGTGTTTCTCGCATCAAATAGCTCGAAAAGAGTGATATCGATGATTCTGCATACTACGGACAGAAGTCTCACCAATATTATCGCAGAAAATGCATATCTCAGCTGGAAACCCCACGAAAACCAAGATATCGCCGGTTCTGCATATCAAACGCCCTGTGGAGTGATGAAAACACCAGATAACGTGTTTCTCGCATTAAATAGCTCGAAAAGAGCGATCTAGATGATTCTGCACACTTCTGACAGAGCACTCACCAAGATTGTCGCAGAAAAAGCATATCTCAGCTGGATACCCCACGAAAATCAAGATATCGCCGGTTCTGCATATCAAACGCCCTGTGGAGTGATGAAAACACCAGATAACGTGTTTCTCGCATTAAATAGCTCGAATAGAGCGATCTCGATGATTCTGCATACTTCTGACAGAAGACTCACCATAATTATAGCAGGTAATGCATATTTCTGCTGGAAACCCCACGAAAACCAAGTTATCGGCGGCTCTACATATCAAACGCACTGTGGAGTGGTGAAAACACAAGAAAACGTGTTTCTCGCATTAACTAGCTCGAAAAGAGCGTTCTGGATGATTCTGCATCCTTCTCGTAGATGAAACACAAAGATTATCGCAGAAAATGCATATTTCAGCTGGAAACCCCACGAAAACCAAGTTATCGGCGGCTCTACATATCAAACGCACTGTGGAGTGGTCAAAACACCACATAACGTGTTTCTCGCATTAAATAGCTCGAAAAGAGTGATATCGATGATTCTGCATACTACGGACAGAAGTCTCACCAATATTATCGCAGAAAATGCATATCACAGCTGGAAACCCCACGAAAACCAAGATATCGCCGGTTCTGCATATCAAACGCCCTGTGGAGTGATGAAAACACCAGATAACGTGTTTCTCGCATTAAATAGCTCGAATAGAGCGATCTCGACGATTCTGCATACTTCTGACAGATGACTCAACAAGATTATCGCAGGAAATGCATATTTCAGCTGGAAACCCCACGAAAACCAAGTTATCGGCGGCTCTACATATCAAACGCACTGTGGGGTGGTGAAAACACCAGAAAACGTGTTTCTCGCATTAAATAGCTCGAAAAGAGCGATCTAGATGATTCTGCACACTTCTGACAGAGCACTCACCAAGATTGTCGCAGAAAAAGCATATCTCAGCTGGATACCCCACGAAAATCAAGATATCGCCGGTTCTGCATATCAAACGCCCTGTGGAGTGATGAAAACACCAGATAACGTGTTTCTCGCATTAAATAGCTCGAATAGAGCGATCTCGATGATTCTGCATACTTCTGACAGAAGACTCACCATAATTATCGCAGGTAATGCATATTTCTGCTGGAAACCCCACGAAAACCAAGATATCGCCGGTTCTGCATATCAGACGCACTGTGGAGTGGTGAAAACACAAGAAAACGTGTTTCTCGCATTAACTAGCTCGAAAAGAGCGTTCTGGATGATTCTGCATCCTTCTCGTAGATGAAACACAAAGATTATCGCAGAAAATGCATATTTCAGCTGGAAACCCCACGAAAACCAAGTTATCGGCGGCTCTACATATCAAACGCACTGTGGAGTGGTCAAAACACCACATAACGTGCTTCTCGCATTAAATAGCTCGAAAAGAGTGATATCGATGATTCTGCATACTACGGACAGAAGTCTCACCAATATTATCGCAGAAAATGCATATCACAGCTGGAAACCCCACGAAAACCAAGATATCGCCGGTTCTGCATATCAAACGCCCTGTGGAGTGATGAAAACACCAGATAACGTGTTTCTCGCATTAAATAGCTCGAATAGAGCGATCTCGACGATTCTGCATACTTCTGACAGATGACTCAACAAGATTATCGCAGGAAATGCATATTTCAGCTGGAAACCCCACGAAAACCAAGTTATCGGCGGCTCTACATATCAAACGCACTGTGGGGTGGTGAAAACACCAGAAAACGTGTTTCTCGCATTAAATAGCTCGAAAAGAGCGATCTAGATGATTCTGCACACTTCTGACAGAGCACTCACCAAGATTGTCGCAGAAAAAGCATATCTCAGCTGGATACCCCACGAAAATCAAGATATCGCCGGTTCTGCATATCAAACGCCCTGTGGAGTGATGAAAACACCAGATAACGTGTTTCTCGCATTAAATAGCTCGAATAGAGCGATCTCGATGATTCTGCATACTTCTGACAGAAGACTCACCATAATTATCGCAGGTAATGCATATTTCTGCTGGAAACCCCACGAAAACCAAGATATCGCCGGTTCTGCATATCAGACGCACTGTGGAGTGGTGAAAACACAAGAAAACGTGTTTCTCGCATTAACTAGCTCGAAAAGAGCGTTCTGGATGATTCTGCATCCTTCTCGTAGATGAAACACAAAGATTATCGCAGAAAATGCATATTTCAGCTGGAAACCCCACGAAAACCAAGTTATCGGCGGCTCTACATATCAAACGCACTGTGGAGTGGTCAAAACACCACATAACGTGTTTCTCGCATTAAATAGCTCGAAAAGAGTGATATCGATGATTCTGCATACTACGGACAGAAGTCTCACCAATATTATCGCAGAAAATGCATATCTCAGCTGGAAACCCCACGAAAACCAAGATATCGCCGGTTCTGCATATCAAACGCCCTGTGGAGTGATGAAAACACCAGATAACGTGTTTCTCGCATTAAATAGCTCGAATAGAGCGATCTCGACGATTCTGCATACTTCTGACAGATGACTCAACAAGATTATCGCAGGAAATGCATATTTCAGCTGGAAACCCCACGAAAACCAAGTTATCGGCGGCTCTACATATCAAACGCACTGTGGGGTGGTGAAAACACCAGAAAACGTGTTTCTCGCATTAAATAGCTCGAAAAGAGCGATCTAGATGATTCTGCATACTTCTGACAGAAGACTCACCAAGATTATCGCAGAAAATGCATATCTCAGCTGGAAACCCCACGAAAACCAAGATATCGCCGGTTCTGCATATCAGACGCACTGTGGAGTGACGAAAACACCATATAACGTGTTTCTCGCATTAAATAGCTCGAATAGAGCGATCTCGATGATTCTGCATACTTCTGACAGAAGACTCACCAAGATTATCGCAGTAAATTCATATCTCAGATGGAAACCCCACGAAAACCAAGATATCGCCGGTTCTGCATATCAGACGCACTGTGCAGTGGTGAAAACACCAGAAAACGTGTTTCTCGCATTAACTAGCTCGAAAAGAGCGTTCTGGATGATTCTGCATCCTTCTCGTAGATGAAACACAAAGATTATCGCAGAGAATGCATATTTCAGCTGGAAACCCCACGAAAACCAAGTTATCGGCGGCTCTACATATCAAACGCACTGTGGAGTGGTCAAAACACCACATAACGTGTTTCTCGCATTAAATAGCTCGAAAAGAGTGATATCGATGGTTCTGCATACTACGGACAGAAGTCTCACAAATATTATCGCAGAAAATGCATATCTCAGCTGGAAACCCCACGAAAACCAAGATATCGCCGGTTCTGCATATCAAACGCCCTGTGGAATGTTTTAAACACCAGAAAACTTGTTTTTTCGCATGAAATAGCTCGAAACGAGCGATCTAGATGATTCTGCATACTTCTGACAGAAGTCTCACCAAGACTATCGCAGAAAATGCATATCTCAGCTTGAAACCCGACCGAAACCAAGATATCTCCGGTTCTGCATATCATACGCACTGTGGGGTGGCGAAAACACCAGAAAACGTGTTTCTCGCATTAAGTATCTCGAAAAGAGCGTCCTCGAAGATTCTGCATACTTCCGACTGAAGTCTCACCAAGATTATCGCACAAAATGCATATCTCAGCTTGAAACCTCACGAAAACCAAGTTATCTCCGGTTCCGCTCATCAAACGTACTCTGGAGTGGTGAAAACGCCAGAAAACGTGTTTCTCGCATTAAGTAGCTCGAAACGAGCGATCTAGATGATTCTGCATACTTCTGACTGAAGTCTCACCAAGATTATCGTAGAAAATGCATATCTCAGTTGGAAACACCACGAAAATCAAGATGTCGCCGGTTCTGTATATCAAACGCACTGTGGAGTGGAGAAAACAACCAGATAACGTGTTTCAAGCATTAAATAGCTCGAAAAGAGCGATCCCGATGATTCTGCATACTTCTGACAGAAGACTCACCAAGATTATCGCAGAAAATGCATATCTCAGTTGGAAACACCACGAAAATCAAGATGTCGCCGGTTCTGCATATCAAACGCACTGTGGAGTGGAGAAAACAACCAGATAACGTGTTTCTCGCATTAAGTAGCTCGAAAAGAGCGTTCTCGAAGATTCTGCATACTTCTGACGGATTCTGACATAGATTATCGTAGAAAATGCATATCTCAGCTGGAAACACCACGAAAATCAAGATATCGCCGGTTCTGCATATCAAACGCACTGTCGAATGTTGAAAACACAAGAAAACTTGTTTTTTCGCATTAAATAGCTCGAAACGAGCGATCTAGATGATTCCGCATACTTCTTGCTGAAGTCTCACCAATATTATCGCTGAAAATGCATATCTCAGCTTGAAACCTCACGAAAATCAAGATGTCGCCGGTTCTGCATATCAAACGCACTGTGGAGTGGAGAAAACAACCAGAAAACGTGTTTCTCGCATTAAATAGCTCGAAAAGAGAGGTCTAGATGAATCTGCATACTTCTGACAGAAGACTCACCAAGCTTATCGCAGAAAATGCATATCTCACCTGGAAACACAACGAAATTCAAGATGTCGCCGGTTCTGCACATCAAACGCACTGTGGAGTGGTGAAAACTCCAGATAACGTGTTTCTCGCATTAAGCAGCTCGATAAGAGCGATTTCGAAGATTCTGCATACTTCTGACTGAGGTCTCACCAAGATTATCGCAGAAAATGCATGTCTCTGCTGGAAATACCATGAAAATAAAGATATCGCAGTTTCTGCATATCAAACGCACTGTGGAATGTTGGAAACACCAGAACACTTGTTTTGTCGCATTAAATAGCTCGAAACGAGCGATCTAGATGATTCTGCATACTTCAGACTGAAGTCTCACAAATATTATCGCAGAAAATGCATATCTCAGCTTGAAACCTCACGAAAATCAAGATGTCGCCGGTTCTGCATATCAAACGCACTGTGGAGTGGTGAAAACAACCAGATAACGTGTTTCTCGCATTAAGTAGCTCGAAACGAGCGATCTAGATGATTCTGCATACTTCTGACTGAAGTCTCACCAAGATTATCGTAGAAAATGCATATCTCAGCTTGATACCAGACGAAAGCCAAGATGTCACCCGTTCTGCATATCAAACACACTGCGGAGTGGTGAAAACACCAGATAACGTGTTTCTCGCATTAAATAGCTCGAAGTGAGCGATCCCGATGATTCTGCATACTTCTGTAGAAGACTCACCAAGCTTATCGCAGAAAATGCATATCTCAGCTGGAAACACAATGAAAATCAAGATTTCGCAGGTTCTGCATATCAAACGCACTGTGGAATGTTGAAAACACCAGAACACTTGTTTTGTCGCATTAAATAGCTCGAAACGAGCGATCTAGATGATTCTGCATACTTCTGACTGAAGTCTCACAAATATTATCGCAGAAAATGCATATCTCATCTTGAAACCTCACGAAAATCAAGATGTCGCCGGTTCTGCATATCAAACGCACTGTGGAGTGGTGAAAACAACCAGATAACGTGTTTCAGGCATTAAATAGTTCGAAGTGAGCGATCCCGATGATTCTGCATACTTCTGACAGAAGACTCACCAAACTTATCGCAGAAAATGCATATCTCAGCTGGAGAAACAACGAAATCCAAGATGTCGCCTGTTCTGCATATCAAACGCACTGTGGAGTGGTGAAAACAACCAGATAACGTGTTTCTCGCATTAAATAGCTCGAAAAGAGCGTTCTCGAAGATTCTGCATACTTCTGACAGAAGACTCGCCAAGATTATCGAAGAAAATGCATGTTTTAGCTGGAAACCCCACGAAAACCAAGTTATCGGCGGCTCTACATATCAAACGCACTGTGGAGTTGTCTAAACCCCAGAAAACTTGTTTTTCCGCATTAAATAGCTCGAAACGAGTGATCTAGATGATTCTGCATACATCTGACTGAAGTCTCAACAATATTATCGCAGAAAATGCATATCTCAGCTAGATACCTCACGAAAATCAAGATGTCGCCGGTTCTGCATATCAAACGCACTGTGGAGTAGTGAAAACAACCAGAAAACGTGTTTCTCGCATTAACTAGCACGAAAAGAGCGTTCTCGATGATTCTGCATACTTCGGACAGAAGTCTCACCAAGATTATCGTAGAAAATGAATATCTCAGCTTGATACCCGACGAAAGCCAAGATGTCGCCGGTTCTGCAAGTCAAACGCACTGTGGAGTGGTGAAAACACCAGATAACGTGTTTCATGCATTAAACAGCTCGAAAAGAGCGTTCTCGATGATTCTGCATTCTTCTGACAGAAGTCTCACCAAGATTATCGCAGGAAATGCATATCTCAGCTTGAAACCCGACCGAAACCAAGATATCTCCGGTTCTGCATGTCAAACGTACTGTGGAGTGGTGAAAACACCAGAAAACGTGTTTCGTGCATTAAGTAGCTCGAAAAGAGCGATCTAGAGGATTCTGCATACTTCTGACTGAAGTCTCACCAATATTATCGCAGAAAATGCATATCTCAGCTCGAAACCTCACGAAAATCAAGATGTTGCCGGTTCTGCATATCAAACGCACTGTGGAGTGGTGAAAACAACCAGAGAACGTGTTTCTCGCATTAAATAGCTCGAAAAGAGGGTTCTCGATGATTCTGCATACTTCTGACTGATGTCTGAGCAAGATTATCGCAGAAAATGCATATCTCAGCTTGAACCCCGACGAAAGCCAAGATGTCGCCGGTTCTGCATATCAAACGCACTGTGGAGTGGTGAAAACACCAGATAACGTGTTTCACGCATTAAATAGCTCGAAAAGAGCGTTCTCGAAGATTCTGCATACTTCTGACAGAAGACTCGCCAAGATTATCGAAGAAAATGCATGTTTTAGCAGGAAACCCCACGAAAACCAAGTTATCGGCGGCTCTACATATCAAACGCACTGTGGAGTGGTCTAAACCCCAGAAAACATGTTTTTTCGCATTAAATAGCTCGAAACGAGTGATCTAGATGATTCTGCATACATCTGACTGAAGTCTCAACAATATTATCCCAGAAAATGCATATCTCAGCTAGATACCTCACGAAAATCAAGATGTCGCCGGTTCTGCATATCAAACGCACTGTGGAGTAGTGAAAACAACCAGAAAACGTGTTTCTCGCATTAACTAGCACGAAAAGAGCGTTCTCGATGATTCTGCATACTTCGGACAGAAGTCTCACCAAGATTACCGTAGAAAATGAATATCTCAGCTTGATACCCGACGAAAGCCAAGATGTTGCCGGTTCTGCATATCAAACGCACTGTGGAGTGGTGAAAACAACCAGAGAACGTGTTTCTCGCATTAAATAGCTCGAATAGAGCGATCTCGATGATTCTGCATACTTCGGACAGATGTTTCACCAAGATTATCGTAGAAAATGCATATCTCAGCTTGAAACCCGACGAAAACCAAAATATCGCCGGTTCTGCATATCAAACCAACTGTGGAGTGGTGAAAACACCAGATAACGTGTTTCTCGCATTAAATAGCTCGAAAAGCGCGATCTAGATGATTCTGCATACTTCTGACAAAAGACCCACAAAGATTATCGCAGAAAATGCATATCTCATCTGGAAACACCACGAAAATCAAGATATCGCCTGTTCTGCATATCAAACGCACTGTGGAGTGGTGAAAACAACCAGAGAACGTGTTTCTCGCATTAAATAGCTCGAATAGAGCGATCTCGATGATTCTGCATACTTCGGACAGATGCTTCACCAAGATTATCGTCGAAAATGCATATCTCAGCTTGAAACCCGACGAAAACCAAAATATCGCCGGTTCTGCATATTAAACCAACTGTGGAGTGGTGAAAACACCAGATAACGTGTTTCTCGCATTAAATAGCTCGAAACGAGCGATCTCGATGATTCTGCATACTTCGGACAGAAGTCTCAACAAGATTATCGCAGAAAATGCATATCTCAGCCTGAAACCCCACGAAAACCAAGATATGTACTGTTCTGCATATCAAAAGCACTGTGGAGTGGTGAAAACACCAGATAACGTGTTTCTCGCATTCAGTAGCTCGAAACGAGCGATCTCGATGATTCTGCATACTTCGGACAGAAGTCTCAACAAGATTATCGCAGAAAATGCATATCTCATCTTGAAACCCCACGAAAACAAAGATATCGCCGGTTCTGCATATCAAACGCACTGTGGAGTGGTGAAAACACCAGATAACGTGTTTCTCGCATTCAGTAGCTCGAAACGAGCGATCTCGATGATTCTGCATACTTCGGACAGAAGTCTCAACAAGATTATCGCAGAAAATGCATATCTCAGCTTGAAACCCCACGAAAACCAAGGTATCTACTCTTCTGCATATCAAACGCACTGTGGAGTGGTAAAAACACCAGATAACGTGTTTCTCGCATTAAATAGCTCGAAAAGAGCGATCTCGGTGATTCTGCATACTTCGGACAGAAGTCTCACCAAGATTATCGCAGAAAATGCATATGTCAGCTTGAAACCCGAACGAAACCAAGATATCTGCGGTTCTGCATGTCAAACGCACTGTGGAGTGGTGAAAACACCAGATAACGTGTTTCTCGCATTCAGTAGCTCGAAACGAGCGATCTCGATGATTCTGCATACTTCGGACAGAAGTCTCAACAAGATTATCGCAGAAAATGCATATCTCAGCCTGAAACCCCACGAAAACCAAGATATGTACTGTTCTGCATATCAAAAGCACTGTGGAGTGGTGAAAACACCAGATAACGTGTTTCTCGCAATAAATAGCTCGAAAAGAGCGATCCCGATGATTCTGCATACTTCGGACAGATGTTTCACCAAGATTCTCGTAGAACATGCATATCTCATCTTGAAACCCGACGAAAACCAAGATATCGCCGGTTCGACATATCATACGCACTGTGGAGGGGTGAAAACACCAGATAACGTGTTTCTCGCATTAAATAGGTCGAAACGAGCGATCTCGATGATTCTGCATACTTCTGACAAAAGACTCACCAAGATTATCGCAGAAAATGCATATATCAGCTGGAAACACCACGAAAATCACGATATCGCCGGTTCTGCATATCAAACGCACTGTGGAATGTTGAAAACACCAGGAAACTTGTTTTTTTGCATTAAATAGCTCGACAAGAGCGATCTAGATGATTCTGCATACTTCTGACTGAAGTCTCACCAAGATTATCGCAGAAAATGCATATCTCAGCTTGAAACCCCACGAAAACCCAGATATCGCTGGTTCTGCATATCAAACGCACTGTGGAGTGCTGAAAACACCAGATAACGTGTTTATCGCATTAAATAGGTCGAAAAGAGCGATCTCGATGTTTCTGCATACTTCGGACAGAGGTCTCACCAAGATTATCGCAGAAAATGCATATCTCAGCTTGAAACCCCACGAAAACCAAGATATCTCCGGTTCTGCATATCCAACGAACTGTGGAGTGGTGAAAACCCCAGAAAACGTGTTTCTCGCATTAAATAGCTCGAAAAGTACGATCTCGATGATTAAGCATACTTCGGACAGAAGTCTCGCCAAGATTATCGTAAAAAATGCATATCTCAGCTTGAATCCCCACGAAAACCAAGATATCGCTGGTTCTGCATATCAAACGCTCTGTGGAGTGGTGAAAACACCAGATAACGTGTTTCACGCATTAAATAGCTCGAAAAGAGCAATCTCGATGATTCTGCATACTTCGGACAGATGTTTCACCAAGATTATCGTCGAAAATACATATTTCAGCTAGAAACCCGACGAAAACCAAAATATCTCCGGTTCTGCATATCCAACGCACTGTGGAGTGGTGAAAACACCAGATAACGTGTTTCTCGCATTAAATAGCTCGAAAAGAGCGATCTCGGTGATTCTGCATACTTCGCACAGAAGTCTCACCAAGATTATCGCAGAAAATGCATATGTCAGCTTGAAACCCGAACGAAACCAAGATATCTGCGGTTCTGCATGTCAAACGCACTGTGGAGTGGTGAAAACACCAGATAACGTGTTTCTCGCATTCAGTAGCCCGAAACGAGCGATCTCGATGATTCTGCATACTTCGGACAGAAGTCTCAACAAGATTATCGCAGAAAATGCATATCTCAGCCTGAAACCCCACGAAAACCAAGATATGTACTGTTCTGCATATCAAAAGCACTGTGGTGTGGTGAAAACCCCAGAAAACGTGTTTCTCGCATTAAACTGCTCGAAAAGAGCGATCTCGATGATTCTGCACACTTCGGACAGAAGTCTCACCAAGCTTATCATAGAAAATGCATATCACAGCTTGAAACCCGACGAAAACCAAGATATCGCTGGTTCTGCATATCAAACGCTCTGTGGAGTGGTGAAAACACCAGATAACGTGTTTCACGCATTAAATAGCTCGAAAAGAACGATCTCGATGATTCTGTATACTTCGGACAGAAGTCTCACAAAGATTATCGCAGAAAATGCATGTCTCAGCTTGAAACCCCTCGAAAACCAAGATATCACCTGTTCTGCATATCCAACGAACTGTGGTGTGGTGAAAACCCCAGAAAACGTGTTTCTCGCATTAAACTGCTCGAAAAGAGCGATCTCGATGATTCTGCACACTTCGGACAGAAGTCTCACCAAGATTATCGCAGAAAATGCATATCTCAGCTTGAAACCCCACGAAAACCAAGATATCGCCGGTTCTGCATATCATACGCACTGTGGAGTGCTGACAACACCAGATAACGTGTTTCTCGCATTAAATAGCTCGAAAAGAGCGCTCTCGATGTTTCTGCATACTTCGGACAGATGTCTCACCAAGCTTATCATTGAAAATGCATATCTCAGCTTGAAACCCGACGAAAACCAAAATATCTCCGGTTCTGCATATCCAACGCACTGTGGAGTGGTGAAAACACCAGGAAACGTGTTTCTCGCATTAAATAGCTCGAAACGAGCGATCTCGATGATTCTGCATACATCGGACAGAAGTCTCACCAAGATTATCGTAAAAAATGCATATCTCAGCTTGAAACCCCACGAAAACCAAGATATCGCTGGTTCTGCATATCAAACGCTCTGTGGAGTGGTGAAAACACCAGATAACGTGTTTCTCGCATTAAATAGCTCGAAAAGAGCGCTCTCGATGTTTCTGCATACTTCGGACAGATGTCTCACCAAGCTTATCATTGAAAATGCATATCTCAGCTTGAAACCCGACGAAAACCAAAATATCTCCGGTTCTGCATATCCAACGCACTGTGGAGTGGTGAAAACACTAGGAAACGTGTTTCTCGCATTAAATAGCTCGAAACGAGCGATCTCGATGATTCTGCATACATCGGACAGAAGTCTCACCAAGCTTATCATTGAAAATGCATATCTCAACTTGAAACCCGACGAAAACCAAGATATCGCTGTGTTCAGCATATCAAAAGCACGGTGGAGTGGTGAAAACCCCGGAAAACGTGTTTCTCGCATTAAATAGCTCGAATAGAGCGATCTCGATGATTCTTCATACTTCGGACAGAAGTCTCACCAAGATTATCGTAAAAAATGCATATCTCAGCTTGAAACCCCACGAAAGCCAAGATATCGCTGGTTCTGCATATCAAACGCAGTGTGGAGTGGTGAAAACACCGGATAAGTTTTTTCTCGCATTAACTAGCTCGAAAAGAGCGATCGCGATGTTTCAGCATACTTCGGACAGAAGTCTCACCAAGCTTATCGTAGAAAATTCATATCTCAGCTTGAAACCCGACGAAAACCAAAATATCTCCTGTTCTGCATATCCAACGCACTGTGGAGTGGTGAAAACACCAGATAACGTGTTTCTCGCATTAAATAGCTCGAAACGAGCGATCTCGATGATTCTGCATACTTCGGACAGAAGTCTCAACAAGATTATCGCAGAAAATGCATATCTCAGCTTGAAACCCCACGAAAACCAAGATATCTACTGTTCTGCATATCAAACGCACTGTGCAGTGGTGAAAACACCAGATAACGTGTTTCTCGCACTAACTAGCTCGAAAAGGACGATGTCGATGATTCAGCATACTTCGGACAGAAGTCTCACCAAGATTATCGCAGAAAATGCATATCTCAGCTTGAAACCCCAAGAAAACCAAGATATCGCCTGTTCTGCATATCAAACGCGCTGTGGATTGGTGAAAACACCAGATAACGAGTTTCTCGCATTAAATAGCTCGAAACGAGCGATCTCGATAATTCTGCATACTTCGGACAGAAGTCTCACCAAAATTATCGTAAAAAATGCATATCTCAGCTTGAAACGCCATGAAAACCAAGATATCGCTGTGTTCAGCATATCAAACGCACTGTGGAGTGGTGAAAACCCCAGAAGACGTGTTTCTCGCATTAAATAGCTCGACTAGAGCGATCTCGGTGATTCTGCATACTTCGGACAGAAGTCTCACCAAGATTATCGCAGAAAATGCATATCTCAGCTTGAAACCCCAAGAAAACCAAGATATCGCCTGTTCTGCATATCAAACGCGCTGTGGATTGGTGAAAACACCAGATAACGAGTTTCTCGCATTAAATAGCTCGAAACGAGCGATCTCGATAATTCTGCATACTTCGGACAGAAGTCTCAACAAGATTATCGCAGAAAATGCATATCTCAGCTTGAAACCCCACGAAAACCAAGATATCTACTGTTCTGCATATCAAACGCACTGTGCAGTGGTGAAAACACCAGATAACGTGTTTCTCGCACTAACTAGCTCGAAAAGGACGATGTCGATGATTCAGCATACTTCGGACAGAAGTCTCACCAAGATTATCGCAGAAAATGCATATCTCAGCTTGAAACCCCAAGAAAACCAAGATATCGCCTGTTCTGCATATCAAACGCGCTGTGGAGTGGTGAAAACACCAGATAACGTGTTTCTCGCATTGAATAGCTCGAAACGTGCGATCTCGATGATTCTGCATACTTCGGACAGAAGTCTCACCAAAATTATCGTATGAAATGCATATCTCAGCTTGAAACCCCACGAAAACCAAGATATCGCTGTGATCAGCATATCAAACGCACTGTGGAGTGGTGAAAACCCCAGAAAACGTGTTTCTCGCATTAAATAGCTCGAAAAGAGAGATCTCGATGTTTCAGCATACTTCGGACAGAGGTTTCACCAAGATTATCGCAGAAAATTCATACCTCAGCTTGAAACCCCACGAAAACCAAGATGTCTCCGGTTCTGGATATGCAACGAACTGTGGAGTGGTGAAAACCCCAGAAAACGAGTTTTTCGCATTACATAGCTCGAAAAGAGCGCTCTCGATGTTTCTGCATACTTCGGACAGGTGTCTCACCAAGCTTATCGTAGAAAATGCATATCTCAGCTTGAAACCCGACGAAAACCAAAATATCTCCGGTTCTGCATATCCAACGCACTGTGGAGTGGTGAAAACACCAGGAAACGTGTTTCACGCATTAAATAGCTCGAAACGAGCGATCTCGATGATTACGCATACTTCGGACAGAAGTCTCACCAAGATTATCGCAGAAAATGCATATCTCAGCTTGAAACCCCACGAAAACCAAGATGTCTCCGGTTCTGCATATGCAACGAACTGTGGAGTGGTGAAAACCCCAGAAAACGAGTTTTTCGCATTACATAGCTCGAAAAGAGCGCTCTCGATGTTTCTGCATACTTCGGACAGATGTCTCACCAAGCTTATCGTAGGAAATGCATATCTCAGCTTGAAACCCGACGAAAACCAAAATATCTCCGGTTCTGCATATCCAACGCACTGTGGAGTGGTGAAAACACCAGGAAACGTGTTTCACGCATTAAATAGCTCGAAACGAGCGATCTCGATGATTACGCATACTTCGGACAGATGTCTCACCAAGCTTATCGTAGAAAATGCATATCTGATCTTGAAACCCCACGAAAAGCAAGATATCGCTGGTTCTGCATATCAAACGCACTCTGGAGTGGTGCAAACACCAGATAACTTGTTTCTCGCATTAAATAGCTCGAAAAGTACGATCTCGATGACTCTGCATACTTCGGACAGAAGTCTCACCAACATTATCGCAGAAAATGCATATCTGAGCTTGAACCCCACGAAAACCAAGATATCGTCGCTTCTGCATAACATACGCACTGTGGAGTGGTGAAAACACCAGATAACGTGTTTCTCGCATTAAATAGCTCGAAAAGAGCGATCTCGATGTTTCTGCATACTTCGGACAGAGGTCTCACCAAGATTATCGCAGAAAATGCATATCTCAGCTTGAAAGCCCAAGAAATCCAAGATATCTCCGGTTCTGCATATCAAACGCTCTGTGGATTGGTGAAAACACCAGATAACGTGTTTCTCGCATTAAATAGCTCGAAAAGAGCGATCTCGATGATTCTGCATACTTCGGACAGAAGTCTCACCAAGATAATCGCAGAAAATGCATATCTCAGCTTGAAACCCCACGAAAACCAAGATATCGCTGGTTCTGCATATCAATCGCACTGTGGAGTGCTGAAAACACCAGATAACGTGTTTCTCGCATTAAATAGCTGGAATAGAGCGATCTCGATGATTAAGCATACTTCGGACAGAAGTCTCACCAAGATTATCGTAAAAAATGCATATCTCAGCTTGAAACCCCACGAAAACCCAGATATCGCTGGTTCTGCATATCAAACGCACTGTGGAGTGCTGAAAATCCCAGATAACGTGTTTCTCGCATTAAATAGCTCGAAAAGTGCGATCTCGGT
The DNA here is from genome assembly GCA_951804975.1 of Anthophora plumipes. Taxonomy (NCBI): domain Eukaryota; kingdom Metazoa; phylum Arthropoda; class Insecta; order Hymenoptera; family Apidae; genus Anthophora; species Anthophora plumipes. Next base: position 10,447,907 of record CATORF010000207.1, read on the forward strand.
GATTCTGCATACATCGGACAGAAGTCTCACCAAGATTATCGCAGAAATTGCATATCTCAGATTGAAACCCCACGAAAACCAAGATTTCGCTGGTTCTGCATATCAAACGCACTGTGGAGTGGTGAAAACACCAGATAACGTGTTTCTCGCATTAAATAGGTCGAAAAGAGCGATCTCGATGTTTCTGCATACTTCGGACAGAGGTCTCACCAAGATTATCGCAGAAAATGCATATCTCAGCTTGAAACCCCAAGAAATCCAAGATATCTCCGGTTCTGCATATCAAACGCTCTGTGGAGTGGTGAAAACAGCAGATAACGTGTTTCTCGCATTAAATAGCTCGAAAAGAGCGATCTCGATGATTCTGCATACTTCGGACAGAAGTCTCACCAAGATTATCGCAGAAAATGCATATCTCAGCTTGAAACCCCACGAAAACCAAGATATCGCTGGTTCTGCATATCAAACGCACTGTGGAGTGGTGAAAACACCAGATAACGTGTATAACGCATTAAATAGCTCGAAACGAGCGATCTCGATGATTAAGCATACTTCGGACAGAAGTCTCACCAAGAATATCGTAAAAAATGCATATCTCGGCTTGAAACCCCACGAAAACCAAGATATCGCTGGTTCTGCATATCAAACGCACTGTGGAGTGGTGAAAACACCAGATAACGTGTTTCTCGCACTAACTAGCTCGAAAAGAGCGATCTCGATGATTCAGCATACTTCGGACAGAAGTCTCACCAAGATTATCTCAGAAAATGCATATCTCTGCTTGAAACCCCACGAAAACCAAGATATCGCCGTTTCTGCATATCAAACGCTCTGTGGAGTGGTGAAAACACCAGATAACGTGTTTCTCGCATTGAATAGCTCGAAACGAGCGATCTCGATGATTCTTCATACTTCGGACAGAAGTCTCACCAAGATTATCGTAAAAAATGCATATTTCAGCTTGAAACCCCACGAAAGCCAAGATATCGCTCTTTCTGCATATCAAACGCAGTGTGGAGTGGTGAAAACACCGGATCAGTTTTTTCTCGCATTAACTAGCTCGAAAAGAGCGATCTCGATGTTTCAGCATACTTCGGACAGAAGTCTCACCAAGCTTATCGTAGAAAATGCATATCTCAGCTTGAAACCCGACGAAAACCAAAATATCGCCGGTTCTGCATATCCAACGCACTGTGGAGTGGTGAAAACCCCCTGAAAACGTGTTTCTCGCATTAAATAGCTCGAATAGAGCCATCTCGATAATTCTTCATACTTCGGACAGAAGTCTCACCAAGGTTATCGTATAAAATGCATGTCTCAGCTTGAAACCCCACGAAAATCGAGTTATCTCCGGTTCTGCACATCAAACGTACCGTGGAGTGGTGAAAACACCAGAAAACGTGTTTCGCGCATTAAGTAGATCGAAAAGAGCGTTCTCGAAGATTCTGCATACTTCTGACAGAAGTCTCACCAGGATTATCGTAGAAAATGCATATCTCAGCTTGAAACCCCAAGAAATCCAAGATATCTCCGGTTCTGCATATCAAACGCTCTGTGGAGTGGTGAAAACAGCAGATAACGTGTTTCTCGCATTAAATAGCTCGAAAAGAGCGATCTCGATGATTCTGCATACTTCGGACAGAAGTCTCACCAAGATTATCGCAGAAAATGCATATCTCAGCTTGAAACCCCACGAAAACCAAGATATCGCTGGTTCTGCATATCAAACGCACTGTGGAGTGGTGAAAACACCAGATAACGTGTATAACGCATTAAATAGCTCGAAACGAGCGATCTCGATGATTAAGCATACTTCGGACAGAAGTCTCACCAAGAATATCGTAAAAAATGCATATCTCGGCTTGAAACCCCACGAAAACCAAGATATCGCTGGTTCTGCATATCAAACGCACTGTGGAGTGGTGAAAACACCAGATAACGTGTTTCTCGCACTAACTAGCTCGAAAAGAGCGATCTCGATGATTCAGCATACTTCGGACAGAAGTCTCACCAAGATTATCTCAGAAAATGCATATCTCTGCTTGAAACCCCACGAAAACCAAGATATCGCCGTTTCTGCATATCAAACGCTCTGTGGAGTGGTGAAAACACCAGATAACGTGTTTCTCGCATTGAATAGCTCGAAACGAGCGATCTCGATGATTCTTCATACTTCGGACAGAAGTCTCACCAAGATTATCGTAAAAAATGCATATTTCAGCTTGAAACCCCACGAAAGCCAAGATATCGCTCTTTCTGCATATCAAACGCAGTGTGGAGTGGTGAAAACACCGGATCAGTTTTTTCTCGCATTAACTAGCTCGAAAAGAGCGATCTCGATGTTTCAGCATACTTCGGACAGAAGTCTCACCAAGCTTATCGTAGAAAATTCATATCTCAGCTTGAAACCCGACGAAAACCAAAATATCTCCGGTTCTGCATATCCAACGCACTGTGGAGTGGTGAAAACACCAGATAACGTGTTTCTCGCATTAAATAGCTCGAAACGAGCGATCTCGATGATTCTGCATACTTCGAACAGAAGTCTCAACAAGATTATCGCAGAAAATGCATATCTCAGCTTGAAACCCCACGAAAACCAAGATATCTACTGTTCTGCATATCAAACGCACTGTGGAGTGGTGAAAACACCAGATAACGTGTTTCTCGCACTAACTAGCTCGAAAAGGACGATCTCGATGATTCAGCATACTTCGGACAGAAGTCTCACCAAGGTTATCGTAAAAAATGCATATCTCAGCTTGAAACCCCACGAAAACCAAGATATCGCTGTGTTCAGCATATCAAACGCACTGTGGAGTGGTGAAAACCCCAGAAGACGTGTTTCTCGCATTAAATAGCTCGACTAGAGCGATCTCGGTGATTCTGCATACTTCGGACAGAAGTCTCACCAAGATTATCGCAGAAAATGCATATCTCTGCTTGAAACCCCACGAAAACCAAGATATCGCCGGTTCTGCATTTCAAACGCACTGTGGAGTGGTGAAAACACCAGATAACGTGTTTCTCGCATTGAATAGCTCGAAACGTGCGATCTCGATGATTCTGCATACTTCGGACAGAAGTCTCACCAAAATTATCGTAAAAAATGCATATCTCAGCTTGAAACCCCACGAAAACCAAGATATCTCCGGTTCTGCACATCCAACGAACTGTGGTGTGGTGAACACCCCAGAAAACGTGCTTCTCGCATTAAATAGCTCGAAAAGAGCGCTCTTGATGTTTCTGCATACTTCGGACAGATGTTTCACCAAGATTATCGTAGAAAATGCATATCTCAGCTTGAAACTCGACGAAAACCAAACATCGCCGGTTCTGCATAACAAACCAACTGTGGAGTGGTGAAAACACCAGATAACGTGTTTCCCGCATTAAATAGCTCGAAACGAGCGATCTCGATGGTTAAGCATACTTCGGACAGAAGTCTCACCAAGATTATCGCAGAAATTGCATATCTCAGCTTGAATCCCCACGAAAACCAGGATATCGCTGGTTCTGCATATCCAACGCACTGTGGAGTGGTGAAAACACCAGGAAACGTGTTTCTCGCATTAATTAGCTCGAAACGAGCGATCTCGGTGATTCTGCATACATCGGACAGAAGTCTCACCAAGATTATCGCAGAAATTGCATATCTCAGACTGAAACCCCACGAAACCCAAGATTTCGCTGGTTCTGCATATCAAACGCACTGTGGAGTGGTGAAAACACCAGATAACGTGTTTCTCACATTAAATAGGTCGAAAAGAGCGATCTCGATGTTTCTGCATACTTCGGACAGAGGTCTCACCAATATTATCGCAGAAAATGCATATCTCAGCTTGAAACCCCAAGAAATCCAAGATATCTCCGGTTCTGCACATCCAACGAACTGTGGTGTGGTGAAAACCCCAGAAATCGTGTTTCTCGCATTAAATAGCTCGGAAAGAGCGCTCTTGATGTTTCTGCATACTTCGGACAGATGTTTCACCAAGATTAACGTAGAAAATGCATATCTCAACTTGAAATCCGACGAAAACCAAACATCGCCGGTTCTGCATATCAAACCAACTGTGGAGAGGTGAAAACACCAGACAACGTGTTTCTCGCATTAAATAGATCGAAATGTGCGATCTCGATGATTCTGCATACTTCTAACAGAAGTCTCACCATGATTATCGCAGAAAATGCATATCTCTGCTAGAAACCCCACGAAAACCAAGATATCTCCTGTTCTGCATATCCAACGAACTGTGGTGTGGTGAAAACCCCAGAAAACGTGTTTCTCGCATTAAATAGATCGAAAAGTGCGATCTCGATGATTCTGCATACTTCCAACAGAAGTCTCACCATGATTATCGCAGAAAATGCATATCTCTGCTAGAATCCCCCCGAAAACCAAGATATCGCCGGTTCTGCATATCATACGCACTGTGGAGTGGTGAAAACACCAGATATCGTGTTTCTCGCATTAAATAGGTCGAAACGAGCGATCTCGATGATCAAGCATACTTCGGACAGAAGTCTCACCAAGATTATCGTAAAAAATGCATATCTCAGCTTGAAACCCCACGAAAACCAAGATATCGCTGGTTCCGCATATCAAACGCTCTGTGGAGTGGTGAAAACACCAGATAACTTGTTTCTCGCATTAAATAGCTCGAAAAGAGCGCTCTCGATGTTTCTGCATACTTCGGACAGATGTCTCACCATGATTATCGCAGAAAATGCATACCTCAGCTTGAAACCACACGAAAACCAAGATATCTCCGGTTCTGCACATCCAACGAACTGTGGTGTGGTGAAAACCTCAGAAAACGTGTTTCTCGCATTAAATAGCTCGAAAAGAGCGCTCTTGATGTTTCTGCATACTTCGGACAGATGTTTCACCAAGATTATCGTAGAAAATGCATATCTCAGCTTGAAACCCGACGAAAACCAAACATCGCCGGTTCTGCATATCAAACCAACTGTGGAGTGGTGAAAACACCAGACAACGTGTTTCTCGCATTAAATAGATCGAAATGTGCGATCTCGATGATTCTGCATACTTCTAACAGAAGTCTCACCATGATTATCGCAGAAAATGCATATCTCAGCTTGAAACCCGACGAAAACCAAACATTGGCGGTTCTGCATATCAAACGCACTGTGGAGTGGTGAAAACACCAGATAACTTGTTTCTTGCATTAAATAGCTCGAAAAGAGCGATCTCGATGATTCTGCATACTTCGGACAGAAGTCTCAACAAGATTATCGCAGAAAATGCATATCTCTGCTAGAAACCCCACGAAAACCAATATATCTCCTGTTCTGCATATCCAACGCACTGTGGAGTGGTGAAAACACCAGATAACGTGTTTCTCGCATTAAATATGTCGAAACACGCGATCTCGAATGATTAAGCATACTTCGGACAGAAGTCTCACCAAGATTATCGTAAAAAATGCATATCTCAGCTTGAAACCCCACGAAAACCCAGATATCGCTGGTTCTGCATATCAAACGCACTGTGGAGTGCTGAAAATCCCAGATAACGTGTTTCTCGCATTAAATAGCTCGAAAAGTGCGATCTCGATGATTCTGCATACTTCGGACAGAAGTCTCACCATGATTATCGTAAAAAATGCATATCTCAGCTTGAAACTCCACGAAAACCAAGATATCGCTGGTTCTGCATATCAAACGCACTGTGGAGTGGTGAAAACACCAGATAACGTGTTTCTCGTATTAAATAGCTCGGAAAGTGCGCTCTTGATGTTTCTGCATACTTCGGACAGATGTTTCACCAAGATTATCGTAGAAAATGCATATCTCAGCTTGAAACCCGACGAAAACCAAACATCGCCGGTTCTGCATATCAAACCAACTGTGGAGTGGTGAAAACACCAGACAAAGTGTTTCTCGCATTAAATAGATCGAAATGTGCGATCTCGATGATTCTGCATACTTCTAACAGAAGTCTCACCATGATTATCGCAGAAAATGCATATCTCTGCTAGAAACCCCACGAAAACCAAGATATCTCCTGTTCTGCATATCCAACGCACTGTGGAGTGGTGAAAACACCAGATAACGTGTATATCGCATTAAATAGCTCGAAACGAGCGATCTCGATGATTAAGCATACTTCGGACAGAAGTCTCACCAAGATTATCGGAAAAATTGCATATCTCGGCTTGAAACCCCACGAAAACCAAGATATCGCTGGTTCTGCATATCAAACGCACTGTGGAGTGGTGAAAACACCAGATAACGTGTTTCTCGCACTAACTAGCTCGAAAAGAGCGATCTCGATGATTCAGCATACTTCGGAAAGAAGTCTCACCAAGATTATCGCAGAAAATGCATATCTCTGCTTGAAACCCCACGAAAACCAAGATATCGCCGTTTCTGCATATCAAACGCACTGTGGAGTGGTGAAAACACCAGATAACGTGTTTCTCGCATTGAATAGCTCGAAACGAGCGATCTCGATGATTCTTCATACTTCGGACAGAAGTCTCACCAAGATTATCGTAAAAAATGCATATCTCAGCTTGAAACCCCACGAAAGCCAAGATATCGCTCTTTCTGCATATCAAACGCAGTGTGGAGTGGTGAAAACACCGGATAAGTTTTTTCTCGCATTAACTAGCTCGAAAAGAGCGATCTCGATGTTTCAGCATACTTCGGACAGATGTTTCGCCAAGATTATCGTAGAAAATGCATATCTCAGCTTGAAACCCGACGAAAACCAAACATCGCCGGTTCTGCATATCAAACCAACTGTGGAGTGGTGAAAACACCAGATAACGTGTTTCTCGCATTAAATAGCTCGAAACGAGCGATCTCGATGGTTAAGCATACTTCGGACAGAAGTCTCACCAAGATTATCGCAGAAAATGCATATCTCTGCTTGAAACCCCACGAAAACCAAGATATCGCCGGTTCTGCATTTCAAACGCACTGTGGAGTGGTGAAAACACCAGATAACGTGTTTCTCGCATTGAATAGCTCGAAACGTGCGATCTCGATGATTCTGCATACTTCGGACAGAAGTCTCACCAAAATTATCGTAAAAAATGCATATCTCAGCTTGAAACCCCACGAAAACCAAGATATCTCCGGTTCTGCACATCCAACGAACTGTGGTGTGGTGAAAACCCCAGAAAACGTGCTTCTCGCATTAAATAGCTCGAAAAGAGCGCTCTTGATGATTCAGCATACTTCGGACAGAAGTCTCACCAAGGTTATCGTAAAAAATGCATATCTCAGCTTGAAACCCCACGAAAACCAAGATATCGCTGTGTTCAGCATATCAAACGCACTGTGGAGTGGTGAAAACCCCAGAAGACGTGTTTCGCGTATTAAATAGCTCGACTAGAGCGATCTCGGTGATTCTGCATACTTCGGACAGAAGTCTCACCAAGATTATCGCAGAAAATGCATATCTCTGCTTGAAACCCCACGAAAACCAAGATATCGCTGTGATCAGCATATCAAACGCACTGTGGAGTGGTGAAAACCCCAGAAAACGTGTTTCTCGCATTAAATAGCTCGAAAAGAGCGATCTCGATGTTTCAGCATACTTCGGACTGAGGTTTCACCAAGATTATCGCAGAAAATGCACATCTCAGCTTGAAACCCCACGAAAACCAAGATATCTCCGGTTCTGCACATCCAACGAACTGTGGTGTGGTGAACACCCCAGAAAACGTGCTTCTCGCATTAAATAGCTCGAAAAGAGCGCTCTTGATGTTTCTGCATACTTCGGACAGATGTTTCACCAAGATTATCGTAGAAAATGCATATCTCAGCTTGAAACTCGACGAAAACCAAACATCGCCGGTTCTGCATATCAAACCAACTGTGGAGTGGTGAAAACACCAGATAACGTGTTTCCCGCATTAAATAGCTCGAAACGAGCGATCTCGATGGTTAAGCATACTTCGGACAGAAGTCTCACCAAGATTATCGCAGAAATTGCATATCTCAGCTTGAATCCCCACGAAAACCAGGATATCGCTGGTTCTGCATATCCAACGCACTGTGGAGTGGTGAAAACACCAGGAAACGTGTTTCTCGCATTAAATAGCTCGAAACGAGCGATCTCGGTGATTCTGCATACATCGGACAGAAGTCTCACCAAGAATATCGCAGAAATTGCATATCTCAGATTGAAACCCCACGAAACCCAAGATTTCGCTGGTTCTGCATATCAAACGCACTGTGGAGTGGTGAAAACACCAGATAACGTGTTTCTCGCATTAAATAGGTCGAAAAGAGCGATCTCGATGTTTCTGCATACTTCGGACAGAGGTCTCACCAAGATTATCGCAGAAAATGCATATCTCAGCTTGAAACCCCAAGAAATCCAAGATATCTCCGGTTCTGCACATCCAACGAACTGTGGTGTGGTGAAAACCCCAGAAATCGTGTTTCTCGCATTAAATAGCTCGGAAAGAGCGCTCTTGATGTTTCTGCATACTTCGGACAGATGTTTCACCAAGATTATCGTAGAAAATGCATATCTCAACTTGAAATCCGACGAAAACCAAACATCGCCGGTTCTGCATATCAAACCAACTGTGGAGAGGTGAAAACACCAGACAACGTGTTTCTCGCATTAAATAGATCGAAAAGTGCGATCTCGATGATTCTGCATACTTCTAACAGAAGTCTCACCATGATTATCGCAGAAAATGCATATCTCTGCTAGAAACCCCACGAAAACCAAGATATCTCCTGTTCTGCATATCCAACGAACTGTGGTGTGGTGAAAACCCCAGAAAACGTGTTTCTCGCATTAAATAGATCGAAATGTGCGATCTCGATGATTCTGCATACTTCCAACAGAAGTCTCACCATGATTATCGCAGAAAATGCATATCTCTGCTAGAATCCCCCCGAAAACCAAGATATCGCCGGTTCTGCATATCATACGCACTGTGGAGTGGTGAAAACACCAGATATCGTGTTTCTCGCATTAAATAGGTCGAATCGAGCGATCTCGATGATTAAGCATACTTCGGACAGAAGTCTCACCAAGATTATCGTAAAAAATGCATATCTCAGCTTGAAACCCCACGAAAACCAAGATATCGCTGGTTCTGCATATCAAACGCTCTGTGGAGTGGTGAAAACGCCAGATAACTTGTTTCTCGCATTAAAAAGCTCGAAAAGAGCGCTCTCGATGTTTCTGCATACTTCGGACAGATGTCTCACCATGATTATCGCAGAAAATGCATATCTCTGCTAGAATCCCCACGAAAACCAAGATATCGCCGGTTCTGCATATCATACGCACTGTGGAGTGGTGAAAACACCAGATATCGTGTTTCTCGCATTAAATAGGTCGAAACGAGCGATCTCGATGATTAAGCATACTTCGGACAGAAGTCTCACCAAGATTATCGTAAAAAATGCATATCTCAGCTTGAAACCCCACGAAAACCAAGATATCGCTGGTTCTGCATATCAAACGCTCTGTGGAGTGGTGAAAACACCAGATAACTTGTTTCTCGCATTAAATAGCTCGAAAAGAGCGCTCTCGATGTTTCTGCATACTTCCAACAGAAGTCTCACCATGATTATCGCAGAAAATGCATATCTCTGCTAGAATCCCCCCGAAAACCAAGATATCGCCGGTTCTGCATATCATACGCACTGTGGAGTGGTGAAAACACCAGATATCGTGTTTCTCGCATTAAATAGGTCGAAAAGAGCGATCTCGATGTTTCTGCATACTTCGGCGAGAAGTCTCACCAAGATTATCGCAGAAAATGCATACCTCAGCTTGAAACCCCACGAAAACCAAGATATCTCCGGTTCTGCATATCCAACGAACTGTGGAGTGGTGAAAACCCCAGAAAACGAGTTTCTCGCATTAAATAGCTCGAAAAGAGCGCTCTCGATGTTTCTGCATACTTCGGACAGATGTCTCAACAAGCTTATCGTGGAAAATGCATATCTCAGCTTGAAACCCCACGAAAACCAAGATATCTCCGGTTCTGCACATCCAACGAACTGTGGTGTGGTGAAAACCCCAGAAAACGTGTTTCTCGCATTAAATAGCTCGAAAAGAGCGATCTCGATGTTTCTGCATACTTCGGACAGAGGTCTCACCAAGATTATCGTAAAAAATGCATATCTCAGCTTGAAACCCCACGAAAACCAAGATATCGCTGGTTCTGCATATCATACGCACTGTGGAGTGGTGAAAACGCCAGATAACTTGTTTCTCGCATTAAAAAGCTCGAAAAGAGCGCTCTCGATGTTTCTGCATACTTCGGACAGATGTCTCACCATGATTATCGCAGAAAATGCATATCTCTGCTAGAATCCCCACGAAAACCAAGATATCGCCGGTTCTGCATATCAAACGCACTATGGAGTGGTGGAAACAACCAGATAACGAGTTTCTCGCATTAACTAGCTCGAAAAGAGCGTTCTCGATGATTCTGCATACTTCTCATAGATGAAACACCAAGATTATCGCAGAAAATGCATATTTCAGCTGGAAACCCCACGAAAACCAAGTTATCGGCGGCTCTACATATCAAACGCACTGTGGAGTGGTCAAAACACCAGATAACGTGTTTCTCGCATTAAATAGCTCGAAAAGAGCGATATCGAAGATTCTGCATACTTCTGACAGAAGACTCACCAAGATTATCGGAAAAATTGCATATCTCGGCTTGAAACCCCACGAAAACCAAGATATCGCTGGTTCTGCATATCAAACGCACTGTGGAGTGGTGAAAACACCAGATAACGTGTTTCTCGCACTAACTAGCTCGAAAAGAGCGATCTCGATGATTCAGCATACTTCGGAAAGAAGTCTCACCAAGATTATCGCAGAAAATGCATATCTCTGCTTGAAACCCCACGAAAACCAAGATATCGCCGTTTCTGCATATCAAACGCACTGTGGAGTGGTGAAAACACCAGATAACGTGTTTCTCGCATTGAATAGCTCGAAACGAGCGATCTCGATGATTCTTCATACTTCGGACAGAAGTCTCACCAAGATTATCGTAAAAAATGCATATCTCAGCTTGAAACCCCACGAAAGCCAAGATATCGCTCTTTCTGCATATCAAACGCAGTGTGGAGTGGTGAAAACACCGGATAAGTTTTTTCTCGCATTAACTAGCTCGAAAAGAGCGATCTCGATGTTTCAGCATACTTCGGACAGATGTTTCGCCAAGATTATCGTAGAAAATGCATATCTCAGCTTGAAACCCGACGAAAACCAAACATCGCCGGTTCTGCATATCAAACCAACTGTGGAGTGGTGAAAACACCAGATAACGTGTTTCTCGCATTAAATAGCTCGAAACGAGCGATCTCGATGGTTAAGCATACTTCGGACAGAAGTCTCACCAAGATTATCGCAGAAAATGCATATCTCTGCTTGAAACCCCACGAAAACCAAGATATCGCCGGTTCTGCATTTCAAACGCACTGTGGAGTGGTGAAAACACCAGATAACGTGTTTCTCGCATTGAATAGCTCGAAACGTGCGATCTCGATGATTCTGCATACTTCGGACAGAAGTCTCACCAAAATTATCGTAAAAAATGCATATCTCAGCTTGAAACCCCACGAAAACCAAGATATCTCCGGTTCTGCACATCCAACGAACTGTGGTGTGGTGAAAACCCCAGAAAACGTGCTTCTCGCATTAAATAGCTCGAAAAGAGCGCTCTTGATGATTCAGCATACTTCGGACAGAAGTCTCACCAAGGTTATCGTAAAAAATGCATATCTCAGCTTGAAACCCCACGAAAACCAAGATATCGCTGTGTTCAGCATATCAAACGCACTGTGGAGTGGTGAAAACCCCAGAAGACGTGTTTCGCGTATTAAATAGCTCGACTAGAGCGATCTCGGTGATTCTGCATACTTCGGACAGAAGTCTCACCAAGATTATCGCAGAAAATGCATATCTCTGCTTGAAACCCCACGAAAACCAAGATATCGCTGTGATCAGCATATCAAACGCACTGTGGAGTGGTGAAAACCCCAGAAAACGTGTTTCTCGCATTAAATAGCTCGAAAAGAGCGATCTCGATGTTTCAGCATACTTCGGACTGAGGTTTCACCAAGATTATCGCAGAAAATGCACATCTCAGCTTGAAACCCCACGAAAACCAAGATATCTCCGGTTCTGCACATCCAACGAACTGTGGTGTGGTGAACACCCCAGAAAACGTGCTTCTCGCATTAAATAGCTCGAAAAGAGCGCTCTTGATGTTTCTGCATACTTCGGACAGATGTTTCACCAAGATTATCGTAGAAAATGCATATCTCAGCTTGAAACTCGACGAAAACCAAACATCGCCGGTTCTGCATATCAAACCAACTGTGGAGTGGTGAAAACACCAGATAACGTGTTTCCCGCATTAAATAGCTCGAAACGAGCGATCTCGATGGTTAAGCATACTTCGGACAGAAGTCTCACCAAGATTATCGCAGAAATTGCATATCTCAGCTTGAATCCCCACGAAAACCAGGATATCGCTGGTTCTGCATATCCAACGCACTGTGGAGTGGTGAAAACACCAGGAAACGTGTTTCTCGCATTAAATAGCTCGAAACGAGCGATCTCGGTGATTCTGCATACATCGGACAGAAGTCTCACCAAGAATATCGCAGAAATTGCATATCTCAGATTGAAACCCCACGAAACCCAAGATTTCGCTGGTTCTGCATATCAAACGCACTGTGGAGTGGTGAAAACACCAGATAACGTGTTTCTCGCATTAAATAGGTCGAAAAGAGCGATCTCGATGTTTCTGCATACTTCGGACAGAGGTCTCACCAAGATTATCGCAGAAAATGCATATCTCAGCTTGAAACCCCAAGAAATCCAAGATATCTCCGGTTCTGCACATCCAACGAACTGTGGTGTGGTGAAAACCCCAGAAATCGTGTTTCTCGCATTAAATAGCTCGGAAAGAGCGCTCTTGATGTTTCTGCATACTTCGGACAGATGTTTCACCAAGATTATCGTAGAAAATGCATATCTCAACTTGAAATCCGACGAAAACCAAACATCGCCGGTTCTGCATATCAAACCAACTGTGGAGAGGTGAAAACACCAGACAACGTGTTTCTCGCATTAAATAGATCGAAAAGTGCGATCTCGATGATTCTGCATACTTCTAACAGAAGTCTCACCATGATTATCGCAGAAAATGCATATCTCTGCTAGAAACCCCACGAAAACCAAGATATCTCCTGTTCTGCATATCCAACGAACTGTGGTGTGGTGAAAACCCCAGAAAACGTGTTTCTCGCATTAAATAGATCGAAATGTGCGATCTCGATGATTCTGCATACTTCCAACAGAAGTCTCACCATGATTATCGCAGAAAATGCATATCTCTGCTAGAATCCCCCCGAAAACCAAGATATCGCCGGTTCTGCATATCATACGCACTGTGGAGTGGTGAAAACACCAGATATCGTGTTTCTCGCATTAAATAGGTCGAATCGAGCGATCTCGATGATTAAGCATACTTCGGACAGAAGTCTCACCAAGATTATCGTAAAAAATGCATATCTCAGCTTGAAACCCCACGAAAACCAAGATATCGCTGGTTCTGCATATCAAACGCTCTGTGGAGTGGTGAAAACGCCAGATAACTTGTTTCTCGCATTAAAAAGCTCGAAAAGAGCGCTCTCGATGTTTCTGCATACTTCGGACAGATGTCTCACCATGATTATCGCAGAAAATGCATATCTCTGCTAGAATCCCCCCGAAAACCAAGATATCGCCGGTTCTGCATATCATACGCACTGTGGAGTGGTGAAAACACCAGATATCGTGTTTCTCGCATTAAATAGGTCGAAAAGAGCGATCTCGATGTTTCTGCATACTTCGGCGAGAAGTCTCACCAAGATTATCGCAGAAAATGCATACCTCAGCTTGAAACCACACGAAAACCAAGATATCGCTGGTTCTGCACATCCAACGAACTGTGGTGTGGTGAAAACCCCAGAAAACGTGTTTCTCGCATTAAATAGCTCGAAAAGAGCGATCTCGATGTTTCTGCATACTTCGGACAGAGGTCTCACCAAGATTATCGTAAAAAATGCATATCTCAGCTTGAAACCCCACGAAAACCAAGATATCGCTGGTTCTGCATATCATACGCACTGTGGAGTGGTGAAAACACCAGATATCGTGTTTCTCGCATTAAATAGGTCGAATCGAGCGATCTCGATGATTAAGCATACTTCGGACAGAAGTCTCACCAAGATTATCGTAAAAAATGCATATCTCTGCTAGAATCCCCCCGAAAACCAAGATATCGCCGGTTCTGCATATCATACGCACTGTGGAGTGGTGAAAACACCAGATATCGTGTTTCTCGCATTAAATAGGTCGAAAAGAGCGATCTCGATGTTTCTGCATACTTCGGCGAGAAGTCTCACCAAGATTATCGCAGAAAATGCATACCTCAGCTTGAAACCACACGAAAACCAAGATATCGCTGGTTCTGCATATCAAATGCTCTGTGGAGTGGTGCAAACACCAGATAACGTGCTTCTCGCATTAAGTAGCTCGAAAAGAGCGATATCGATGATTCTGCATACTTCGGACAGATGTCTCACCAGGATTATCGCAGAAAATGCATATCTCAGCTTGAAACCCCACGAAAACCAAGATATCGCCGGTTCTGCATATCAAACGCACTGTGGAGTGGTGAAAACACCAGGAAACGTGTTTCTCGCATTAAATAGCTCGAAACGAGCGATATCGATGATTCTGCATACTTCCGACAGAAGTCTCACCAAGATTATCGTACAAAATGCATATCTCAGCTTGAAACCCCACGAACACCAAGATATCGCTGGTTCTGCATATCAAACGCTCTGTGGAGTGGTGAAAACACCAGATAACGTGTTTCTCGCATTAAATAGCTCGAAAAGAGCGATCTCGATGATTCTGCATACTTCGGACAGAAGTCTCACCAAGATTATCGCAGAAAATGCATATCTCGGCTTGAAACCCTTCGAAAACCAAGATATCACCTGTTCTGCATATCCAACGAACTGTGGTGTGGTGAATACCCCAGAAAACGTGTTTCTCGCATTAAATAGCTCGAAAAGAGCGATCTCGATGATTCTGCGTACTTCGGACAGAAGTCTCACCAAGATTATCGCAGAAAATGCATATCTCAGCTTGAAACCCCACGAAAACCAAGATATCGCCGGTTCTGCATATCAAACGCACTGTGGAGTGGTGAAAACACCAGGAAACGAGTTTCTCGCATTAAATAGCTCGAAACGAGCGATCTCGATGATTCTGCATACTTCGGACAGAAGTCTCACCAAGATTATCGCAGAAAATGCATATCTCTGCTTGAAACCCCACGAAAACCAAGATATCGCTGTGATCAGCATATCAAACGCACTGTGGAGTGGTGAAAACCCCAGAAAACGTGTTTCTCGCATTAAATAGCTCGAAAAGAGCGATCTCGATGTTTCAGCATACTTCGGACTGAGGTTTCACCAAGATTATCGCAGAAAATGCATATCTCAGCTTGAAACCCCACGAAAACCAAGATATCTCCGGTTCTTCACATCCAACGAACTGTGGTGTGGTGAACACCCCAGAAAACGTGCTTCTCGCATTAAATAGCTCGAAAAGAGCGCTCTTGATGTTTCTGCATACTTCGGACAGATGTTTCACCAAGATTATCGTAGAAAATGCATATCTCAGCTTGAAACTCGACGAAAACCAAACATCGCCGGTTCTGCATATCAAACCAACTGTGGAGTGGTGAAAACACCAGATAACGTGTTTCCCGCATTAAATAGCTCGAAACGAGCGATCTCGATGGTTAAGCATACTTCGGACAGAAGTCTCACCAAGATTATCGCAGAAATTGCATATCTCAGCTTGAATCCCCACGAAAACCAGGATATCGCTGGTTCTGCATATCCAACGCACTGTGGAGTGGTGAAAACACCAGGAAACGTGTTTCTCGCATTAAATAGCTCGAAACGAGCGATCTCGGTGATTCTGCATACATCGGACAGAAGTCTCACCAAGAATATCGCAGAAATTGCATATCTCAGATTGAAACCCCACGAAACCCAAGATTTCGCTGGTTCTGCATATCAAACGCACTGTGGAGTGGTGAAAACACCAGATAACGTGTTTCTCGCATTAAATAGGTCGAAAAGAGCGATCTCGATGTTTCTGCATACTTCGGACAGAGGTCTCACCAAGATTATCGCAGAAAATGCATATCTCAGCTTGAAACCCCAAGAAATCCAAGATACCTCCGGTTCTGCACATCCAACGAACTGTGGTGTGGTGAAAACCCCAGAAATCGTGTTTCTCGCATTAAATAGCTCGGAAAGAGCGCTCTTGATGTTTCTGCATACTTCGGACAGATGTTTCACCAAGATTATCGTAGAAAATGCATATCTCAACTTGAAATCCGACGAAAACCAAACATCGCCGGTTCTGCATATCAAACCAACTGTGGAGAGGTGAAAACACCAGACAACGTGTTTCTCGCATTAAATAGATCGAAAAGTGCGATCTCGATGATTCTGCATACTTCTAACAGAAGTCTCACCATGATTATCGCAGAAAATGCATATCTCTGCTAGAAACCCCACGAAAACCAAGATATCTCCTGTTCTGCATATCCAACGAACTGTGGAGTGGTGAAAACCCCAGAAAACGTGTTTCTCGCATTAAATAGATCGAAAAGTGCGATCTCGATGATTCTGCATACTTCCAACAGAAGTCTCACCATGATTATCGCAGAAAATGAATATCTCTGCTAGAATCCCCCCGAAAACCAAGATATCGCCGGTTCTGCATATCATACGCACTGTGGAGTGGTGAAAACACCAGATATCGTGTTTCTCGCATTAAATAGGTCGAATCGAGCGATCTCGATGATTAAGCATACTTCGGACAGAAGTCTCACCAAGATTATCGTAAAAAATGCATATCTCAGCTTGAAACCCCACGAAAACCAAGATATCGCTGGTTCTGCATATCAAACGCTCTGTGGAGTGGTGAAAACACCAGATAACTTGTTTCTCGCATTAAATAGCTCGAAAAGAGCGCTCTCGATGTTTCTGCATACTTCGGACAGATGTCTCACCATGATTATCGCAGAAAATGCATATCTCTGCTAGAATCCCCACGAAAACCAAGATATCGCCGGTTCTGCATATCATACGCACTGTGGAGTGGTGAAAACACCAGATATCGTGTTTCTCGCATTAAATAGGTCGAAACGAGCGATCTCGATGATTAAGCATACTTCGGACAGAAGTCTCACCAAGATTATCGTAAAAAATGCATATCTCAGCTTGAAACCCCACGAAAACCAAGATATCGCTGGTTCTGCATATCAAACGCTCTGTGGAGTGGTGAAAACACCAGATAACTTGTTTCTCGCATTAAATAGCTCGAAAAGAGCGCTCTCGATGTTTCTGCATACTTCCAACCGAAGTCTCTCCATGATTATCGCAGAAAATGCATATCTCTGCTAGAATCCCCCCGAAAACCAAGATATCGCCGGTTCTGCATATCATACGCACTGTGGAGTGGTGAAAACACCAGATATCGTGTTTCTCGCATTAAATAGGTCGAAAAGAGCGATCTCGATGTTTCTGCATACTTCGGCGAGAAGTCTCACCAAGATTATCGCAGAAAATGCATACCTCAGCTTGAAACCCCACGAAAACCAAGATATCTCCGGTTCTGCATATCCAACGAACTGTGGAGTGGTGAAAATCCCAGAAAACGAGTTTCTTGCATTAAATAGCTCGAAAAGAGCGCTCTCGATGTTTCTGCATACTTCGGACAGATGTCTCACCAAGCTTATCGTGGAAAATGCATATCTCAGCTTGAAACCCCACGAAAACCAAGATATCTCCGGTTCTGCACATCCAACGAACTGTGGTGTGGTGAAAACCCCAGAAAACGTGTTTCTCGCATTAAATAGCTCGAAAAGAGCGATCTCGATGTTTCTGCATACTTCGGACAGAGGTCTCACCAAGATTATCGTAAAAAATGCATATCTCAGCTTGAAACCCCACGAAAACCAAGATATCGCTGGTTCTGCATATCAAATGCTCTGTGGAGTGGTGCAAACACCAGATAACGTGCTTCTCGCATTAAGTAGCTCGAAAAGAGCGATATCGATGATTCTGCATACTTCGGACAGATGTCTCACCAGGATTATCGCAGAAAATGCATATCTCAGCTTGAAACCCCACGAAAACCAAGATATCGCCGGTTCTGCATATCAAACGCACTGTGGAGTGGTGAAAACACCAGGAAACGTGTTTCTCGCATTAAATAGCTCGAAACGAGCGATCTCGATGATTCTGCATACTTCCGACAGAAGTCTCACCAAGATTATCGTAAAAAATGCATATCTCAGCTTGAAACCCCACGAAAACCAAGATATCGCTGGTTCTGCATATCAAACGCTCTGTGGAGTGGTGAAAACACCAGATAACGTGTTTCTCGCATTAAATAGCTCGAAAAGAGCGATCTCGATGATTCTGCACACTTCGGACAGAAGTCGCACGAAGAATATCGCAGATAATGCATATCTCAGCTTGAAACCCCACGAAAACCAAGATATCGCCGGTTCTGCATATCAAACGCACTGTGGAGTGGTGAAAACACCAGATAACGTGCTTCTCGCATTAAGTAGCTCGAAAAGAGCGATATCGATGATTCTGCATACTTCGGACAGATGTCTCACCAGGATTATCGCAGAAAATGCATATCTCAGCTTGAAACCCCACGAAAACCAAGATATCTCCGGTTCTGCACATCCAACGAACTGTGGTGTGGTGAACACCCCAGAAAACGTGCTTCTCGCATTAAATAGCTCGAAAAGAGCGCTCTTGATGTTTCGGCATACTTCGGACAGATGTTTCACCAAGATTATCGTAGAAAATGCATATCTCAGCTTGAAACTCGACGAAAACCAAACATCGCCGGTTCTGCATATCAAACCAACTGTGGAGTGGTGAAAACACCAGGAAACGTGTTTCTCGCATTAAATAGCTCGAAACGAGCGATCTCGGTGATTCTGCATACATCGGACAGAAGTCTCACCAAGAATATCGCAGAAATTGCATATCTCAGATTGAAACCCCACGAAACCCAAGATTTCGCTGGTTCTGCATATCAAACGCACTGTGGAGTGGTGAAAACACCAGATAACGTGTTTCTCGCATTAAATAGGTCGAAAAGAGCGATCTCGATGTTTCTGCATACTTCGGACAGAGGTCTCACCAAGATTATCGCAGAAAATGCATATCTCAGCTTGAAACCCCAAGAAATCCAAGATATCTCCGGTTCTGCACATCCAACGAACTGTGGTGTGGTGAAAACCCCAGAAATCGTGTTTCTCGCATTAAATAGCTCGGAAAGAGCGCTCTTGATGTTTCTGCATACTTCGGACAGATGTTTCACCAAGATTATCGTAGAAAATGCATATCTCAACTTGAAATCCGACGAAAACCAAACATCGCCGGTTCTGCATATCAAACCAACTGTGGAGAGGTGAAAACACCAGACAACGTGTATCTCGCATTAAATAGATCGAAAAGTGCGATCTCGATGATTCTGCATACTTCTAACAGAAGTCTCACCATGATTATCGCAGAAAATGCATATCTCTGCTAGAAACCCCACGAAAACCAAGATATCTCCTGTTCTGCATATCCAACGAACTGTGGTGTGGTGAAAACCCCAGAAAACGTGTTTCTCGCATTAAATAGATCGAAAAGTGCGATCTCGATGATTCTGCATACTTCCAACAGAAGTCTCACCATGATTATCGCAGAAAATGCATATCTCTGCTAGAATCCCCCCGAAAACCAAGATATCGCCGGTTCTGCATATCATACGCACTGTGGAGTGGTGAAAACACCAGATATCGTGTTTCTCGCATTAAATAGGTCGAATCGAGCGATCTCGATGATTAAGCATACTTCGGACAGAAATCTCACCAAGATAATCGTAAAAAATGCATATCTCAGCTTGAAACCCGACGAAAACCAAACATTGCCGGTTCTGCATATCAAACGCACTGTGTAGAGGTGAAAACCCCAGAAAACGTGTTTCTCGCATTAAATAGCTCGAAACGAGCGATCTCGATGATTCTGCATACTTCCGACAGAAGTCTCACCAAGATTATCGTAAAAAATGCATATCTCAGCTTGAAACCCCACGAAAACCAAGATATCGCTGGTTCTGCATATCAAATGCTCTGTGGAGTGGTGCAAACACCAGATAACGTGCTTCTCGCATTAAGTAGCTCGAAAAGAGCGATATCGATGATTCTGCATACTTCGGACAGATGTCTCACCAAGATTATCGCAGAAAATGCATATCTCAGCTTGAAACCCCACGAAAACCAAGATATCGCCGGTTCTGCATATCAAACGCACTGTGGAGTGGTGAAAACACCAGGAAACGTGTTTCTCGCATTAAATAGCTCGAAACGAGCGATCTCGATGATTCTGCATACTTCCGACAGAAGTCTCACCAAGATTATCGTAAAAAATGCATATCTCAGCTTGAAACCCCACGAAAACCAAGATATCGCTGGTTCTGCATATCAAACGCTCTGTGGAGTGGTGAAAACACCAGATAACGTGTTTCTCGCATTAAATAGCTCGAAAAGAGCGATCTCGATGATTCTGCATACTTCGGACAGAAGTCTCACCAAGATTATCGCAGAAAATGCATATCTCGGCTTGAAACCCTTCGAAAACCAAGATATCACCTGTTCTGCATATCCAACGAACTGTGGTGTGGTGAAAACCCCAGAAAACGTGTTTCTCGCATTAAATAGCTCGAAAAGAGCGATCTCGATGATTCTGCGTACTTCGGACAGAAGTCTCACCAAGATTATCGCAGAAAATGCATATCTCAGCTTGAAACCCCACGAAAACCAAGATATCGCCGGTTCTGCATATCAAACGCACTGTGGAGTGGTGAAAACACCAGGAAACGTGTTTCTCGCATTAAATAGCTCGAAACGAGCAATCTCGATGCTTTTGCATACTTCCGACCGAAGTTTCACCAAGATTATCGTAAAAAATGCATATCTCGGCTTGAAACCCCACGAAAACCAAGATATCGCTGGTTCTGCATATCAAACGCTCTGTGGAGTGGTACAAACACCAGATAACTTGTTTCTCGCATTAAATAGCTCGAAAAGAGCGATCTCGATGATTCTGCACACTTCGGACAGAAGTCTCACCAAGATTATCGCAGATAATGCATATCCCAGCTTGAAACCCCACGAAAACCAAGATATCGCCGATTCTGCATATCATACGCACTGTGGAGTGGTGAAAACACCAGATAACGTGTTTCTCGCATTAAATAGGTCCAAACGAGCGATCTCGATGATTAAGCATACTTCGGACAGAAGTCTCATCAAGATTATCGTAAAAACTGCATATCTCAGCTTGAAACCCCACGAAAACCCAGATATCGCTGGTTCTGCATATCAAACGCACTGTGGAGTGCTGAAAACACCAGATAACGTGTTTCGCGCATTAAATAGCTCGAAAAGAGCGCTCTTGATGTTTCTGCATACTTCGGACAGATGTTTTACCAAGATTATCATAGAAAATGCATATCTCAGCTTGAAACCCGACGAAAACCAAACATCGCCGGTTCTGCATATCAAACCAACTGTGGAGTGGTGAAAACACCAGACAACGTGTTTCTCGCATTAAATTCATCGAAGTGTGCGATCTCGATGATTGTGCATACTTCTAACAGAAGTCTCACCATGATTATCGCAGAAAATGCATATCTCAGCTTGAAACCCGACGAAAACCAAACATTGGCGGTTCTGCATATCAAACGCACTGTGGAGTGGTGAAAACACCAGATAACGTGTTTGCTCGCATTAAATAGGTCGAAAAGAGCGATCTCGATGATTCTGCATACTTCTAACGGAAGTCTCACCATGATTATCGCAGAAAATGCATATCTCTGCTAGTAACCTCACGAAAACCAAGATATCTCCTGTTCTGCATATCCAACGAACTGTGGAGTGGTGAAAACCCCAGAAAACGTGTTTCTCGCATTAAATAGCTCGAAAAGTACGATCTCGGTGATTCTGCATACTTCTAACGGAAGTCTCACCATGATTATCGCACAAAATGCATATCTGAGCTTGAAACCCCACGAAAACCAAACATTGCCGGTTCTGCATATCAAACGCACTGTGGAGTGGTGAAAACACCATATAACGTGTTTGCTCGCATTAAATAGGTCGAAAAGAGCGATCTCGATGAATCTGCATACTTATAACAGAAGTCTCACCAAGATTATCGCAGAAAATGCATATCTGAGCTTGAAACCCCACGATAACCAAACATTGCCGGTTCTGCATATCAAACGCACTGTGGAATGGTGAAAACCCCAGATAACGTGTTTGCTCGCATTAAATAGCTCGAAAAGAGCGATCTCGATGATTAAGCATACTTCCGACAGAAGTCTCACCAAGATTATCGCAGAAATTGCATATCTCGGCTTGAAACCCCACGAAAACCAAGATATCGCTGGCTCTGCATATCAAACGCACTGTGGAGTGGTGAAAACACCAGATAACGTGTTTCTCGCATTAAATAGGTCGAAAAGAGCGATCTCGATGTTTCTGCATACTTCGGACAGATGTTTCACCAAGATTATCGTAGAAAATGCATATCTCAGCTTGAAACCCGACGAAAACCAAACATCGCCGGTTCTGCATATCAAACCAACTGTGGAGTGGTGAAAACACCAGAGAACGTGTTTCTCGCATTAAATAGATCGAAAAGTGCAATCGCGATGATTCTGCATACTTTGGACAGAAGTCTCACCACGATTATCGTAAAAAATGCATATCTCAGCTTGAAACCCCACGAAAACCAAGATTTCGCTGGTTCTGCATATCAAACGCACGGTGGAGTGGTGAAAACACCAGATAACGTGTTTCTCGTATTCAATAGGTCGAAAAGAGCGATCTCGATGTTTCTGCATACTTCGGACACAAGTCTCACCAAGATTATCGCAGAAAATGCATATCTCTGCTTGAAACCCCACGAAAACCAAGATATCGCCGGTTCTGCATATCAAACGCACTGTGGTGTGGTGAAAACCCCCGAAAACGTGTTCCTCGCATTAAATAGCTCGAAAAGAGCGCTCTTGATGTTTCTGCATACTTCGGACAGATGTTTTACCAAGATTATCATTGAAAATGCATATCTCAGCTTGAAACCCGACGAAAACCAAACATCGCCGGTTCTGCATATCAAACCAACTGTGGAGTGGTGAAAACACCAGACAACGTGTTTCTCGCATTAAATTCATCGAAATGTGCGATCTCGATGATTGTGCATACTTCTAACAGAAGTCTCACCATGATTATCGCAGAAAATGCATATCTCAGCTTGAAACCCGACGAAAACCAAACATTGCCGGTTCTGCATATCAAACGCACTGTGGAGTGGTGAAAACACCAGATAACGTGTTTGCTCTCATTAAATAGGTCGAAAAGAGCGATCTCGATGATTCTGCATACTTCTAACGGAAGTCTCACCATGATTATCGCAGAAAATGCATATCTCTGCTAGTAACCTCACGAAAACCAAGATATCTCCTGTTCTGCATATCCAACGGACTGTGGAGTGGTGAAAACCCCAGAAAACGTGTTTCTCGCATTAAATAGCTCGAAAAGTACGATCTCGATGATTCTGCATACTTCTAACGGAAGTCTCACCATGATTATCGCAGAAAATGCATATCTGAGCTTGAAACCCAACGAAAACCAAACATTGCCGGTTCTGCATATCAAACGCACTGTGGAGTGGTGAAAACACCATATAACGTGTTTGCTCGCATTAAATAGGTCGAAAAGAGCGATCTCGATGAATCTGCATACTTATAACAGAAGTCTCACCAAGATTATCGCAGAAAATGCATATCTGAGCTTGAAACCCCACGATAACCAAACATTGCCGGTTCTGCATATCAAACGCACTGTGGAATGGTGAAAACCCCAGATAACGTGTTTGCTCGCATTAAATAGCTCGAAAAGAGCGATCTCGATGATTAAGCATACTTCCGACAGAAGTCTCACCAAGATTATCGCAGAAATTGCATATCTCGGCTTGAAACCCCACGAAAACCAAGATATCGCTGGCTCTGCATATCAAACGCACTGTGGAGTGGTGAAAACACCAGATAACGTGTTTCTCGCATTAAATAGGTCGAAAAGAGCGATCTCGATGTTTCTGCATACTTCGGACAGATGTTTCACCAAGATTATCGTAGAAAATGCATATCTCAGCTTGAAACCCGACGAAAACCAAACATCGCCGGTTCTGCATATCAAACCAACAGTGGAGTGGTGAAAACACCAGAGAACGTGTTTCTCCCATTAAATAGATCGAAAAGTGCAATCGCGATGATTCTGCATACTTTGGACAGAAGTCTCACCATGATTATCGTAAAAAATGCATATCTCAGCTTGAAACCCCACGAAAACCAAGATTTCGCTGGTTCTGCATATCAAACGCACTGTGGAGTGGTGAAAACACCAGATAACGTGTTTCTCGCATTAAATAGGTCGAAAAGAGCGATCTCGATGTTTCTGCATACTTCGGACAGAGGTCTCACCAAGATTATCGCAGAAAATGCATATCTCAGCTTGAAACCCCAAGAAATCCAAGATATCTCCGGTTCTGCACATCCAACGAACTGTGGTGTGGTGAAAACCCCAGAAATCGTGTTTCTCGCATTAAATAGCTCGGAAAGAGCGCTCTTGATGTTTCTGCATACTTCGGACAGATGTTTCACCAAGATTATCGTAGAAAATGCATATCTCAACTTGAAATCCGACGAAAACCAAACATCGCCGGTTCTGCATATCAAACCAACTGTGGAGAGGTGAAAACACCAGACAACGTGTATCTCGCATTAAATAGATCGAAAAGTGCGATCTCGATGATTCTGCATACTTCTAACAGAAGTCTCACCATGATTATCGCAGAAAATGCATATCTCTGCTAGAAACCCCACGAAAACCAAGATATCTCCTGTTCTGCATATCCAACGAACTGTGGTGTGGTGAAAACCCCAGAAAACGTGTTTCTCGCATTAAATAGATCGAAAAGTGCGATCTCGATGATTCTGCATACTTCCAACAGAAGTCTCACCATGATTATCGCAGAAAATGCATATCTCTGCTAGAATCCCCCCGAAAACCAAGATATCGCCGGTTCTGCATATCATACGCACTGTGGAGTGGTGAAAACACCAGATATCGTGTTTCTCGCATTAAATAGGTCGAATCGAGCGATCTCGATGATTAAGCATACTTCGGACAGAAATCTCACCAAGATAATCGTAAAAAATGCATATCTCAGCTTGAAACCCGACGAAAACCAAACATTGCCGGTTCTGCATATCAAACGCACTGTGTAGAGGTGAAAACCCCAGAAAACGTGTTTCTCGCATTAAATAGCTCGAAACGAGCGATCTCGATGATTCTGCATACTTCCGACAGAAGTCTCACCAAGATTATCGTAAAAAATGCATATCTCAGCTTGAAACCCCACGAAAACCAAGATATCGCTGGTTCTGCATATCAAATGCTCTGTGGAGTGGTGCAAACACCAGATAACGTGCTTCTCGCATTAAGTAGCTCGAAAAGAGCGATATCGATGATTCTGCATACTTCGGACAGATGTCTCACCAAGATTATCGCAGAAAATGCATATCTCAGCTTGAAACCCCACGAAAACCAAGATATCGCCGGTTCTGCATATCAAACGCACTGTGGAGTGGTGAAAACACCAGGAAACGTGTTTCTCGCATTAAATAGCTCGAAACGAGCGATCTCGATGATTCTGCATACTTCCGACAGAAGTCTCACCAAGATTATCGTAAAAAATGCATATCTCAGCTTGAAACCCCACGAAAACCAAGATATCGCTGGTTCTGCATATCAAACGCTCTGTGGAGTGGTGAAAACACCAGATAACGTGTTTCTCGCATTAAATAGCTCGAAAAGAGCGATCTCGATGATTCTGCATACTTCGGACAGAAGTCTCACCAAGATTATCGCAGAAAATGCATATCTCGGCTTGAAACCCTTCGAAAACCAAGATATCACCTGTTCTGCATATCCAACGAACTGTGGTGTGGTGAAAACCCCAGAAAACGTGTTTCTCGCATTAAATAGCTCGAAAAGAGCGATCTCGATGATTCTGCGTACTTCGGACAGAAGTCTCACCAAGATTATCGCAGAAAATGCATATCTCAGCTTGAAACCCCACGAAAACCAAGATATCGCCGGTTCTGCATATCAAACGCACTGTGGAGTGGTGAAAACACCAGGAAACGTGTTTCTCGCATTAAATAGCTCGAAACGAGCAATCTCGATGCTTTTGCATACTTCCGACCGAAGTTTCACCAAGATTATCGTAAAAAATGCATATCTCGGCTTGAAACCCCACGAAAACCAAGATATCGCTGGTTCTGCATATCAAACGCTCTGTGGAGTGGTACAAACACCAGATAACTTGTTTCTCGCATTAAATAGCTCGAAAAGAGCGATCTCGATGATTCTGCACACTTCGGACAGAAGTCTCACCAAGATTATCGCAGATAATGCATATCCCAGCTTGAAACCCCACGAAAACCAAGATATCGCCGATTCTGCATATCATACGCACTGTGGAGTGGTGAAAACACCAGATAACGTGTTTCTCGCATTAAATAGGTCCAAACGAGCGATCTCGATGATTAAGCATACTTCGGACAGAAGTCTCATCAAGATTATCGTAAAAACTGCATATCTCAGCTTGAAACCCCACGAAAACCCAGATATCGCTGGTTCTGCATATCAAACGCACTGTGGAGTGCTGAAAACACCAGATAACGTGTTTCGCGCATTAAATAGCTCGAAAAGAGCGCTCTTGATGTTTCTGCATACTTCGGACAGATGTTTTACCAAGATTATCATAGAAAATGCATATCTCAGCTTGAAACCCGACGAAAACCAAACATCGCCGGTTCTGCATATCAAACCAACTGTGGAGTGGTGAAAACACCAGACAACGTGTTTCTCGCATTAAATTCATCGAAGTGTGCGATCTCGATGATTGTGCATACTTCTAACAGAAGTCTCACCATGATTATCGCAGAAAATGCATATCTCAGCTTGAAACCCGACGAAAACCAAACATTGGCGGTTCTGCATATCAAACGCACTGTGGAGTGGTGAAAACACCAGATAACGTGTTTGCTCGCATTAAATAGGTCGAAAAGAGCGATCTCGATGATTCTGCATACTTCTAACGGAAGTCTCACCATGATTATCGCAGAAAATGCATATCTCTGCTAGTAACCTCACGAAAACCAAGATATCTCCTGTTCTGCATATCCAACGAACTGTGGAGTGGTGAAAACCCCAGAAAACGTGTTTCTCGCATTAAATAGCTCGAAAAGTACGATCTCGGTGATTCTGCATACTTCTAACGGAAGTCTCACCATGATTATCGCACAAAATGCATATCTGAGCTTGAAACCCCACGAAAACCAAACATTGCCGGTTCTGCATATCAAACGCACTGTGGAGTGGTGAAAACACCATATAACGTGTTTGCTCGCATTAAATAGGTCGAAAAGAGCGATCTCGATGAATCTGCATACTTATAACAGAAGTCTCACCAAGATTATCGCAGAAAATGCATATCTGAGCTTGAAACCCCACGATAACCAAACATTGCCGGTTCTGCATATCAAACGCACTGTGGAATGGTGAAAACCCCAGATAACGTGTTTGCTCGCATTAAATAGCTCGAAAAGAGCGATCTCGATGATTAAGCATACTTCCGACAGAAGTCTCACCAAGATTATCGCAGAAATTGCATATCTCGGCTTGAAACCCCACGAAAACCAAGATATCGCTGGCTCTGCATATCAAACGCACTGTGGAGTGGTGAAAACACCAGATAACGTGTTTCTCGCATTAAATAGGTCGAAAAGAGCGATCTCGATGTTTCTGCATACTTCGGACAGATGTTTCACCAAGATTATCGTAGAAAATGCATATCTCAGCTTGAAACCCGACGAAAACCAAACATCGCCGGTTCTGCATATCAAACCAACTGTGGAGTGGTGAAAACACCAGAGAACGTGTTTCTCGCATTAAATAGATCGAAAAGTGCAATCGCGATGATTCTGCATACTTTGGACAGAAGTCTCACCACGATTATCGTAAAAAATGCATATCTCAGCTTGAAACCCCACGAAAACCAAGATTTCGCTGGTTCTGCATATCAAACGCACGGTGGAGTGGTGAAAACACCAGATAACGTGTTTCTCGTATTCAATAGGTCGAAAAGAGCGATCTCGATGTTTCTGCATACTTCGGACACAAGTCTCACCAAGATTATCGCAGAAAATGCATATCTCTGCTTGAAACCCCACGAAAACCAAGATATCGCCGGTTCTGCATATCAAACGCACTGTGGTGTGGTGAAAACCCCCGAAAACGTGTTCCTCGCATTAAATAGCTCGAAAAGAGCGCTCTTGATGTTTCTGCATACTTCGGACAGATGTTTTACCAAGATTATCATTGAAAATGCATATCTCAGCTTGAAACCCGACGAAAACCAAACATCGCCGGTTCTGCATATCAAACCAACTGTGGAGTGGTGAAAACACCAGACAACGTGTTTCTCGCATTAAATTCATCGAAATGTGCGATCTCGATGATTGTGCATACTTCTAACAGAAGTCTCACCATGATTATCGCAGAAAATGCATATCTCAGCTTGAAACCCGACGAAAACCAAACATTGCCGGTTCTGCATATCAAACGCACTGTGGAGTGGTGAAAACACCAGATAACGTGTTTGCTCTCATTAAATAGGTCGAAAAGAGCGATCTCGATGATTCTGCATACTTCTAACGGAAGTCTCACCATGATTATCGCAGAAAATGCATATCTCTGCTAGTAACCTCACGAAAACCAAGATATCTCCTGTTCTGCATATCCAACGGACTGTGGAGTGGTGAAAACCCCAGAAAACGTGTTTCTCGCATTAAATAGCTCGAAAAGTACGATCTCGATGATTCTGCATACTTCTAACGGAAGTCTCACCATGATTATCGCAGAAAATGCATATCTGAGCTTGAAACCCAACGAAAACCAAACATTGCCGGTTCTGCATATCAAACGCACTGTGGAGTGGTGAAAACACCATATAACGTGTTTGCTCGCATTAAATAGGTCGAAAAGAGCGATCTCGATGAATCTGCATACTTATAACAGAAGTCTCACCAAGATTATCGCAGAAAATGCATATCTGAGCTTGAAACCCCACGATAACCAAACATTGCCGGTTCTGCATATCAAACGCACTGTGGAATGGTGAAAACCCCAGATAACGTGTTTGCTCGCATTAAATAGCTCGAAAAGAGCGATCTCGATGATTAAGCATACTTCCGACAGAAGTCTCACCAAGATTATCGCAGAAATTGCATATCTCGGCTTGAAACCCCACGAAAACCAAGATATCGCTGGCTCTGCATATCAAACGCACTGTGGAGTGGTGAAAACACCAGATAACGTGTTTCTCGCATTAAATAGGTCGAAAAGAGCGATCTCGATGTTTCTGCATACTTCGGACAGATGTTTCACCAAGATTATCGTAGAAAATGCATATCTCAGCTTGAAACCCGACGAAAACCAAACATCGCCGGTTCTGCATATCAAACCAACAGTGGAGTGGTGAAAACACCAGAGAACGTGTTTCTCCCATTAAATAGATCGAAAAGTGCAATCGCGATGATTCTGCATACTTTGGACAGAAGTCTCACCATGATTATCGTAAAAAATGCATATCTCAGCTTGAAACCCCACGAAAACCAAGATTTCGCTGGTTCTGCATATCAAACGCACGGTGGAGTGGTGAAAACACCAGATAACGTGTTTCTCGTATTCAATAGGTCGAAAAGAGCGATCTCGATGTTTCTGCATACTTCGGACACAAGTCTCACCAAGATTATCGCAGAAAATGCATATCTCTGCTTGAAACCCCACGAAAACCAAGATATCGCCGGTTCTGCATATCAAACGCACTGTGGTGTGGTGAAAACCCCCGAAAACGTGTTCCTCGCATTAAATAGCTCGAAAAGAGCGCTCTTGATGTTTCTGCATACTTCGGACAGATGTTTTACCAAGATTATCATAGAAAATGCATATCTCAGCTTGAAACCCGACGAAAACCAAACATCGCCGGTTCTGCATATCAAACCAACTGTGGAGTGGTGAAAACACCAGACAACGTGTTTCTCGCATTAAATTCATCGAAATGTGCGATCTCGATGATTGTGCATACTTCTAACAGAAGTCTCTCCATGATTATCGCAGAAAATGCATATCTCAGCTTGAAACCCCACGAAAACCAAGATATCGCTGGCTCTGCATATCAAACGCACTGTGGAGTGGTGAAAACACCAGATAACGTGTTTCTCGCATTAAATAGGTCGAAAAGAGCGATCTCGATGTTTCTGCATACTTCGGACAGATGTTTCACCAAGATTATCGTAGAAAATGCATATCTCAGCTTGAAACCCGACGAAAACCAAACATCGCCGGTTCTGCATATCAAACCAACAGTGGAGTGGTGAAAACACCAGAGAACGTGTTTCTCCCATTAAATAGATCGAAAAGTGCAATCGCGATGATTCTGCATACTTTGGACAGAAGTCTCACCATGATTATCGTAAAAAATGCATATCTCAGCTTGAAACCCCACGAAAACCAAGATTTCGCTGGTTCTGCATATCAAACGCACGGTGGAGTGGTGAAAACACCAGATAACGTGTTTCTCGTATTCAATAGGTCGAAAAGAGCGATCTCGATGTTTCTGCATACTTCGGACACAAGTCTCACCAAGATTATCGCAGAAAATGCATATCTCTGCTTGAAACCCCACGAAAACCAAGATATCGCCGGTTCGGCATATCAAACGCACTGTGGTGTGGTGAAAACCCCCGAAAACGTGTTCCTCGCATTAAATAGCTCGAAAAGAGCGCTCTTGATGTTTCTGCATACTTCGGACAGATGTTTTACCAAGATTATCATAGAAAATGCATATCTCAGCTTGAAACCCGACGAAAACCAAACATCGCCGGTTCTGCATATCAAACCAACTGTGGAGTGGTGAAAACACCAGACAACGTGTTTCTCGCATTAAATTCATCGAAATGTGCGATCTCGATGATTGTGCATACTTCTAACAGAAGTCTCTCCATGATTATCGCAGAAAATGCATATCTCAGCTTGAAACCCGACGAAAACCAAACATTGCCGGTTCTGCATATCAAACGCACTGTGGAGTGGTGAAAACACCAGATAACGTGTTTGCTCTCATTAAATAGGTCGAAAAGAGCGATCTCGATGATTCTGCATACTTCTAACGGAAGTCTCACCATGATTATCGCAGAAAATGCATATCTCTGCTAGTAACCTCACGAAAACCAAGATATCTCCTGTTCTGCATATCCAACGGACTGTGGAGTGGTGAAAACCCCAGAAAACGTGTTTCTCGCATTAAATAGCTCGAAAAGTACGATCTCGATGATTCTGCATACTTCTAACGGAAGTCTCACCATGATTATCGCAGAAAATGCATATCTGAGCTTGAAACCCAACGAAAACCAAACATTGCCGGTTCTGCATATCAAACGCACTGTGGAGTGGTGAAAACACCATATAACGTGTTTGCTCGCATTAAATAGGTCGAAAAGAGCGATCTCGATGAATCTGCATACTTATAACAGAAGTCTCACCAAGATTATCGCAGTAAATGCATATCTGAGCTTGAAACCCCACGATAACCAAACATTGCCGGTTCTGCATATCAAACGCACTGTGGAATGGTGAAAACCCCAGATAACGTGTTTGCTCGCATTAAATAGCTCGAAAAGAGCGATCTCGATGATTAAGCATACTTCCGACAGAAGTCTCACCAAGATTATCGCAGAAATTGCATATCTCAGCTTGAAACCCCACGAAAACCAAGATATCGCTGGTTCTGCATATCAAACGCACTGTGGAGTGGTGAAAACACCAGATAACGTGTTTCTCGCATTAAATAGGTCGAAAAGAGCGATCTCGATGTTTCTGCATACTTCGGACAGATGTTTCACCAAGATTATCGTAGAAAATGCATATCTCAGCTTGAAACCCGACGAAAACCAAACATCGCCGGTTCTGCATATCAAACCAACTGTGGAGTGGTGAAAACACCAGAGAACGTGTTTCTCGCATTAAATAGATCGAAAAGTGCAATCGCGATGATTCTGCATACTTCTAACAGAAGACACACAATGATTATCGCAGAAAATGCATATCTCTGCTAAAAACCCCACGAAAACCAAGATATCTCCTGTTCTGCATATCCAACG
This sequence comes from Anthophora plumipes, assembly GCA_951804975.1. Classification (NCBI taxonomy): domain Eukaryota; kingdom Metazoa; phylum Arthropoda; class Insecta; order Hymenoptera; family Apidae; genus Anthophora; species Anthophora plumipes. Next base: position 10,480,395 of record CATORF010000207.1, read on the forward strand.
ATCTGTGGAGTGGTCAAAACCCCAGAAAACGTGTTTCTCGCATTAAATAGCTCGAAAAGTACGATTTCGATGACTTTGCATACTTCGGACAGAAGTCTCACCAAGATTATCGCAGAAAATGCATATCTGAGCTTGAAACCCCTCGAAAACCAAGATATCTCCGGTTCTGCACATCAAACGTACCGTGGAGTGGTGAAAACACCAGATAACGTGTTTCTCGCATTAAGTAGCTCGAACCGAGCGATCTCGATGATTCTGCATACTTCGGACAGAAGTCTCACCAAGATAATCTCTGAAATTGCATATCTCATCTTGAATCCCCACGAAAACCAAGATATCGCTGGTTCTGCATATCAAACGCACTGTGGAGTGCTGAAAACACCAGATAACGTGTTTCTCGCATTAAATAGCTCGAATAGAGCGATCTCGATGATTCTGCATACTTCGGACAGATGTCTCACCAATATTATCGCAGAAAATGCATATCTCAGCTTGAAACCTCACGAAAATCCAGATGTCGCCGGTTCTGCATATCAAACGCACTGTGGAGTGCTGAAAACAACCAGATAACGTGTTTCTCGCATTAAATTGCTCGAAACGAGCGATCTCGATGATTCTGCATACTTCTGACAGAAGTCGCACCAAGATTATCGCAGAAAATGCATACCTCAAGATGAAAACCGACGAAAACCATGATTTCGCTATTTCTGCATATCAAACGCACTGTGGAGTGGTCAAAACACCAGATAACGTGTTTCTCGCATTAAATAGGTCGAAAAGAGCGATCTCGATGTTACTGCATACTTCGGACAGATGTTTCACCAAGATTATCGCAGTAAATGCATATCTCAGCTTGAAACCCGACGAAAACCAAACATCGCCGGTTCTGCATATCAAACCAACTGTGGAGTGGTGAAAACACCAGATAACGTGTTTCTCGCATTAAATAGCTCGAAAAGTGCGATCTCGATGATTCTGCATACTTCGGACAGAAGTCTCACCACGATTATCGCAGAAAATGCATATCTGAGCTTGAAACCCCACGAAAACCAAGATATCGCTGGTTCTGCATATCAAACGCACTGCGGAGTGGTGAAAACACCAGATAACGTGTTTCTCGCATTAAATAGGTCGAAAAGAGCGATATCGATGATTCTGCATACTTCGGACAGATGTCTCACCAATATTATCGCAGAAAATGCATATCTCAGCTTGAAACCTCACGAAAATCAAGATGTCGCCGGTTCTGCATATCAAACGCACTGTGGAGTGCTGAAAACAACCAGATAACGTGCTGCTCGCATTAAATAGCTCGAAAAGAGCGATATCGATGATTCTGCATACTTCTGACAGAAGTCGCACCAAGATTATCGCAGAAAATGCATACCTCAGGATGAAAACCGACGAAAACCAAGATTTCGCCATTCCTGCATATCAAACGCACTGTGGAGTGGTCAAAACACCAGATAACGTGTTTCTCGCATTACATAGCTCGAAAAGAGCGATATCGATGATTCTGCATACTTCGGACAGATGTCTCACCAATATTATCGCAGAAAATGCATATCTCAGCTTGAAACCTCACGAAAACCCAGATGTCGCCGGTTCTGCATATCAAACGCACTGCGGAGTGCTTAAAACAACCAGATAACGTGTTTCTCGCATTAAATTGCTCGAAACGAGCGATCTCGATGATTCTGCATTCTTCTGACAAAAGACTCACAAAGATTATCGCAGAAAATGCATATTTCAGCTGGAAACCCCACGTAAACCAAGTTATCGGCGGCTCTACATATCAAACGCACTGTGGAGTGGTCAAAACACCAGAAAACTTGTTTTTTCGCATTAAATAGCTCGAAACGAGCGATCTAGATGATTCTGCATACTTCTGACTGAAGTCTCAGCAATATTATCGCAGAAAATGCATATCTCAGCTTGAAACCCGACCGAAACCAAGATATGTCCGTTTCTGCATATCAAACGCACTGTGGAGTGGTGAAAACACCAGATAGCGTGTATCTCGCATTAAATAGCTCGAAAAGAGCGATCTAGATGATTCTGCATACTTCTGGCAGAAGACTCACATAGATTATCGCTGAAAATGCATATCTCAGCTGGAAACACCACGAAAATCAAGATATCGCCGGTTCTGCATATCAAACGCTCTGTGGAGTGGTGAAAACACCAGACAACGTGTTTCTCGCATTAAATAGCTCGAGTAGAGCGATCTCGATGATTAAGCATACTTCGGACAGAAGTCTCACCAAGATTATCGTAAAAAATGCATATCTCAGCTTGAAACCCCACAAAAACCAATATATCGCCGGATCTGCATATTAAACGCACTGTGGAGTGGTCAAAACACCAGATAACGTGTTTCTCGCATTACATAGCTCGAAAAGAGCGATATCGATGATTCTGCATACTTCGGACAGATGTCTCACCAATATTATCGCAGAAAATGCATATCTCAGCTTGAAACCTCACGAAAATCCAGATGTCGCCGGTTCTGCATATCAAACGCACTGCGGAGTGCTTAAAACAACCAGATAACGTGTTTCTCGCATTAAATTGCTCGAAACGAGCGATCTCGATGATTCTGCATTCTTCTGACAAAAGACTCACAAAGATTATCGCAGAAAATGCATATTTCAGCTGGAAACCCCACGTAAACCAAGTTATCGGCGGCTCTACATATCAAACGCACTGTGGAGTGGTCAAAACACCAGAAAACTTGTTTTTTCGCATTAAATAGCTCGAAACGAGCGATCTAGATGATTCTGCATACTTCTGACTGAAGTCTCAGCAATATTATCGCAGAAAATGCATATCTCAGCTTGAAACCCGACCGAAACCAAGATATGTCCGTTTCTGCATATCAAACGCACTGTGGAGTGGTGAAAACACCAGATAGCGTGTTTCTCGCATTAAATAGCTCGAAAAGAGCGATCTAGATGATTCTGCATACTTCTGGCAGAAGACTCACATAGATTATCGCTGAAAATGCATATCTCAGCTGGAAACACCACGAAAATCAAGATATCGCCGGTTCTGCATATCAAACGCTCTGTGGAGTGGTGAAAACACCAGAAAACGTGTTTCTCGCATTAAGTAGCTCGAAAAGAGCGTTCTCAAAGATCCTGAATACTTCTGACAGTAGTCTCACCAATATTATCGAAGAAAATGCATATCTCAGCTTGAATCCCGACGAAATCCCAGTTATCTCCGGTTCTGCACATCAAACGTACCGTGGAGTGGTGAAAACACCAGAAAACGTGTTTCGAGCATTAAGTAGCTCGAAAAGAGCGTTCTCGAAGATTCTGCATACTTCTGACAGAAGTCTGTCCATTTTTATCGCAGAAAATGCATATCTCAGCTTGAAACCCCTCGAAAACCAAGATATCACCTGTTCTGCATATCCAACGAACTGTGGTGTGGTGAAAACCCCAGAAAACGTGTTTCTCGCATTAAATTGCTCGAAACGAGCGATCTCGATGATTCTGCATTCTTCTGACAAAAGACTCACAAAGATTATCGCAGAAAATGCATATTTCAGCTGGAAACCCCACGTAAACCAAGTTATCGGCGGCTCTACATATCAAACGCACTGTGGAGTGGTCAAAACACCAGAAAACTTGTTTTTTCGCATTAAATAGCTCGAAACGAGCGATCTAGATGATTCTGCATACTTCTGACTGAAGTCTCAGCAATATTATCGCAGAAAATGCATATCTCAGCTTGAAACCCGACCGAAACCAAGATATGTCCGTTTCTGCATATCAAACGCACTGTGGAGTGGTGAAAACACCAGATAGCGTGTTTCTCGCATTAAATAGCTCGAAAAGAGCGATCTAGATGATTCTGCATACTTCTGGCAGAAGACTCACATAGATTATCGCTGAAAATGCACATCTCAGCTGGAAACACCACGAAAATCAAGATATCGCCGGTTCTGCATATCAAACGATCTGTGGAGTGGTGAAAACACCAGAAAACGTGTTTCTCGCATTAAGTAGCTCGAAAAGAGCGTTCTCAAAGATCCTGAATACTTCTGACAGTAGTCTCACCAATATTATCGAAGAAAATGCATATCTCAGCTTGAATCCCGACGAAATCCCAGTTATCTCCGGTTCTGCATATCATACGCACTGTGGAGTGGTGAAAACACCAGATAACGTGTTTCTCGCATTAAATAGCTCGAAACGAGCGATCTCGATGATTAAGCATACTTCGGACAGAAGTCTCACCAAGATTATCGCAGAAATTGCATATCTCAGCTTGAATCCCCACGAAAACCAGGATATCGCTGGTTCTGCATATCAAACGCACTGTTGAGTGCTGAAAACACCAGATAATGTGTTTCTCGCATTAAATAGCTCGAATAGAGCGATCTCGATGATTAAGCATACTTCGGACAGAAGTCTCACCAAGATTATCGTAAAAAATGCATATCTCAGCTTGAAACCCCACAAAAACCAAGATATCGCCGGTTCTGCATATCAAACGCACTGTGGAGTGGTGAAAACACCAGATAACGTGTTTCTCGCATTAAATAGCTCGAAAAGTGCGATCTCGATGATTCTGCATACTTCGGACAGAAGTCTCACCAAGATTATCGCAGAAAATGCATATCTGAGCTTGAAACCACACGAAAGCCAAGATATCGCTGGTTCTGCATATCAAACGCACTGTGGAGTGCAGAAAACACCAGATAACGTGTTTGTCGCATTAAATAGCTCGAAAAGAGCGATCTAGATGATTCTGCACACTTCTGACTGAAGTCTCACCAATATTATCGCAGAAAATGCATATCTCAGCTTGAAACCCCACGATAACCAAGATATCGCCGGTTCTGCATATCAAACGCACTGTGGAGTGGTGAAAACACCAGATAACGTGTTTCTCGCATTAAATAGCTCGAAAAGAGCGATATCGATGATTCTGCATACTTCGGACAGATGTCTCACCAATATTATCGCAGAAAATGCATATCTCAGCATGAAACCTCACGAAAATCCAGATGTCGCCGGTTCTGCATATCAAACGCACTGCGGAGTGCTTAAAACAACCAGATAACGTGTTTCTCGCATTAAATTGCTCGAAACGAGCGATCTCGATGATTCTGCATTCTTCTGACAAAAGACTCACAAAGATTATCGCAGAAAATGCATATTTCAGCTGGAAACCCCACGTAAACCAAGTTATCGGCGGCTCTACATATCAAACGCACTGTGGAGTGGTCAAAACACCAGAAAACTTGTTTTTTCGCATTAAATAGCTCGAAACGAGCGATCTAGATGATTCTGCATACTTCTGACTGAAGTCTCAGCAATATTATCGCAGAAAATGCATATCTCAGCTTGAAACCCGACCGAAACCAAGATATGTCCGTTTCTGCATATCAAACGCACTGTGGAGTGGTGAAAACACCAGATAGCGTGTTTCTCGCATTAAATAGCTCGAAAAGAGCGATCTAGATGATTCTGCATACTTCTGGCAGAAGACTCACATAGATTATCGCTGAAAATGCATATCTCAGCTGGAAACACCACGAAAATCAAGATATCGCCGGTTCTGCATATCAAACGCTCTGTGGAGTGGTGAAAACACCAGAAAACGTGTTTCTCGCATTAAGTAGCTCGAAAAGAGCGTTCTCAAAGATCCTGAATACTTCTGACAGTAGTCTCACCAATATTATCGAAGAAAATGCATATCTCAGCTTGAATCCCGACGAAATCCCAGTTATCTCCGGTTCTGGACATCAAACGTACCGTGGAGTGGTGAAAACACCAGAAAACGTGTTTCGAGCATTAAGTAGCTCGAAAAGAGCGTTCTCGAAGATTCTGCATACTTCTGACAGAAGTCTGTCCATGTTTATCGCAGAAAATGCATATCTCAGCTTGAAACCCCTCGAAAACCAAGATATCACCTGTTCTGCATATCCAACGAACTGTGGTGTGGTGAAAACCCCAGAAAACGTGTTTCTCGCATTAAATTGCTCGAAACGAGCGATCTCGATGATTCTGCATTCTTCTGACAAAAGACTCACAAAGATTATCGCAGAAAATGCATATTTCAGCTGGAAACCCCACGTAAACCAAGTTATCGGCGGCTCTACATATCAAACGCACTGTGGAGTGGTCAAAACACCAGAAAACTTGTTTTTTCGCATTAAATAGCTCGAAACGAGCGATCTAGATGATTCTGCATACTTCTGACTGAAGTCTCAGCAATATTATCGCAGAAAATGCATATCTCAGCTTGAAACCCGACCGAAACCAAGATATGTCCGTTTCTGCATATCAAACGCACTGTGGAGTGGTGAAAACACCAGATAGCGTGTTTCTCGCATTAAATAGCTCGAAAAGAGCGATCTAGATGATTCTGCATACTTCTGGCAGAAGACTCACATAGATTATCGCTGAAAATGCATATCTCAGCTGGAAACACCACGAAAATCAAGATATCGCCGGTTCTGCATATCAAACGCTCTGTGGAGTGGTGAAAACACCAGAAAACGTGTTTCTCGCATTAAGTAGCTCGAAAAGAGCGTTCTCAAAGATCCTGAATACTTCTGACAGTAGGCTCACCAATATTATCGAAGAAAATGCATATCTCAGCTTGAATCCCGACGAAATCCCAGTTATCTCCGGTTCTGCACATCAAACGTACCGTGGAGTGGTGAAAACACCAGAAAACGTGTTTCGAGCATTAAGTAGCTCGAAAAGAGCGTTCTCGAAGATTCTGCATACTTCTGACAGAAGTCTGTCCATGTTTATCGCAGAAAATGCATATCTCAGCTTGAAACCCCTCGAAAACCAAGATATCACCTGTTCTGCATATCCAACGAACTGTGGTGTGGTGAAAACCCCAGAAAACGTGTTTCTCGCATTAAATAGCTCGAAAAGAGAGATCTCGATGATTCTGAACACTTCGGACAGAAGTCTCACCAAGATTATCGCAGACAATGCATATCTCAGCTTGAAACCCCACTAAAACCAAGATATCGCGGGTTCTGCATATCATACGCACTGTGGAGTGGTGAAAACACCAGATAACGTGTTTCTCGCATTAAATAGCTCGAAACGAGCGATCTCGATGATTAAGCATTCTTCGGACAGAAGTCTCACCAAGATTATCGCAGAAATTGCATATCTCAGCTTGAATCCCCACGAAAACCAGGATATCGCTGGTTCTGCATATCAAACGCACTGTTGAGTGCCGAAAACACCAGATAATGTGTTTCTCGCATTAAGTAGATCGAAAAGAGCGTTCTCGAAGATTCTGCATACTTCTGACAGAAGTCTCACCAGGATTATCGTAGAAAATGCATATCTCAGCTTGAAACCCGACCGAAACCAAGATATCTCCGGTTCTGCATGTCAAACGTACTGTGGTGTGGTGAAAACACCAGAAAACGTGTTTCGTGCATTAAGTAGCTCGAAAAGAGCGATCTAGATGATTCTGCACACTTCTGACTGAAGTCTCACCAATATTATCGCAGAAAATGCATATCTCAGCTTGAAACCCCACGATAACCAAGATATCGCTGGTTCTGCATATCAAACGCACTGTGGAGTGGTGAAAACACCAGATAACGTGTTTCTCGCATTAAATAGCTCGAAAAGAGCGATCTAGATGATTCTGCATACTTCGGACAGAAGTCTCACCAAGATTATCGCAGAAAATGCATATCTGAGCTTGAAACCACACGAAAGCCAAGATATCGCTGGTTCTGCATATCAAACGCACTGTGGAGTGCTGAAAACACCAGATAACGTGTTTGTCGCATTAAATAGCTCGAAAAGAGCGATCTAGATGATTCTGCACACTTCTGACTGAAGTCTCACCAATATTATCGCAGAAAATGCATATCTCAGCTTGAAACCCCACGATAACCAAGATATCGCCGGTTCTGCATATCAAACGCACTGTGGAGTGGTGAAAACACCAGAAAACGTGTTTCGCGCATTAAGTAGCTCGAAAAGAGCGATCTCGATGATACTGCATACTTCGGACAGAAGTCTCAACAAGATTATCGCAGAAAATGCATATCTCAGCTTCAAACCCGACGAAAACCGAGTTATCTCCGGTTCTGCACTTCAAACGTACCGTGGAGTGGTGAAAACACCAGAAAACGAGTTTCGCGCATTAAGAAGCTCGAAAAGATCGTTCTCGAAGATTCTGCATACTTCTGACAGAAGTCTCACCAGGATTATCGTAGAAAATGCATATCTCAGCTGGAAACACCACGAAAATCAAGATATCGCCTGTTCTGCATATCAAACGCACTGTGGAGTGGTGAAAACAACCAGAGAACGTGTTTCTCGCATTAAATAGCTCGAGAAGAGCGATCTCGAAGATCCTGCATACTTCTGACAGAAGTCTCACCAGGATTATCGTAGAAAATGCATATCTCAGCTTGAAACCCGACGAAAACCGAGTTATCTCCGGTTCTGCACATCAAACGTACCGTGGAGTGGTGAAAACACCAGATAACGTGTTTCTCGCATTAAGTAGCTCGAACCGAGCGATCTCGATGATTCTGCATACTTCGGACAGAAGTCCCAACAAGATTATCGCAGAAAATGCATATGTCAGCTTGAAACCCCACGAAAACCAAGATATCTACTGTTCTGCATATCAAACGCACTATGGAGTGGTGAAAACACCAGATAACGTGTTTCTCGCACTAACTAGCTCGAAAAGAGCGATCTCGATGATTCAGCATACTTCTGACAAAAGACCCACCAAGATTATCGCAGAAAATGCATATCTCAGCTGGAAACACCACGAAAATCAAGATATCGCCTGTTCTGCATATCAAACGCACTGTGGAGTGATGAAAACACCGGATAACGTGTTTCTCGCATTAAGTAGATCGAAAAGAGCGTTCTCGAAGATTCTGCATACTTCTGACAGAAGTCTCACCAGGATTATCGTAGAAAATGCATATCTCAGCTTGAAACCCGACCGAAACCAAGATATCTCCGGTTCTGCATGTCAAACGTACTGTGGTGTGGTGAAAACACCAGAAAACGTGTTTCGTGCATTAAGTAGCTCGAAAAGAGCGATCTAGATGATTCTGCACACTTCTGACTGAAGTCTCACCAATATTATCGCAGAAAATGCATATCTCAGCTTGAAACCCCACGATAACCAAGATATCGCTGGTTCTGCATATCAAACGCACTGTGGAGTGGTGAAAACACCAGATAACGTATTTCTCGCATTAAATAGCTCGAAAAGAGCGATCTAGATGATTCAGCATACTTCGGACAGAAGTCTCAACAAGATTATCGCAGAAAATGCATATCTCAGCTTCACACCCGACGAAAACCGAGTTATCTCCGGTTCTGCACTTCAAACGTACCGTGGAGTGGTGAAAACACCAGAAAACGAGTTTCGCGCATTAAGAAGCTCGAAAAGATCGTTCTCGAAGATTCTGCATACTTCTGACAGAAGTCTCACCAGGATTATCGTAGAAAATGCATATCTCAGCTGGAAACACAACGAATATCAAGATATCGCCTGTTCTGCATATCAAACGCACTGTGGAGTGATGAAAACACCGGATAACGTGTTTCTCGCATTAAGTAGATCGAAAAGAGCGTTCTCGAAGATTCTGCATACTTCTGACAGAAGTCTCACCAGGATTATCGTAGAAAATGCATATCTCAGCTTGAAACCCGACCGAAACCAAGATATCTCCGGTTCTGCATGTCAAACGTACTGTGGTGTGGTGAAAACACCAGAAAACGTGTTTCGTGCATTAAGTAGCTCGAAAAGAGCGATCTAGATGATTCTGCACACTTCTGACTGAAGTCTCACCAATATTATCGCAGAAAATGCATATCTCAGCTTGAAACCCCACGATAACCAAGATATCGCTGGTTCTGCATATCAAACGCACTGTGGAGTGGTGAAAACACCAGATAACGTATTTCTCGCATTAAATAGCTCGAAAAGAGCGATCTAGATGATTCAGCATACTTCGGACAGAAGTCTCAACAAGATTATCGCAGAAAATGCATATCTCAGCTTCACACCCGACGAAAACCGAGTTATCTCCGGTTCTGCACTTCAAACGTACCGTGGAGTGGTGAAAACACCAGAAAACGAGTTTCGCGCATTAAGAAGCTCGAAAAGATCGTTCTCGAAGATTCTGCATACTTCTGACAGAAGTCTCACCAGGATTATCGTAGAAAATGCATATCTCAGCTGGAAACACCACGAATATCAAGATATCGCCTGTTCTGCATATCAAACGCACTGTGGAGTGGTGAAAACAACCAGAGAACGTGTTTCTCGCATTAAATAGCTCGAGAAGAGCGATCTCGAAGATCCTGCATACTTCTGACAGAAGTCTCACCAGGATTATCGTAGAAAATGCATATCTCAGCTTGAAACCCGACGAAAACCGAGTTATCTCCGGTTCTGCACATCAAACGTACCGTGGAGTGGTGAAAACACCAGATAACGTGTTTCTCGCATTAAGTAGCTCGAACCGAGCGATCTCGATGATTCTGCATACTTCGGACAGAAGTCTCAACAAGATAATCGCAGAAAATGCATATCTCAGCTTGAAACCCCACGAAAACCAAGATATCTACTGTTCTGCATATCAAACGCACTGTGGAGTGGTGAAAACACCAGATAACGTGTTTCTCGCGCTAACTAGCTCGAAAAGAGCGATCTCGATGATTCAGCATACTTCTGACAAAAGACCCACCAAGATTATCGCAGAAAATGCATATCTCAGCTGGAAACACCACGAAAATCAAGATATCGCCTGTTCTGCATATCAAACGCACTGTGGAGTGATGAAAACACCGGATAACGTGTTTCTCGCATTAAATAGCTCGAAAAGAGCGTTCTCGAAGATCCTGCATACTTCTGACAGAAGTCTCACCACGATTATCGTAGAAAATGCATATCTCAGCTTGAAACCCGACGAAAACCGAGTTATCTCCGGTTCTGCACATCAAACGAACCGTGGAGTGGTGAAAACACCAGAAAACGTATTTCGCGCATTAAGTAGCTCGAAAAGAGCGTTCTCGAAGATTCTGCATACTTCTGACAGAAGTCTCACCAGGATTATCGTAGAAAATGCATATCTCAGCTTGAACCCCGACCGAAACCAAGATATCTCCGGTTCTGCATGTCAAACGTACTGTGGTGTGGTAAAAACACCAGAAAACGTGTTTCGTGCATTAAGTAGCTCGAAAAGAGCGATCTAGATGATTCTGCATACTTCTGACTGAAGTCTCACCAATATTATCGCAGAAAATGCATATCTCAGCTTGAAACCCGACGAAAACCAATATATCGCCGGTTCTGCATATCAGACCAACTGTGGAGTGGTGAAAACACCAGAAAACGTATTTCGCGCATTAAGTAGCTCGAAAAGAGCGTTCTCGAAGATTCTGCATACTTCTGACAGAAGTCTCACCAGGATTATCGTAGAAAATGCATATCTCAGCTTGAAACCCGGCGAAAACCAAAATATCTCCGGTTCTGCATATCCAACGCACTGTGGAGTGGTAAAAACACCAGATAACGTGTTTCTCGCATTAAATAGCTCGAAACGAGCGATCTCGACGTGTCTGCATACTTCGGACAGATGTTTCACCAAGCTTATCGTAGAAAATGCATATCTCAGCTTGAAACCCGGCGAAAACCAAAATATCTCCGGTTCTGCATATCCAACGAACTGTGGAGTGGTGAAAACCCCAGAAAACGTGTTTCGCGCATTAAATAGCTCGAAAAGAGCCCTCTCGATGTTTCTGCATACTTTGGACAGATGTTTCACCTAGCTTATCGTAGAAAATGCATATCTCAGCTTGAAACCCGACGAAAACCAAAATATCGCCGGTTCTGCATATCCAACGCACTGTGGAGTGGTGAAAACCCCCTGAAAACGTGTTTCTCGCATTAAATAGCTCGAATAGAGCCATCTCGATAATTCTTCATACTTCGGACAGAAGTCTCACCAAGGTTATCGTATAAAATGCATGTCTCAGCTTGAAACCCCACGAAAATCGAGTTATCTCCGGTTCTGCACATCAAACGTACCGTGGAGTGGTGAAAACACCAGAAAACGTGTTTCGCGCATTAAGTAGATCGAAAAGAGCGTTCTCGAAGATTCTGCATACTTCTGACAGAAGTCTCACCAGGATTATCGTAGAAAATGCATATCTCAGCTTGAACCCCGACCGAAACCAAGATATCTCCGCTTCTGCATGTCAAACGTACTGTGGTGTGGTAAAAACACCAGAAAACGTGTTTCGTGCATTAAGTAGCTCCAAAAGAGCGATCTAGATGATTCTGCATACTTCTGACTGAAGTCTCACCAATATTATCGCAGAAAATGCATATCTCAGCTTGAAACCCGACGAAAACCAATATATCGCCGGTTCTGCATATCAGACCAACTGTGGAGTGGTGAAAACACCAGATAACGTGTTTCTCGCATTAAATAGCTCGAAAAGAGCGCTCTCGATGTTTCTGCATACTTCGGACAGATGTTTCACCAAGATTATCGTAGAAAATGCATATCTCAGCTGGAAACACCACGAAAATCAAGATATCGCCTGTTCTGCATATCAAACGCACTGTGGAGTGGTGAAAACAACCAGAGAACGTGTTTCTCGCATTAAATAGCTCGAGAAGAGCGATCTCGATGATTCAGCATACTTCGGACAGAAGTCTCACCAAGATTATCGCAGGAAATGCATATCTCATCTTGAAACCCCACGAAAACCAAGATATCTCCGGTTCTGCATATCTAACGAACTGTGGAGTGGTGAAAACAACCAGAGAACGTGTTTCTCGCATTAAATAGCTCGAGAAGAGCGATCTCGATGATTCAGCATACTTCGGACAGAAGTCTCACCAAGATTATCGCAGGAAATGCATATCTCATCTTGAAACCCCACGAAAACCAAGATATCTCCGGTTCTGCATGTCAAACGTACTGTGGAGTGGTAAAAACACCAGAAAACGTGTTTCGTGCATTAAGTAGCTCGAAAAGAGCGATCTAGATGATTCTGCATACTTCTGACTGAAATCTCACCAATATTATCGCAGAAAATGCATATCTCAGCTTGAAACCCGACGAAAACCAATATATCGCCGGTTCTGCATATCAGACCAACTGTGGAGTGGTGAATACACCAGATAACGTGTTTCTCGCATTAAATAGCTCGAAAAGAGCGCTCTCGACGTGTCTGCATACTTCGGACAGATGTTTCACCAAGCTTATCGTAGAAAATGCATATCTCAGCTTGAAACACCACGAAAATCAAGATATTGCCGGTTCTGCATATCAAACGCAGTGTGGAGTGGTCAATACACCAGATAACGTGTTTCTCGCATTAAATAGCTCGAAAAGAGCGATCTCGATGATTCTGCATACTTCTGACAGAAGTCGCACCAAGATTATCGCAGAAAATGCATACCTCAGCATGAAAACCGTCGAAAACCAAGATTTCGCAATTTCTGCATATCAAACGCACTGTGGTATTTTCAAAACACCAGAAAACTGGTTTTTTCGCATTAAATAACTCGAAACGAGCGATCTAGATGATTCTGCATCCTCCTGACAAAAGACCCACCAAGATTATCGCAGAAAATGCATATCGCAGCTGGAATCACCACGAAAATGAAGATATCGCCGGTTCTGCATATCAAACGCACTGTGGATTGGTGAAAACAACCAGAGAACGTGTTTCTCGCAATAAATAGCTCGAAAAGATCGCTCTCGATGTTTCTGCATACTTCGGACAGAAGTCTCACCAAGATTATCGTAAAAAATGCATATCTCAGCTTGAAACCCCACGAAAATCAAGATGACGCCGGTTCTGCATATCAAACGCACTGTGGAGTGGTGAAAACAACCAAATAACGTGTTTCTCGCATGAAATAGCTCGAAACGAGCGATCTAGGTGATTCTGCATAGTTCTGACTGAAGTCTCACCAAGATTATCGCAGAAAATGCATATCTCAGCTGGTAACACCACGAAAATCAAGATATCGCCGGTTCTGCATATCAGACGCACTGTGGAGTGCTGAAAACATCAGAAAACGTGTTTCTCGCATTAACTGGCTCGAAAAGAGCGTTCTCGATGATTCTGCATACTTCTCATAGATGAAACACCAAGATTATCGCAGAAAATGCATATTTCAGCTGGAAACCCCACGAAAACCAAGTTATCGGCGGCTCTACATATCGAACGCACTGTGGAGTGGTCAAAACACCAGATAACGTGTTTCTCGCATTAAATAGCTCGAAAAGAGCGATATCGATGATTCTGCATACTTCTGACTGAAGTCTCACCAATATTATCGCAGAAAATGCATATCTCAGCTTGAAACCCGACGAAAACCAAGATGGCGACGGTTCTGCATATCAAACGCACTGTGGGGTGGTGAATACACCAGAAAACGTGTTACTCGCACTAAATAGCTCGAAAAGAGCGATCTAGATGACTGTGCATACTTCTGACAGAAGATTCACCAAGATTATCGCAGAAAGTGCATATCTCAGCTTGCAACCTCACGAAAACCAAGATATCTCCGGTTCTGCACATCAAACGTACTGTGGAGTGGTGAAAACACCAGAAAACGTGTTTCTCGCATTAAGTAGCTCGAAAAGAGCGTTCTCGAAGATTCTGCATACTTCTGACTGAGGTCTCACCAATATTATCGTAGAAAATGCATATCGCATCTTGAAACTCGACCGAAACCAAAATATCTCCGGTTCTGCATGTCAAACGTACAGTGGAGTGGTGAATACACCAGAATAAGTGTTTCTCGCATTAAATAGCTCGAAAAGAGCGATCTAGATGATTCTGCATACTTCTGACAGAAGACTCACCAAGATTATCGCAGAAAATGCATATCACAGCTGGAAACACCACGAAAATCAAGATATTGCCGGTTCTGCATATCAAACGCAGTGTGGAGTGGTCAATACACCAGATAACGTGTTTCTCGCATTAAATAGCTCGAAAAGAGCGATCTCGATGATTCTGCATACTTCTGACAGAAGTCGCACCAAGATTATCGCAGAAAATGCATACCTCAGCATGAAAACCGTCGAAAACCAAGATTTCGCAATTTCTGCATATCAAACGCACTGTGGTATTTTCAAAACACCAGAAAACTGGTTTTTTCGCATTAAATAGCTCGAAACGAGCGATCTAGATGATTCTGCATTCTTCTGACAGAAGACTCACCAAGATTATCGTTGAAAATGCATATCTCAGTTGGAAACCCTACGAAAACCAAGATATCGCCGGTTCTCCATATCAGACGCACTGTGGAGTGGTGAAAACACCAGATAACGTGTTTCTCGCATTAAATAGCTCGAAAAGAGCGATCTCGATGATTCTGCATACTTCTGACAGAAGTCGCACCAAGATTATCGCAGAAAATGCATACCTCAGCATGAAAACCGTCGAAAACCAAGATTTCGCAATTTCTGCATATCAAACGCACTGTGGTATTTTCAAAACACCAGAAAACTGGTTTTTTCGCATTAAATAGCTCGAAAAGAGCGCTCTTGATATTTCTGCATACTTCGACCACATGTTTCACCAAGATTATCGTAGAAAATGCATATCTCAGCTTGAAACCCGACGAAAATCAAGATATGGCCTGTTCTGCACATCAAACGCACTGTGGAGTGGTGAAAACAACCAGAGAACGTGTTTCTCGCATTAAATAGCTCGAAAAGAGCGATCCCGATGATTCTGCATACTTTGGACAGAAGTCTCACCAATATTATCGCAGAAAATGCATATCTCAGCTTGAAACCTCACGAAAATCAAGATGTTGCCGGTTCTGCATATCAAACGCACTGTGGAGTGGTGAAAACAACCAGAGAACGTGTTTCTCGCATTAAATGGCTCGACTAGAACGATCTCGATGATTCTGCATACTTCGGACAGATGTTTCAGCAAGATTATCGTAGAAAATGCATACCTCATCTTGAAACCCCACGAAAACCAAGATATCTCCGGTTCTGCATATCCAACGAACTGTGGAGTGGTGAAAACCCCAGAAAACGAGTTTTTCGCATTAAATAGCTCGAAAAGAGCCCTCTTGATATTTCTGCATACTTCGGACACATGTTTCACCAAGATTATCGAAGAAAATGCATATCTCAGCTTGAAACCCGACGAAAATCAAGATATGGCTTGTTCTGCACATCAAACGCACTGTGGAGTGGTGAACACAACCAGAGAACGTGTTTCTCGCATTAAATAGCTCGAAAAGAGCGATCCCGATGATTCAGCATACTTCGGACGGAAGTCTCACCAAGATTATCGCAGAAAATGCATATCTCTGCTTGAAACCCCACGAAAACGAAGATATCTACTGTTCTGCACATCCAAGGAACTGTGGAGTGGTGAAAACCCCAGAAAACGTGTTTCTCGCATTAAATAGCTCGAAAAGAGCGCTCTCGACGTTTCTGCATACTTGGGACAGATGTTTCACCAAGCTTATCGTAGAAAATGCATATCTCAGCTTGAAACCCGACGAAAACCAAAATATCTCCGGTTCTGCATATCCAACGCACTGTGGAGTGGTGAAAACACCAGATAACGTGTTTCTCGCATTAAATAGCTCGAAACGAGCGATCTCGATGATTCTACATACTTCGGACAGAAGTCTCAACAAGATTATCGCAGAAAATGCATATCTCAGCTTGAAACCCCACGAAAACCAAGATATGTACTGTTCTGCATATCAAACGCACTGTGGAGTGGTGAAAACACCAGATAACGTGTTTCTCGCACTAACTAGCTCGAAAAGTGCGATCTCGATGATTCAGCATACTTCGGACAGAAGTCTCACCAAGATTATCGCAGAAAATGCATATCTCTGCTTGAAACCCCACGAAAACCAAGATATCTCCGGTTCTGCATATCCAACGAACTGTGGTGTGGTGAAAACCCCAGAAAACGAGTTTCTCGCATTAAATAGCTCGAATAGAGCGATCTCGATGATTCTGCATACTTCGGACAGAAGTCTCACCAAGATTATCGTAAAAAATGCATATCTCAGCTTGAAACCTCACGAAAACCAAGATATCGCTGGTACTGCATATCAAACGCACTGTGGAGTGGTGAAAACACCAGATAACGTGTTTCTCGCATTAAATAGCTCGAAAAGAGCGATCTCGATGATACTGCATACTTCGGACAGAAGTCTCACCAAGATTATCGCAGAAAATGCATATCTCAGCTGGTAACACCACGAAAATCAAGATATCGCCGGTTCTGCATATCAGACGCACTGTGGAGTGGTGAAAACACCAGATAACGTGTTTCTCGCATTAAATAACTCGAAAAGAGCGGTCTAGATGATTCTGCATCCTCCTGACAAAAGACCCACCAAGATTATCGCAGAAAATGCATATCGCAGCTGGAATCACCACGAAAATGAAGATATCGCCGGTTCTGCATATCAAACGCACTGTGGATTGGTGAAAACAACCAGAGAACGTGTTTCTCGCAATAAATAGCTCGAAAAGATCGCTCTCGATGTTTCTGCATACTTCGGACAGAAGTCTCACCAAGATTATCGTAAAAAATGCATATCTCAGCTTGAAACCCCACGAAAATCAAGATGACGCCGGTTCTGCATATCAAACGCACTGTGGAGTGGTGAAAACAACCAAATAACGTGTTTCTCGCATTAAATAGCTCGAAACGAGCGATCTAGGTGATTCTGCATACTTCTGACTGAAGTCTCACCAAGATTATCGCAGAAAATGCATATCTCAGCTGGTAACACCACGAAAATCATGATATCGCCGGTTCTGCATATCAGACGCACTGTGGAGTGCTGAAAACATCAGAAAACGTGTTTCTCGCATTAACTGGCTCGAAAAGAGCGTTCTCGATGATTCTGCATACTTCTCATAGATGAAACACCAAGATTATCGCAGAAAATGCATATTTCAGCTGGAAACCCCACGAAAACCAAGTTATCGGCGGCTCTACATATCAAACGCACTGTGGAGTGGTCAAAACACCAGATAACGTGTTTCTCGCATTAAATAGCTCGAAAAGAGCGATATCGATGATTCTGCATACTTCTGACTGAAGTCTCACCAATATTATCGCAGAAAATGCATATCTCAGCTTGAAACCCGACGAAAACCAAGATGGCGCCGGTTCTGCATATCAAACGCACTGTGGGGTGGTGAATACACCAGAAAACGTGTTACTCGCATTAAATAGCTCGAAAAGAGCGATCTAGATGACTGTGCATACTTCTGACAGAAGATTCACCAAGATTATCGCAGAAAGTGCATATCTCAGCTTGCAACCTCACGAAAACCAAGATATCTCCGGTTCTGCACATCAAACGTACTGTGGAGTGGTGAAAACACCAGAAAACGTGTTTCTCGCATTAAGTAGCTCGAAAAGAGCGTTCTCGAAGATTCTGCATACTTCTGACTGAGGTCTCACCAATATTATCGTAGAAAATGCATATCGCATCTTGAAACTCGACCGAAACCAAAATATCTCCGGTTCTGCATGTCAATCGTACAGTGGAGTGGTGAATACACCAGAATACGTGTTTCTCGCATTAAATAGCTCGAAAAGAGCGATCTAGATGATTCTGCATACTTCTGACAGAAGACTCACCAAGATTATCGCAGAAAATGCATATCACAGCTGGAAACACCACGAAAATCAAGATATTGCCGGTTCTGCATATCAAACGCAGTGTGGAGTGGTCAATACACCAGATAACGTGTTTCTCGCATTAAATAGCTCGAAAAGAGCGATCTCGATGATTCTGCATACTTCTGACAGAAGTCGCACCAAGATTATCGCAGAAAATGCATACCTCAGCATGAAAACCGTCGAAAACCAAGATTTCGCAATTTCTGCATATCAAACGCACTGTGGTATTTTCAAAACACCAGAAAACTGGTTTTTTCGCATTAAATAACTCGAAACGAGCGATCTAGATGATTCTACATTCTTCTGACAGAAGACTCATCAAGATTATCGTTGAAAATGCATATCTCAGTTGGAAACCCTACGAAAACCAAGATATCGCCGGTTCTCCATATCAGACGCACTGTGGAGTGGTGAAAACACCAGATAACGTGTTTCTCGCATTAAATATCTCGAAAAGAGCGATCTCGATGATTCTGCATACTTCTGACAGAAGTCGCACCAAGATTATCGCAGAAAATGCATACCTCAGCATGAAAACCGTCGAAAACCAAGATTTCGCAATTTCTGCATATCAAACGCACTGTGGTATTTTCAAAACACCAGAAAACTGGTTCTTTCGCATTAAATAGCTCGAAAAGAGCGCTCTTGATATTTCTGCATACTTCGGACACATGTTTCACCAAGATTATCGTAGAAAATGCATATCTCAGCTTGAAACCCGACGAAAATCAAGATAAGGCCTGTTCTGCACATCAAACGCACTGTGGAGTGGTGAAAACAACCAGAGAACGTGTTTCTCGCACTAACTAGCTCGAAAAGTGCGATCTCGATGATTCAGCATACTTCGGACAGAAGTCTCACCAAGATTATCGCAGAAAATGCATATCTCTGCTTGAAACCCCACGAAAACCAAGATATCTCCGGTTCTGCATATCCAACGAACTGTGGTGTGGTGAAAACCCCAGAAAACGAGTTTCTCGCATTAAATAGCTCGAATAGAGCGATCTCGATGATTCTGCATACTTCGGACAGAAGTCTCACCAAGATTATCGTAAAAAATGCATATCTCAGCTTGAAACCCCACGAAAATCAAGATGACGCCGGTTCTGCATATCAAACGCACTGTGGAGTGGTGAAAACAACCAAATAACGTGTTTCTCGCATTAAATAGCTCGAAACGAGCGATCTAGGTGATTCTGCATACTTCTGACTGAAGTCTCACCAAGATTATCGCAGAAAATGCATATCTCAGCTGGTAACACCACGAAAATCAAGATATCGCCGGTTCTGCATATCAGACGCACTGTGGAGTGCTGAAAACATCAGAAAACGTGTTTCTCGCATTAACTGGCTCGAAAAGAGCGTTCTCGATGATTCTGCATACTTCTCATAGATGAAACACCAAGATTATCGCAGAAAATGCATATTTCAGCTGGAAACCCCACGAAAACCAAGTTATCGGCGGCTCTACATATCAAACGCACTGTGGAGTGGTCAAAACACCAGATAACGTGTTTCTCGCATTAAATAGCTCGAAAAGAGCGATATCGATGATTCTGCATACTTCTGACTGAAGTCTCACCAATATTATCGCAGAAAATGCATATCTCAGCTTGAAACCCGACGAAAACCAAGATGGCGCCGGTTCTGCATATCAAACGCACTGTGGGGTGGTGAATACACCAGAAAACGTGTTACTCGCATTAAATAGCTCGAAAAGAGCGATCTAGATGACTGTGCATACTTCTGACAGAAGATTCACCAAGATTATCGCAGAAAGTGCATATCTCAGCTTGCAACCTCACGAAAACCAAGATATCTCCGGTTCTGCACATCAAACGTACTGTGGAGTGGTGAAAACACCAGAAAACGTGTTTCTCGCATTAAGTAGCTCGAAAAGAGCGTTCTCGAAGATTCTGCATACTTCTGACTGAGGTCTCACCAATATTATCGTAGAAAATGCATATCGCATCTTGAAACTCGACCGAAACCAAAATATCTCCGGTTCTGCATGTCAAACGTACAGTGGAGTGGTGAATACACCAGAATACGTGTTTCTCGCATTAAATAGCTCGAAAAGAGCGATCTAGATGATTCTGCATACTTCTGACAGAAGACTCACCAAGATTATCGCAGAAAATGCATATCACAGCTGGAAACACCACGAAAATCAAGATATCGCCGGTTCTGCATATCAGACGCACTGTGGAGTGCTGAAAACATCAGAAAACGTGTTTCTCGCATTAACTGGCTCGAAAAGAGCGTTCTCGATGATTCTGCATACTTCTCATAGATGAAACACCAAGATTATCGCAGAAAATGCATATTTCAGCTGGAAACCCCACGAAAACCAAGTTATCAGCGGCTATACATATCAAACGCACTGTGGAGTGGTGAAAACACCAGATAACGTGTATCTCGCATTAAATATCTCGAAAAGAGCGATCTCGATGATTCTGCATACTTCTGACAGAAGTCGCACCAAGATTATCGCAGAAAATGCATACCTCAGCATGAAAACCGTCGAAAACCAAGATTTCGCAATTTCTGCATATCAAACGCACTGTGGTATTTTCAAAACACCAGAAAGCTGGTTTTTTCGCATTAAATAGCTCGAAAAGAGCGCTCTTGATATTTCTGCATACTTCGGACACATGTTTCACCAAGATTATCGTAGAAAATGCATATCTCAGCTTGAAACCCGACGAAAATCAAGATATGGCCTGTTCTGCACATCAAACGCACTGTGGAGTGGTGAAAACAACCAGAGAACGTGTTTCTCGCATTAAATAGCTCGAAAAGAGCGATCCCGATGATTCTGCATACTTTGGACAGAAGTCTCACCAATATTATCGCAGAAAATGCATATCTCAGCTTGAAACCTCACGAAAATCAAGATGTTGCCGGTTCTGCATATCAAACGCACTGTGGAGTGGTGAAAACAACCAGAGAACGTGTTTCTCGCATTAAATGGCTCGACTAGAACAATCTCGATGATTCTGCATACTTCGGACAGATGTTTCACCAAGATTATCGTAGAAAATGCATACCTCATCTTGAAACCCCACGAAAACCAAGATATCTCCGGTTCTGCATATCCAACGAACTGTGGAGTGGTGAAAACCCCAGAAAACGAGTTTTTCGCATTAAATAGCTCGAAAAGAGCGCTCTTGATATTTCTGCATGCTTCGGACACATGTTTCACCAAGATTATCGAAGAAAATGCATATCTCAGCTTGAAACCCGACGAAAATCAAGATATGGCTTGTTCTGCACATCAAACGCACTGTGGAGTGGTGAAAACAACCAGAGAACGTGTTTCTCGCATTAAATAGCTCGAAAAGAGCGATCCCGATGATTCAGCATACTTCGGACGGAAGTCTCACCAAGATTATCGCAGGAAATGCATATCTCAGCTTGAAACCCGACGAAAACCAAAATATCGCCGGTTCTGCATATCAAACGCACTGTGGATTGGTGAAAACAACCAGAGAACGTGTTTCTCGCATTAAATGTCTCGAAAAGAGCGATCCCGATGATTCAGCAAACTTCGGACAGAAGTCTCACCAAGATTATCGCAGGAAATGCATACCTCATCTTGAAACCCCACGAAAACCAAGATATCTCCGGTTCTGCATATCCAACGAACTGTGGAGTGGTGAAAACCCCAGAAAACGAGGTTCTCGCATTAAATAGCTCGAAAACAGCGCTCTTGATATTTCTGCATACTTCTGACAAAAGACCCAACAAGATTATCGCAGAAAATGCATATCTCATCTGGAAACACCACGAAAATCAAGATATCGCCTGTTCTGCACATCAAACGCACTGTGGAGTGGTGAAAACCCCAGAAAACGAGTTTCTCGCATTAAATAGCTCGAAAAGAGCGCTCTTGATGTTTCTGCATACTTCGGACACATGTTTCACCAAGATTATCGCAGAAAATGCATATCTCTGCTTGAAACCCCACGAAAACGAAGATATCTACTGTTCTGCATATCCAAGGAACTGTGGAGTGGTGAAAACCCCAGAAGACGTGTTTCTCGCATTAAATAGCTCGAAAAGAGCGCTGTCGACGTTTCTGCATACTTCGGAGAGATGTTTCACCAAGCTTATCGTAGAAAATGCATATCTCAGCTTGAAACCCGACGAAAACCAAAATATCGCCGGTTCTGCATATCAAACCAACTGTGGAGTGGCGAAAACACCAGATAACGTGTTTCTCGCATTAAATAGCTCGAAAAGCGCGATCTAGATGATTCTGCATACTTCTGACAAAAGACCCACCAAGATTATCGCAGAAAATGCATATCTCATCTGGAAACACCACGAAAATCAAGATATCGCCTGTTCTGCATATCAAACGCACTGTGGAGTGGTGAAAACAACCAGAGAACGTGTTTCTCGCATTAAATAGCTCGAAAAGAGCGATCCCGATGATTCAGCATACTTCGGACAGAAGTCTCACCAAGATTATCGAAGGAAATGCATATCTCAGCTTGAAACCCGACCGAAACCAAGATATCTCCGGTTCTGCACATCAAACGCACTGTGGAGTGGTGAAAACAACCAGAGAACGTGTTTCTCGCACTAACTAGCTCGAAAAGTGCGATCTCGATGATTCAGCATACTTCGGACAGAAGTCTCACCAAGATTATCGCAGAAAATGCATATCTCAGCTTGAAACCCCACGAAAACCAAGATATCTCCGGTTCTGCATATCCAACGAACTGTGGTGTGGTGAAAACCCCAGAAAACGAGTTTCTCGCATTAAATAGCTCGAATAGAGCGATCTCGATGATTCTGCATACTTCGGACAGAAGTCTCACCAAGATTATCGTAAAAAATGCATATCTCAGCTTGAAACCTCACGAAAACCAAGATATCGCTGGTACTGCATATCAAACGCACTGTGGAGTGGTGAAAACACCAGATAACGTGTTTCTCGCATTAAATAGCTCGAAAAGAGCGATCTCGATGATACTGCATACTTCGGACAGAAGTCTCACCAAGATTATCGCAGAAAATGCATATCTCAGCTGGTAACACCACGAAAATCAAGATATCGCCGGTTCTGCATATCAGACGCACTGTGGAGTGGTGAAAACACCAGATAACGTGTTTCTCGCATTAAATAGCTCGAAAAGAGCGGTCTAGATGATTCTGCATCCTCCTGACAAAAGACCCACCAAGATTATCGCAGAAAATGCATATCGCAGCTGGAATCACCACGAAAATGAAGATATCGCCGGTTCTGCATATCAAACGCACTGTGGATTGGTGAAAACAACCAGCGAACGTGTTTCTCGCAATAAATAGCTCGAAAAGATCGCTCTCGATGTTTCTGCATACTTCGGACAGAAGTCTCACCAAGATTATCGTAAAAAATGCATATCTCAGCTTGAAACCCCACGAAAATCAAGATGACGCCGGTTCTGCATATCAAACGCACTGTGGAGTGGTGAAAACAACCAAATAACGTGTTTCTCGCATTAAATAGCTCGAAACGAGCGATCTAGGTGATTCTGCATACTTCTGACTGAAGTCTCACCAAGATTATCGCAGAAAATGCATATCTCAGCTGGTAACACCACGAAAATCAAGATATCGCCGGTTCTGCATATCAGACGCACTGTGGAGTGCTGAAAACATCAGAAAACGTGTTTCTCGCATTAACTGGCTCGAAAAGAGCGTTCTCGATGATTCTGCATACTTCTCATAGATGAAACACCAAGATTATCGCAGAAAATGCATATTTCAGCTGGAAACCCCACGAAAACCAAGTTATCGGCGGCTCTACATATCAAACGCACTGTGGAGTGGTCAAAACACCAGATAACGTGTTTCTCGCATTAAATAGCTCGAAAAGAGCGATATCGATGATTCTGCATACTTCTGACTGAAGTCTCACCAATATTATCGCAGAAAATGCATATCTCAGCTTGAAACCCGACGAAAACCAAGATGGCGCCGGTTCTGCATATCAAACGCACTGTGGGGTGGTGAATACACCAGAAAACGTGTTACTCGCATTAAATAGCTCGAAAAGAGCGATCTAGATGACTGTGCATACTTCTGACAGAAGATTCACCAAGATTATCGCAGAAAGTGCATATCTCAGCTTGCAACCTCACGAAAACCAAGATATCTCCGGTTCTGCACATCAAACGTACTGTGGAGTGGTGAAAACACCAGAAAACGTGTTTCTCGCATTAAGTAGCTCGAAAAGAGCGTTCTCGAAGATTCTGCATACTTCTGACTGAGGTCTCACCAATATTATCGTAGAAAATGCATATCGCATCTTGAAACTCGACCGAAACCAAAATATCTCCGGTTCTGCATGTCAAACGTACAGTGGAGTGGTGAATACACCAGAATACGTGTTTCTCGCATTAAATAGCTCGAAAAGAGCGATCTAGATGATTCTGCATACTTCTGACAGAAGACTCACCAGGATTATCGCAGAAAATGCATACCTCAGCATGAAAACCGTCGAAAACCAAGATTTCGCAATTTCTGCATATCAAACGCACTGTGGTATTTTCAAAACACCAGAAAACTGGTTTTTTCGTATTAAATAACTCGAAACGAGCGATCTAGATGATTCTACATTCTTCTGACAGAAGACTCATCTAGATTATCGTTGGAAATGCATATCTCAGTTGGAAACCCTACGAAAACCAAGATATCGCCGGTTCTCCATATCAGACGCACTGTGGAGTGGTGAAAACACCAGATAACGTGTTTCTCGCATTAAATAGCTCGAAAAGAGCGATCCCGATGATTCTGCATACTTTGGACAGAAGTCTCACCAATATTATCGCAGAAAATGCATATCTCAGCTTGAAACCTCACGAAAATCAAGATGTTGCCGGTTCTGCATATCAAACGCACTGTGGAGTGGTGAAAACAACCAGAGAACGTGTTTCTCGCATTAAATGGCTCGACTAGAACGATCTCGATGATTCTGCATACTTCGGACAGATGTTTCACCAAGATTATCGTAGAAAATGCATACCTCATCTTGAAACCCCACGAAAACCAAGATATCTCCGGTTCTGCATATCCAACGAACTGTGGAGTGGTGAAAACCCCAGAAAACGAGTTTTTCGCATTAAATAGCTCGAAATGAGCGCTCTTGATATTTCTGCATACTTCGGACACATGTTTCACCAAGATTATCGATGAAAATGCATATCTCAGCTTGAAACCCGACGAAAATCAAGATATGGCTTGTTCTGCACGTCAAACGCACTGTGGAGTGGTGAAAACAACCAGAGAACGTGTTTCTCGCATTAAATAGCTCGAAAAGAGCGATCCCGATGATTCAGCATACTTCGGACGGATGTCTCACCAAGATTATCGCAGGAAATGCATATCTCAGCTTGAAACCCGACGAAAACCAAAATATCGCCGGTTCTGCATATCAAACGCACTGTGGATTGGTGAAAACAACCAGAGAACGTGTTTCTCGCATTAAATATCTCGAAAAGAGCGATCCCGATGATTCAGCAAACTTCGGACAGAAGTCTCACCAAGATTATCGCAGGAAATGCATACCTCATCTTGAAACCCCACGAAAACCAAGATATCTCCGGTTCTGCATATCCAACGAACTGTGGAGTGGTGAAAACCCCAGAAAACGAGTTTCTCGCATTAAATAGCTCGAAAACAGCGCTCTTGATATTTCTGCATACTTCTGACAAAAGACCCACCAAGATTATCGCAGAAAATGCATATCTCATCTGGAAACACCACCAAAATCAAGATATCGCCTGTTCTGCACATCAAACGCACTGTGGAGTGGTGAAAACCCCAGAAAACGAGTTTCTCGCATTAAATAGCTCGAAAAGAGCGCTCTTGATGTTTCTGCATACTTCGGACACATGTTTCACCAAGATTATCGCAGAAAATGCATATCTCTGCTTGAAACCCCACGAAAACGAAGATATCTACTGTTCTGCATATCCAAGGAACTGTGGAGTGGTGAAAACCCCAGAAAACGTGTTTCTCGCATTAAATAGCTCGAAAAGAGCGCTGTCGACGTTTCTGCATACTTCGGAGAGATGTTTCACCAAGCTTATCGTAGAAAATGCATATCTCAGCTTGAAACCCGACGAAAACCACAATATCGCCGGTTCTGCATATCAAACCAACTGTGGAGTGGCGAAAACACCAGATAACGTGTTTCTCGCATTAAATAGCTCGAAAAGCGCGATCTAGATGATTCTGCATACTTCTGACAAAAGACCCACCAAGATTATCGCAGAAAATGCATATCTCATCTGGAAACACCACGAAAATCAAGATATCGCCTGTTCTGCATATCAAACGCACTGTGGAGTGGTGAAAACAACCAGAGAACGTGTTTCTCGCATTAAATAGCTCGAAAAGAGCGATCCCGATGATTCAGCATACTTCGGACAGAAGTCTCACCAAGATTATCGAAGGAAATGCATATCTCAGCTTGAAACCCGACCGAAACCAAGATATCTCCGGTTCTGCATGTCAAACGTACTGTGGAGTGGTGAAAACACCAGAAAACGTGTTTCGTGCATTAAGTAGCTCGAAAAGAGCGATCTAGATGATTATGCATACTTCTGACTGAAGTCTCACCAATATTATCGCAGAAAATGCATATCTCAGCTCGAAACCTCACGAAAATCAAGATGTTGCCGGTTCTGCATATCAAACGCACTGTGGAGTGGTGAAAACAACCAGAGAACGTGTTTCTCGCATTAAATAGCTCGAATAGAGCGATCTCGATGATTCTGCATACTTCGGACAGATGTTTCAGCAAGATTATCGTAGAAAATGCATATCTCAGCTTGAAACCCGACGAAAACCAAAATATCGCCGGTTCTGCATATCAAACCAACTGTGGAGTGGCGAAAACACCAGATAACGTGTTTCTCGCATTAAATAGCTCGAAAAGCGCGATCTAGATGATTCTGCATACTTCTGACAAAAGACCCACCAAGATTATCGCAGAAAATGCATATCTCATCTGGAAACACCACGAAAATCAAGATATCGCCTGTTCTGCATATCAAACGCACTGTGGAGTGGTGAAAACAACCAGAGAACGTGTTTCTCGCATTAAATAGCTCGAAAAGAGCGATCCCGATGATTCAGCATACTTCGGACAGAAGTCTCACCAAGATTATCGCAGGAAATGCATATCTCAGCTTGAAACCCGACCGAAACCAAGATATCTCCGGTTCTGCATGTCAAACGTACTGTGGAGTGGTGAAAACACCAGAAAACGTGTTTCGTGCATTAAGTAGCTCGAAAAGAGCGATCTAGATGATTATGCATACTTCTCACTGAAGTCTCACCAATATTATCGCAGAAAATGCATATCTCAGCTCGAAACCTCACGAAAATCAAGATGTTGCCGGTTCTGCATATCAAACGCACTGTGGAGTGGTGAAAACAACCAGAGAACGTGTTTCTCGCATTAAATAGCTCGAAAAGAGCGATCCCGATGATTCAGCATACTTCGGACAGAAGTCTCACCAAGATTATCGAAGGAAATGCATATCTCAGCTTGAAACCCGACCGAAACCAAGATATCTCCGGTTCTGCACATCAAACGCACTGTGGAGTGGTGAAAACAACCAGAGAACGTGTTTCTCGCACTAACTAGCTCGAAAAGTGCGATCTCGATGATTCAGCATACTTCGGACAGAAGTCTCACCAAGATTATCGCAGAAAATGCATATCTCAGCTTGAAACCCCACGAAAACCAAGATATCTCCGGTTCTGCATATCCAACGAACTGTGGTGTGGTGAAAACCCCAGAAAACGAGTTTCTCGCATTAAATAGCTCGAAAAGAGCGATCCCGATGATTCAGCATACTTCGGACAGAAGTCTCACCAAGATTATCGCAGGAAATGCATATCTCAGCTTGAAACCCGACCGAAACCAAGATATCTCCGGTTCTGCATGTCAAACGTACTGTGGAGTGGTGAAAACACCAGAAAACGTGTTTCGTGCATTAAGTAGCTCGAAAAGAGCGATCTAGATGATTATGCATACTTCTGACTGAAGTCTCACCAATATTATCGCAGAAAATGCATATCTCAGCTCGAAACCTCACGAAAATCAAGTTGTTGCCGGTTCTGCATATCAAACGCACTGTGGAGTGGTGAAAACAACCAGAGAACGTGTTTCTCGCATTAAATAGCTCGAATAGAGCGATCTCGATGATTCTGCATACTTCGGACAGATGTTTCACCAAGATTATCGTAGAAAATGCATATCTCAGCTTGAAACCCGACGAAAACCAAAATATCGCCGGTTCTGCATATCAAGCAACTGTGGAGTGGTGAAAACACCAGATAACGTGTTTCTCGCATTAAATAGCTCGAAAAGCGCGATCTAGATGATTCTGCATACTTCTGACAAAAGACCCACCAAGATTATCGCAGAAAATGCATATCTCATCTGGAAACACCACGAAAATCAAGATATCGCCTGTTCTGCATATCAAACGCACTGTGGAGTGGTGAAAACAACCAGAGAACGTGTTTCGTGCATTAAGTAGCTCGAAAAGAGCGCTCTCGACGTTTCTGCATACTTCGGACAGATGTTTCACCAAGCTTATCGTAGAAAATGCATATCTCAGCTTGAAACCCGACGAAAACCAAAATATCTCCGGTTCTGCATATCCAACGCACTGTGGAGTGGTGAAAACACCAGATAACGTGTTTCTCGCATTAAATAGCTCGAAACGAGCGATCTCGATGATTCTACATACTTCGGACAGAAGTCTCAACAAGATTATCGCAGAAAATGCATATCTCAGCTTGAAACCCCACGAAAACCAAGATATGTACTGTTCTGCATATCAAACGCACTGTGGAGTGGTGAAAACACCAGATAACGTGTTTCTCGCACTTACTAGCTCGACAAGAGCGATCTCGATGATTCAGCATACTTCGGACAGAAGTCTCACCAAGATTATCGCAGAAAATGCATATCTCTGCTGGAAACCCCACGAAAACGAAGATATCTACAGTTCTGCACATCCAAGGAACTGTGGAGTGGTGAAAACCCCAGAAAACGTGTTTCTCGCATTAAATAGCTCGAAAAGAGCGCTCTCGACGTTTCTGCATACTTGGGACAGATGTTTCACCAAGCTTATCGTAGAAAATGCATATCTCAGCTTGAAACCCGACGAAAACCAAAATATCTCCGGGTCTGCATATCCAAAGCACTGTGGAGTGGTGAAAACACCAGTTAACGTGTTTCTCGCATTAAATAGCTCGAAAAGAGCGATCTCGATGATTCTGCATACTTCTGACAGAAGTCGCACCAAGATTATCGCAGAAAATGCATACCTCAGCATGAAAACCGTCGAAAACCAAGATTTCGCAATTTCTGCATATCAAACGCACTGTGGTATTTTCAAAACACCAGAAAACTGGTTTTTTCGTATTAAATAACTCGAAACGAGCGATCTAGATGATTCTACATTCTTCTGACAGAAGACTCATCTAGATTATCGTTGAAAATGCATATCTCAGTTGGAAACCCTACGAAAACCAAGATATCGCCGGTTCTCCATATCAGACGCACTGTGGAGTGGTGAAAACACCAGATAACGTGTTTCTCGCATTAAATAGCTCGAAAAGAGCGATCCCGATGATTCTGCATACTTTGGACAGAAGTCTCACCAATATTATCGCAGAAAATGCATATCTCAGCTTGAAACCTCACGAAAATCAAGATGTTGCCGGTTCTGCATATCAAACGCACTGTGGAGTGGTGAAAACAACCAGAGAACGTGTTTCTCGCATTAAATGGCTCGACTAGAACGATCTCGATGATTCTGCATACTTCGGACAGATGTTTCACCAAGATTATCGTAGAAAATGCATACCTCATCTTGAAACCCCACGAAAACCAAGATATCTCCGGTTCTGCATATCCAACGAACTGTGGAGTGGTGAAAACCCCAGAAAACGAGTTTTTCGCATTAAATAGCTCGAAATGAGCGCTCTTGATATTTCTGCATACTTCGGACACATGTTTCACCAAGATTATCGATGAAAATGCATATCTCAGCTTGAAACCCGACGAAAATCAAGATATGGCTTGTTCTGCACATCAAACGCACTGTGGAGTGGTGAAAACAACCAGAGAACGTGTTTCTCGCATTAAATAGCTCGAAAAGAGCGATCCCGATGATTCAGCATACTTCGGACGGAAGTCTCACCAAGATTATCGCAGGAAATGCATATCTCAGCTTGAAACCCGACGAAAACCAAAATATCGCCGGTTCTGCATATCAAACGCACTGTGGATTGGTGAAAACAACCAGAGAACGTGTTTCTCGCATTAAATATCTCGAAAAGAGCGATCCCGATGATTCAGCAAACTTCGGACAGAAGTCTCACCAAGATTATCGCAGGAAATGCATACCTCATCTTGAAACCCCACGAAAACCAAGATATCTCCGGTTCTGCATATCCAACGAACTGTGGAGTGGTGAAAACCCCAGAAAACGAGTTTCTCGCATTAAATAGCTCGAAAACAGTGCTCTTGATATTTCTGCATACTTCTGACAAAAGACCCACCAAGATTATCGCAGAAAATGCATATCTCATCTGGAAACACCACGAAAATCAAGATATCGCCTGTTCTGCACATCAAACGCACTGTGGAGTGGTGAAAACCCCAGAAAACGAGTTTCTCGCATTAAATAGCTCGAAAAGAGCGCTCTTGATGTTTCTGCATACTTCGGACACATGTTTCACCAAGATTATCGCAGAAAATGCATATCTCTGCTTGAAACCCCACGAAAACGAAGATATCTACTGTTCTGCATATCCAAGGAACTGTGGAGTGGTGAAAACCCCAGAAAACGTGTTTCTCGCATTAAATAGCTCGAAAAGAGCGCTGTCGACGTTTCTGCATACTTCTGACTGAAGTCTCACCAAGATTATCGCAGAAAATGCATATCTCAGCTGGTAACACCACGAAAATCAAGATATCGCCGGTTCTGCATATCAGACGCACTGTGGAGTGCTGAAAACATCAGAAAACGTGTTTCTCGCATTAACTGGCTCGAAAAGAGCGTTCTCGATGATTCTGCATACTTCTCATAGATGAAACACCAAGATTATCGCAGAAAATGCATATTTCAGCTGGAAACCCCACGAAAACCAAGTTATCGGCGGCTCTACATATCAAACGCACTGTGGAGTGGTCAAAACACCAGATAACGTGTTTCTCGCATTAAATAGCTCGAAAAGAGCGATATCGATGATTCTGCATACTTCTGACTGAAGTCTCACCAATATTATCGCAGAAAATGCATATCTCAGCTTGAAACCCGACGAAAACCAAGATGGCGCCGGTTCTGCATATCAAACGCACTGTGGGGTGGTGAATACACCAGAAAACGTGTTACTCGCATTAAATAGCTCGAAAAGAGCGATCTAGATGACTGTGCATACTTCTGACAGAAGATTCACCAAGATTATCGCAGAAAGTGCATATCTCAGCTTGCAACCTCACGAAAACCAAGATATCTCCGGTTCTGCACATCAAACGTACTGTGGAGTGGTGAAAACACCAGAAAACGTGTTTCTCGCATTAAGTAGCTCGAAAAGAGCGTTCTCGAAGATTCTGCATACTTCTGACTGAGGTCTCACCAATATTATCGTAGAAAATGCATATCGCATCTTGAAACTCGACCGAAACCAAAATATCTCCGGTTCTGCATGTCAAACGTACAGTGGAGTGGTGAATACACCAGAATACGTGTTTCTCGCATTAAATAGCTCGAAAAGAGCGATCTAGATGATTCTGCATACTTCTGACAGAAGACTCACCAAGATTATCGCAGAAAATGCATACCTCAGCATGAAAACCGTCGAAAACCAAGATTTCGCAATTTCTGCATATCAAACGCACTGTGGTATTTTCAAAACACCAGAAAACTGGTTTTTTCGTATTAAATAACTCGAAACGAGCGATCTAGATGATTCTACATTCTTCTGACAGAAGACTCATCTAGATTATCGTTGGAAATGCATATCTCAGTTGGAAACCCTACGAAAACCAAGATATCGCCGGTTCTCCATATCAGACGCACTGTGGAGTGGTGAAAACACCAGATAACGTGTTTCTCGCATTAAATAGCTCGAAAAGAGCGATCCCGATGATTCTGCATACTTTGGACAGAAGTCTCACCAATATTATCGCAGAAAATGCATATCTCAGCTTGAAACCTCACGAAAATCAAGATGTTGCCGGTTCTGCATATCAAACGCACTGTGGAGTGGTGAAAACAACCAGAGAACGTGTTTCTCGCATTAAATGGCTCGACTAGAACGATCTCGATGATTCTGCATACTTCGGACAGATGTTTCACCAAGATTATCGTAGAAAATGCATACCTCATCTTGAAACCCCACGAAAACCAAGATATCTCCGGTTCTGCATATCCAACGAACTGTGGAGTGGTGAAAACCCCAGAAAACGAGTTTTTCGCATTAAATAGCTCGAAATGAGCGCTCTTGATATTTCTGCATACTTCGGACACATGTTTCACCAAGATTATCGATGAAAATGCATATCTCAGCTTGAAACCCGACGAAAATCAAGATATGGCTTGTTCTGCACGTCAAACGCACTGTGGAGTGGTGAAAACAACCAGAGAACGTGTTTCTCGCATTAAATAGCTCGAAAAGAGCGATCCCGATGATTCAGCATACTTCGGACGGATGTCTCACCAAGATTATCGCAGGAAATGCATATCTCAGCTTGAAACCCGACGAAAACCAAAATATCGCCGGTTCTGCATATCAAACGCACTGTGGATTGGTGAAAACAACCAGAGAACGTGTTTCTCGCATTAAATATCTCGAAAAGAGCGATCCCGATGATTCAGCAAACTTCGGACAGAAGTCTCACCAAGATTATCGCAGGAAATGCATACCTCATCTTGAAACCCCACGAAAACCAAGATATCTCCGGTTCTGCATATCCAACGAACTGTGGAGTGGTGAAAACCCCAGAAAACGAGTTTCTCGCATTAAATAGCTCGAAAACAGCGCTCTTGATATTTCTGCATACTTCTGACAAAAGACCCACCAAGATTATCGCAGAAAATGCATATCTCATCTGGAAACACCACCAAAATCAAGATATCGCCTGTTCTGCACATCAAACGCACTGTGGAGTGGTGAAAACCCCAGAAAACGAGTTTCTCGCATTAAATAGCTCGAAAAGAGCGCTCTTGATGTTTCTGCATACTTCGGACACATGTTTCACCAAGATTATCGCAGAAAATGCATATCTCTGCTTGAAACCCCACGAAAACGAAGATATCTACTGTTCTGCATATCCAAGGAACTGTGGAGTGGTGAAAACCCCAGAAAACGTGTTTCTCGCATTAAATAGCTCGAAAAGAGCGCTGTCGACGTTTCTGCATACTTCGGAGAGATGTTTCACCAAGCTTATCGTAGAAAATGCATATCTCAGCTTGAAACCCGACGAAAACCACAATATCGCCGGTTCTGCATATCAAACCAACTGTGGAGTGGCGAAAACACCAGATAACGTGTTTCTCGCATTAAATAGCTCGAAAAGCGCGATCTAGATGATTCTGCATACTTCTGACAAAAGACCCACCAAGATTATCGCAGAAAATGCATATCTCATCTGGAAACACCACGAAAATCAAGATATCGCCTGTTCTGCATATCAAACGCACTGTGGAGTGGTGAAAACAACCAGAGAACGTGTTTCTCGCATTAAATAGCTAGAAAAGAGCGATCCCGATGATTCAGCATACTTCGGACAGAAGTCTCACCAAGATTATCGAAGGAAATGCATATCTCAGCTTGAAACCCGACCGAAACCAAGATATCTCCGGTTCTGCATGTCAAACGTACTGTGGAGTGGTGAAAACACCAGAAAACGTGTTTCGTGCATTAAGTAGCTCGAAAAGAGCGATCTAGATGATTATGCATACTTCTGACTGAAGTCTCACCAATATTATCGCAGAAAATGCATATCTCAGCTCGAAACCTCACGAAAATCAAGATGTTGCCGGTTCTGCATATCAAACGCACTGTGGAGTGGTGAAAACAACCAGAGAACGTGTTTCTCGCATTAAATAGCTCGAATAGAGCGATCTCGATGATTCTGCATACTTCGGACAGATGTTTCAGCAAGATTATCGTAGAAAATGCATATCTCAGCTTGAAACCCGACGAAAACCAAAATATCGCCGGTTCTGCATATCAAACCAACTGTGGAGTGGCGAAAACACCAGATAACGTGTTTCTCGCATTAAATAGCTCGAAAAGCGCGATCTAGATGATTCTGCATACTTCTGACAAAAGACCCACCAAGATTATCGCAGAAAATGCATATCTCATCTGGAAACACCACGAAAATCAAGATATCGCCTGTTCTGCATATCAAACGCACTGTGGAGTGGTGAAAACAACCAGAGAACGTGTTTCTCGCATTAAATAGCTCGAAAAGAGCGATCCCGATGATTCAGCATACTTCGGACAGAAGTCTCACCAAGATTATCGCAGGAAATGCATATCTCAGCTTGAAACCCGACCGAAACCAAGATATCTCCGGTTCTGCATGTCAAACGTACTGTGGAGTGGTGAAAACACCAGAAAACGTGTTTCGTGCATTAAGTAGCTCGAAAAGAGCGATCTAGATGATTATGCATACTTCTCACTGAAGTCTCACCAATATTATCGCAGAAAATGCATATCTCAGCTCGAAACCTCACGAAAATCAAGATGTTGCCGGTTCTGCATATCAAACGCACTGTGGAGTGGTGAAAACAACCAGAGAACGTGTTTCTCGCATTAAATAGCTCGAAAAGAGCGATCCCGATGATTCAGCATACTTCGGACAGAAGTCTCACCAAGATTATCGAAGGAAATGCATATCTCAGCTTGAAACCCGACCGAAACCAAGATATCTCCGGTTCTGCACATCAAACGCACTGTGGAGTGGTGAAAACAACCAGAGAACGTGTTTCTCGCACTAACTAGCTCGAAAAGTGCGATCTCGATGATTCAGCATACTTCGGACAGAAGTCTCACCAAGATTATCGCAGAAAATGCATATCTCAGCTTGAAACCCCACGAAAACCAAGATATCTCCGGTTCTGCATATCCAACGAACTGTGGTGTGGTGAAAACCCCAGAAAACGAGTTTCTCGCATTAAATAGCTCGAAAAGAGCGATCCCGATGATTCAGCATACTTCGGACAGAAGTCTCACCAAGATTATCGCAGGAAATGCATATCTCAGCTTGAAACCCGACCGAAACCAAGATATCTCCGGTTCTGCATGTCAAACGTACTGTGGAGTGGTGAAAACACCAGAAAACGTGTTTCGTGCATTAAGTAGCTCGAAAAGAGCGATCTAGATGATTATGCATACTTCTGACTGAAGTCTCACCAATATTATCGCAGAAAATGCATATCTCAGCTCGAAACCTCACGAAAATCAAGTTGTTGCCGGTTCTGCATATCAAACGCACTGTGGAGTGGTGAAAACAACCAGAGAACGTGTTTCTCGCATTAAATAGCTCGAATAGAGCGATCTCGATGATTCTGCATACTTCGGACAGATGTTTCACCAAGATTATCGTAGAAAATGCATATCTCAGCTTGAAACCCGACGAAAACCAAAATATCGCCGGTTCTGCATATCAAGCAACTGTGGAGTGGTGAAAACACCAGATAACGTGTTTCTCGCATTAAATAGCTCGAAAAGCGCGATCTAGATGATTCTGCATACTTCTGACAAAAGACCCACCAAGATTATCGCAGAAAATGCATATCTCATCTGGAAACACCACGAAAATCAAGATATCGCCTGTTCTGCATATCAAACGCACTGTGGAGTGGTGAAAACAACCAGAGAACGTGTTTCGTGCATTAAGTAGCTCGAAAAGAGCGCTCTCGACGTTTCTGCATACTTCGGACAGATGTTTCACCAAGCTTATCGTAGAAAATGCATATCTCAGCTTGAAACCCGACGAAAACCAAAATATCTCCGGTTCTGCATATCCAACGCACTGTGGAGTGGTGAAAACACCAGATAACGTGTTTCTCGCATTAAATAGCTCGAAACGAGCGATCTCGATGATTCTACATACTTCGGACAGAAGTCTCAACAAGATTATCGCAGAAAATGCATATCTCAGCTTGAAACCCCACGAAAACCAAGATATGTACTGTTCTGCATATCAAACGCACTGTGGAGTGGTGAAAACACCAGATAACGTGTTTCTCGCACTTACTAGCTCGACAAGAGCGATCTCGATGATTCAGCATACTTCGGACAGAAGTCTCACCAAGATTATCGCAGAAAATGCATATCTCTGCTGGAAACCCCACGAAAACGAAGATATCTACAGTTCTGCACATCCAAGGAACTGTGGAGTGGTGAAAACCCCAGAAAACGTGTTTCTCGCATTAAATAGCTCGAAAAGAGCGCTCTCGACGTTTCTGCATACTTGGGACAGATGTTTCACCAAGCTTATCGTAGAAAATGCATATCTCAGCTTGAAACCCGACGAAAACCAAAATATCTCCGGTTCTGCATATCCAAAGCACTGTGGAGTGGTGAAAACACCAGTTAACGTGTTTCTCGCATTAAATAGCTCGAAAAGAGCGATCTCGATGATTCTGCATACTTCTGACAGAAGTCGCACCAAGATTATCGCAGAAAATGCATACCTCAGCATGAAAACCGTCGAAAACCAAGATTTCGCAATTTCTGCATATCAAACGCACTGTGGTATTTTCAAAACACCAGAAAACTGGTTTTTTCGTATTAAATAACTCGAAACGAGCGATCTAGATGATTCTACATTCTTCTGACAGAAGACTCATCTAGATTATCGTTGAAAATGCATATCTCAGTTGGAAACCCTACGAAAACCAAGATATCGCCGGTTCTCCATATCAGACGCACTGTGGAGTGGTGAAAACAACCAGAGAACGTGTTTCTCGCATTAAATGGCTCGACTAGAACGATCTCGATGATTCTGCATACTTCGGACAGATGTTTCACCAAGATTATCGTAGAAAATGCATACCTCATCTTGAAACCCCACGAAAATCAAGATGTTGCCGGTTCTGCATATCAAACGCACTGTGGAGTGGTGAAAACAACCAGAGAACGTGTTTCTCGCATTAAATGG
The DNA here is from genome assembly GCA_951804975.1 of Anthophora plumipes. NCBI lineage: Eukaryota > Metazoa > Arthropoda > Insecta > Hymenoptera > Apidae > Anthophora > Anthophora plumipes. The sequence goes on from CATORF010000207.1 coordinate 10,518,309, forward strand.
CTCGACTAGAACGATCTCGATGATTCTGCATACTTCGGACAGATGTTTCACCAAGATTATCGTAGAAAATGCATACCTCATCTTGAAACCCCACGAAAACCAAGATATCTCCGGTTCTGCATATCCAACGAACTGTGGAGTGGTGAAAACCCCAGAAAACGAGTTTTTCGCATTAAATAGCTCGAAATGAGCGCTCTTGATATTTCTGCATACTTCGGACACATGTTTCACCAAGATTATCGATGAAAATGCATATCTCAGCTTGAAACCCGACGAAAATCAAGATATGGCTTGTTCTGCACATCAAACGCACTGTGGAGTGGTGAAAACAACCAGAGAACGTGTTTCTCGCATTAAATAGCTCGAAAAGAGCGATCCCGATGATTCAGCATACTTCGGACGGAAGTCTCACCAAGATTATCGCAGGAAATGCATATCTCAGCTTGAAACCCGACGAAAACCAAAATATCGCCGGTTCTGCATATCAAACGCACTGTGGATTGGTGAAAACAACCAGAGAACGTGTTTCTCGCATTAAATATCTCGAAAAGAGCGATCCCGATGATTCAGCAAACTTCGGACAGAAGTCTCACCAAGATTATCGCAGGAAATGCATACCTCATCTTGAAACCCCACGAAAACCAAGATATCTCCGGTTCTGCATATCCAACGAACTGTGGAGTGGTGAAAACCCCAGAAAACGAGTTTCTCGCATTAAATAGCTCGAAAACAGTGCTCTTGATATTTCTGCATACTTCTGACAAAAGACCCACCAAGATTATCGCAGAAAATGCATATCTCATCTGGAAACACCACGAAAATCAAGATATCGCCTGTTCTGCACATCAAACGCACTGTGGAGTGGTGAAAACCCCAGAAAACGAGTTTCTCGCATTAAATAGCTCGAAAAGAGCGCTCTTGATGTTTCTGCATACTTCGGACACATGTTTCACCAAGATTATCGCAGAAAATGCATATCTCTGCTTGAAACCCCACGAAAACGAAGATATCTACTGTTCTGCATATCCAAGGAACTGTGGAGTGGTGAAAACCCCAGAAAACGTGTTTCTCGCATTAAATAGCTCGAAAAGAGCGCTGTCGACGTTTCTGCATACTTCGGAGAGATGTTTCACCAAGCTTATCGTAGAAAATGCATATCTCAACTTGAAACCCGACGAAAACCAAAATATCGCCGGTTCTGCATATCAAACCAACTGTGGAGTGGCGAAAACACCAGATAACGTGTTTCTCGCATTAAATAGCTCGAAAAGCGCGATCTAGATGATTCTGCATACTTCTGACAAAAGACCCACCAAGATTATCGCAAAAAATGCATATCTCATCTGGAAACACCACGAAAATCAAGATATCGCCTGTTCTGCATATCAAACGCACTGTGGAGTGGTGAAAACAACCAGAGAACGTGTTTCTCGCATTAAATAGCTCGAAAAGAGCGATCCCGATGATTCAGCATACTTCGGACAGAAGTCTCACCAAGATTATCGAAGGAAATGCATATCTCAGCTTGAAACCCGACCGAAACCAAGATATCTCCGGTTCTGCATGTCAAACGTACTGTGGAGTGGTGAAAACACCAGAAAACGTGTTTCGTGCATTAAGTAGCTCGAAAAGAGCGATCTAGATGATTATGCATACTTCTGACTGAAGTCTCACCAATATTATCGCAGAAAATGCATATCTCAGCTCGAAACCTCACGAAAATCAAGATGTTGCCGGTTCTGCATATCAAACGCACTGTGGAGTGGTGAAAACAACCAGAGAACGTGTTTCTCGCATTAAATAGCTCGAATAGAGCGATCTCGATGATTCTGCATACTTCGGACAGATGTTTCACCAAGATTATCGTAGAAAATGCATATCTCAGCTTGAAACCCGACGAAAACCAAAATATCGCCGGTTCTGCATATCAAACCAACTGTGGAGTGGCGAAAACACCAGATAACGTGTTTCTCGCATTAAATAGCTCGAAAAGCGCGATCTAGATGATTCTGCATACTTCTGACAAAAGACCCACCAAGATTATCGCAGAAAATGCATATCTCATCTGGAAACACCACGAAAATCAAGATATCGCCTGTTCTGCATATCAAACGCACTGTGGAGTGGTGAAAACAACCAGAGAACGTGTTTCTCGCATTAAATAGCTCGAAAAGAGCGATCCCGATGATTCAGCATACTTCGGACAGAAGTCTCACCAAGATTATCGCAGGAAATGCATATCTCAGCTTGAAACCCGACCGAAACCAAGATATCTCCGGTTCTGCATGTCAAACGTACTGTGGAGTGGTGAAAACACCAGAAAACGTGTTTCGTGCATTAAGTAGCTCGAAAAGAGCGATCTAGATGATTATGCATACTTCTGACTGAAGTCTCACCAATATTATCGCAGAAAATGCATATCTCAGCTCGAAACCTCACGAAAATCAAGATGTTGCCGGTTCTGCATATCAAACGCACTGTGGAGTGGTGAAAACAACCAGAGAACGTGTTTCTCGCATTAAATAGCTCGAATAGAGCGATCTCGATGATTCTGCATACTTCGGACAGATGTTTCACCAAGATTATCGTAGAAAATGCATATCTCAGCTTGAAACCCGACGAAAACCAAAATATCGCCGGTTCTGCATATCAAGCAACTGTGGAGTGGTGAAAACACCAGATAACGTGTTTCTCGCATTAAATAGCTCGAAAAGCGCGATCTAGATGATTCTGCATACTTCTGACAAAAGACCCACCAAGATTATCGCAGAAAATGCATATCTCATCTGGAAACACCACGAAAATCAAGATATCGCCTGTTCTGCATATCAAACGCACTGTGGAGTGGTGAAAACAACCAGAGAACGTGTTTCGTGCATTAAGTAGCTCGAAAAGAGCGCTCTCGACGTTTCTGCATACTTCGGACAGATGTTTCACCAAGCTTATCGTAGAAAATGCATATCTCAGCTTGAAACCCGACGAAAACCAAAATATCTCCGGTTCTGCATATCCAACGCACTGTGGAGTGGTGAAAACACCAGATAACGTGTTTCTCGCATTAAATAGCTCGAAACGAGCGATCTCGATGATTCTACATACTTCGGACAGAAGTCTCAACAAGATTATCGCAGAAAATGCATATCTCAGCTTGAAACCCCACGAAAACCAAGATATGTACTGTTCTGCATATCAAACGCACTGTGGAGTGGTGAAAACACCAGATAACGTGTTTCTCGCACTTACTAGCTCGAAAAGAGCGATCTCGATGATTCAGCATACTTCGGACAGAAGTCTCACCAAGATTATCGCAGAAAATGCATATCTCTGCTGGAAACCCCACGAAAACGAAGATATCTACTGTTCTGCACATCCAAGGAACTGTGGAGTGGTGAAAACCCCAGAAAACGTGTTTCTCGCATTAAATAGCTCGAAAAGAGCGCTCTCGACGTTTCTGCATACTTGGGACAGATGTTTCACCAAGCTTATCGTAGAAAATGCATATCTCAGCTTGAAACCCGACGAAAACCAAAATATCTCCGGTTCTGCATATCCAACGCACTGTCGAGTGGTGAAAACACCAGATAACGTGTTTCTCGCATTAAATAGCTCGAAACGAGCGATCTCGATGATTCTACATACTTCGGACAGAAGTCTCAACAAGATTATCGCAGAAAATGCATATCTCAGCTTGAAACCCCACGAAAACCAAGATATGTACTGTTCTGCATATCAAACGCACTGTGGAGTGGTGAAAACACCAGTTAACGTGTTTCTCGCACTAACTAGCTCCAAAAGTGCGATCTCGATGATTCAGCATACTTCGGACAGAAGTCTCACCAAGATTATCGCAGAAAATGCATATCTCTGCTTGAAACCCCACGAAAACGAAGATATCTACTGTTCTGCACATCCAAGGAACTGTGGAGTGGTGAAAACCCCAGAAAACGTGTTTCTCGCATTAAATAGCTCGAATAGAGCGATCTCGATGATTCTGCATACTTCGGACAGAAGTCTCACCAAGATTATCGTAAAAAATGCATATCTCAGCTTGAAACCTCACGAAAACCAAGATATCGCTGGTACTGCATATCAAACGCACTGTGGAGTGGTGAAAACACCAGATAGCGTGTTTCTCGCATTAAATAGCTCGAAAAGAGCGATCTAGATGATTCAGCATACTTCGGACAGAAGTCTCACCAAGATTATCGTAGCAAATGCATATCTCAGCTTGAACCCCGACGAAATCAAAGATGTCGCCGGTTCTGCATATCAAACGCACTGTGGAGTGGTGAAAACAAAGTCTTAAAAAAATAATCCTGGTCGCATACAATATAAATTTGATTGATTAATACGTCCAGGAACAGCATCAACTTTAATTCCAACTGATTGAATAGCTCATGAATGAATTACATCAGTTGATGATAATAATAATCGAATCGGAAAATTTATTGGAATGACCATACGATTATCAACATCTAATAAAGGAAAACTATTCATAACCCTATCAGATAATATATAAGAATCAAATTCCAAATCTTTAAATTCTGAATATTCATAAGACCAAAATCACTGATGACCTATAACTTTAATTGTAAAATAAGGATTTAAAATTTCATCAATATAATATAAAATCTTTAAAGAAGGAAAACAAATTGTTATTAAAATAAAAATTGGAATAATAGTTCAAATAATTTCCAATAAATGAATCTTCAATAAATACCGATTAACATACTTATTAGTAATAATATCTAAAATAATTAATATTGAAAATACAATAATAACTAACATTAATATTATAACTAAATTATGAAAAGAAATTAAATTGTCAGAATAAAGTGAATTAGAATCTTGAAATCTATATATAAATCATGTTGCAATTTTTAATAAAAAATAATATATTTTTATAAATAAATCTTAAATCTATCGCACTTATCTGCCATATTAAATAAAATAAAATATTAAAAATAATAATTAAATCAATCATTAAAACTCAACATTATTAAATATTCAAAAATAATTCCTTTTTATTATTTAACACAATAGGTACTTCTAAATATACATGATCTAAAGGAGGTATAAAACCAATTCATTCTAATGAACTATTAAATTTAAAAACTACTAACCGTATTGAAATAAATCTTTCTAAAATTAAAAACATTAATAAAATTAATCTATTGAAAGAAATTAATGAACCAATTGAAGAAAATAAATTCCAACAATAATATGCATCAGGATAATCTGAATATCGTCGAGGTATACCCATTAATCCTAAAAAATGTTGAGGAAAAAAAGTTATATTAACACCAATAAACATTATATAAAACTGAATTTTCAATCAATTCTGATGTATAACAACACCAAAAATTAAAGGAAATCAATGAATAAATCTTCCAACAATTGCAAAAACTGCTCCTATAGATAAAGCATAATGAAAATGACCAACAACATAATAAGTATCATGTAAAATAATATCAATAGAAGAATTTGATAATACAATACCCGTCAATCCACCAATAATAAATATTATAACAAACCCTAATGATCATAATATTGAAGTATTATAACCTAATTTAGCTCCATGATAAGTAGCTAATCAACTAAAAACTTTAATTCCTGTAGGAACTGCAATAACTATAGTTGCTGAAGTAAAATAAGCTCGAGTATCTACATCTAACCCAACTGTAAATATATGATGAGCTCATACAATAAATCATAGAAATCCAATTCCTAATATAGCATAAATCATTCCTAAATTACCAAATACCTCTTTTTTACCACTCTCATTTATAATAATATGTGAAATCAAACCAAACCCCGGTAAAATTAAAATATAAACTTCAGGATGCCCAAATAATCAAAATAAATGTTGATATAAAATTGGATCACCTCCCCCTAAAGGATCAAAAAACGAAGTATTAATATTTCGATCAAAAATTAATATTGTAATTGCTCCAGCTAAAACTGGCAATGATAATAATAATAAAATAGCTGTAATAAACACTGATCAAGGAAATAAAGCTATTTGATCATAATTTAAAGATAAATTTTTTATTATTATAATAGTTACTATAAAATTTATTGCCCCAATAATTGAAGAAATTCCTGATAAATGTAAAGAAAAAATAGTAATATCAACAGAAGGAGAAGAATGAAATAAATATGAAGATAAAGGAGGATAAACCGTTCAACCAGTCCCTGGTCTAACTTGAAATAAATTTCTTAAAAGTAATAATATTAATGATGGCGGTAATAATCAAAATCTAATATTATTTATACGAGGAAATGCCATATCTGGAGATCCTAATATTAATGGAACTAATCAATTACCAAATCCACCAATTATAAATGGTATTACTATAAAAAAAATTATTAAAAATGCATGAACAGTAACAATTGAATTATAAACTTGATCATTATTAATTCATATACCTGGGGTACTTAACTCCATACGAATAATTATTCTCATAGAAGTTCCAATTATCCCTGATCATAAAGCAAACACAAAATAAATTATACCAATATTTTTATGATTAGTAGAATAAAATCATTTATCAAACATAAATAAAACATAATTATATAATATTTAAATATTAATAAATATATTTATATATTATAAGATTTATAATAAATCAATATATATATATATTTAACTTTGAAAATTAAAAGTTTATTTTAACTTAATATCTTCAAATCAAAAAAAGTATCATGTCTGATAAAAGAATTAAATTGTAAATTTAAACATGTAAGAAAAACTTACTGATACTAATTTTCTATAGTTTAAAAAAAACTTAAAATTGCAAATTTTAAAATATAAATAATTATTAGAAAATATTAATCATAAATATCTCACACTATATTAAATTTAACAAATTGATCAATACTTAAATTATATTAAATTAAAACCTTTAAGTAACATAAACATTAACCAATAAAAACCTAAAAAAAAATAACATAATAATAAATAAAACAATATAAGACTTAAATATATAACTCTTACAAAAATATTTTTTAGCTCTAGTATAATTCCTACTAATATATAATAATAATCTAAAATAATTTCAAATAATTATAACTGATGCTAATATCATAATAAATAATAAAACATAAAAATTAACATAATCCTCTAAAAAATAATAATTCAAAATTCACTTTAACACTAAAGACAAAAATGGAGGTAAAGAAGAATAAATTAAAACTATAATAATAAAATATACCTTCAAATATTTATCAACTAATAAAAACCCCAAATCATTAAAAGTTACCACATCAAATTTTTCAAAAAAATATAACAATATATAAAAAATAACTGCATAAAAAGAAAAATATACCAAATAAATTTTTACATTTACATATATAATTATTAATAAAAAAGTTGATTGAATAATAGAAGAACATCTAATAAATATTTTAATAGAATTATAAACTTTCATAATAATAGGAATAAAAATTAAATTTAATAAAATTCAACCTATAAAAAAAAAATTTATACCACTCACATTAGCTAAAAAATATATAGGTACTATTTTTATAACTGTTGAAAATATAAAAATTCTTGTTCAACACATATATCTATGAATATAAATAGATCATTGATGAAAAGGAAATATTCCTAATTTTACTAACATAATTAATTGAATAAAAATTTCAAAAAAAACTCTTACTTCTTTCATAGATACATAAAAATACAATCTTATAATAAAAACTAACCTTCTTACTACTGATACTATATAATAAAAAACACTAGCATATTTTGAATCTCTAGTTAAATTTATATAAATAATTACAACTAATGTTATAACTTCATAAATTAATCACATAAAAAATAAATCTCTTACAAAAAAATGATTAAATAATTAATAATAATATATCTAAGACATATTACATTTTTAAATATTATTTTCTTCACAAAAAACCAATTCAAAATTATCTTTTAATTAAAAATTAAATAGTTTATAATACTAAAATTTTTACCTATTATATTTTAGTGTCAAAGCACATAAATTTTTGAAATTTAAAGTATTAATAAAATTAATAAATATAAAAAAATCAATTAGTAACAATAAATATAAAATTTATTTAAGTATCTTATCAAAATAATCCTTTAATCAGGCATATTACTTTAATACATATATATATATAAAATATATAAAAGATACATATTATCTATAACTAGGGTATGAACCTAACAGCTTTAAACTTAGCTTATTTATATAGATATATTTAAAAATTACTTTTAATTGCAAATTAAATATTATAAATTAAAATTAACTAATATCCATTTAAAGATATATATATATTTATATTCATCCTTAAGGAAAGAGTGAAGCCATTGAAATAAACTAAAGCTAAAGTAAATTCGAAAGGTTAATATCCAAAAATCCTCTACTTGCAAGGAACAAATGAGGCTATTTAAATAAATTCAAGCTAAAGTAGAATTGAAAGGTTTATTTCAATATATTCATCCTTAGGGAAAGAGTGAAGCCATTCAAATAAACTAAAGCTAAAGTAAATTCGAAAGGTTAATATCCAAATCCTCTACTTGCAAGGGACAAATGAGGCTATTTAAATAAATTCAAGCTAAAGTAGAATTGAAAGGTTTATTTCAATATATTCATCCTTAGGGAAAGAATGAAGCCATTGTAATAAACTAAAGCTAATATAAATTCGAAAGGTTAATATCCAAAAATCCTCTACTTGCAAGGGACAAATGAGGCTATTTAAATAAATTCAAGCTAAAGTAGAATTGAAAGGTTTATTTCAATATATTCATCCTTAGGGAAAGAATGAAGCCATTGAAATAAACTAAAGCTAATGTAAATTCGAAAGGTTAATAACCAAATCCTCTACTTGCAAGGAACAAATGAGGCTATTTAAATAAATTCAAGCTAAAGTAGAATTGAAAGGTTTATTTCAATATCTTCATCCTTAGGGAAAGAGTGAAGCCATTGAAATAAACTAAAGCTAAAGTAAATTCGAAAGGTTAATATCCAAAAATCCTCTACTTGCAAGGGACAAATGAGGCTATTTAAATAAATTCAAGCTAAAGTAGAATTGAAAGGTTTATTTCAATATATTCATCCTTAGGAAAAGAGTGAAGCCATTGAAATAAACTAAAGCTAAAGTAAATTCGAAAGGTTAATATCCAAAAATCCTCTACTTGCAAGGGACAAATGAGGCTATTTAAATAAATTCAAGCTAAAGTAGAATTGAAAGGTTTATTTCAATATATTCATCCTTAGGGAAAGAATGAAGCCATTGAAATAAACTAAAGCTAATATAAATTCGAAAGGTTAATATCCAAATCCTCTACTTGCAAGGGACAAATGAGGCTATTTAAATAAATTCAAGCTAAAGTAGAATTGAAAGGTTTATTTCATTATATTCATCCTTAGGGAAAGAGTGAAGCCATTGAAATAAACTAAAGCTAATATAAATTCGAAAGGTTAATATCCAAATCCTCTACTTACAAGGGACAAATGAGGCTATTTAAATAAATTCAAGCTAAAGTAGAATTGAAAGGTTTATTTCAATATATTCATCCTTAGGGAAAGAGTGAAGCCATTGAAATAAACTAAAGCTAAAGTAAATTCGAAAGGTTAATATCCAAAAATCCTCTACTTGCAAGGGACAAATGAGGCTATTTAAATAAATTCACGCTAAAGTAGAATTGAAAGGTTTATTTCAATATATTCATCCTTAGGAAAAGAGTGAAGCCATTGAAATAAACTAAAGCTAATGTAAATTCGAAAGGTTAATATCCAAATCCTCTACTTGCAAGGGACAAATGAGGCTATTTAAATAAATTCAAGCTAAACTAGAATTGAAAGGTTTATTTCAATATATTCATCCTTAGGAAAAGAGTGAAGCCATTGAAATAAACTAAAGCTAATGTAAATTCGAAAGGTTAATATCCAAATCCTCTACTTGCAAGGGACAAATGAGGCTATTTAAATAAATTCAAGCTAAAGTAGAATTGAAAGGTTTATTTCAATATATTCATCCTTAGGAAAAGAGTGAAGCCATTGAAATAAACTAAAGCTAATGTAAATTCGAAAGGTTAATATCCAAATCCTCTACTTGCAAGGGACAAATGAGGCTATTTAAATAAATTCAAGCTAAAGTAGAATTGAAAGGTTTATTTCAATATATTCATCCTTAGGGAAAGAGTGAAGCCATTGAAATAAGCTAAAGCTAATGTAAATTCGAAAGGTTAATATCCAAATCCTCTACTTACAAGGGACAAATGAGGCTATTTAAATAAATTCAAGCTAAAGTAGAATTGAAAGGTTTATTTCAATATATTCATCCTTAGGGAAAGAGTGAAGCCATTGAAATAAACTAAAGCTAAAGTAAATTCGAAAGGTTAATATCCAAAAATCCTCTACTTGCAAGGGACAAATGAGGCTATTTAAATAAATTCAAGCTAAAGTAGAATTGAAAGGTTTATTTCAATATATTCATCCTTAGTGAAAGAGTGAAGCCATTGAAATAAACTAAAGCTAATGTAAATTCGAAAGGTTAATATCCAAATCCTCTACTTACAAGGGACAAATGAAGCTATTTAAATAAATTCAAGCTAAAGTAGAATTAAAAGGTTTATTTCAATATATTCATTCTTAGGGAAAGAATGAAACCATTGAAATAAACTAAAATCGACTATTAATAATAAATTTATTTATTAATTAAATTCTCTACTTATAAAAACAAATAAAACTATTTAAATAAATTCAAACTAAAGTAGAATTGAAAGGTTTATTTCAATATATTCATCTTTAAGGGAAAAATAAAGCCATTGAAATAAACTAAAACCAACTATTAATAATAAATTTATTTATTAATCAAATTCTGTACTTATAAAAGACAAATAAAACTATTTAAATAAATTCAAACTAAAGTAGAATTGAAAGGTTTATTTCAATATATTCATTCTTAGGGAAAGAATGAAACCATTGAAATAAACTAAAATCGACTATTAATAATAAATTTATTTATTAATTAAATTCTCTACTTATAAAAACAAATAAAACTATTTAAATAAATTCAAACTAAAGTAGAATTGAAAGGTGTATTTCAATATATCCATCTTTAAGGGAAAAATAAAGCGATTGAAATAAACTAAAATCGACTATTAATAATAAATTTATTTATTAATTAAATTCTCTAAGATACAAATTTAATTATAAATTATATATAAATTATATATAAATACCCCCCCCAATAATTAATAATTTTATTTAATTCATAAATAAAAATTTTTAATTTTTTTTTGTTATTAAGTAACGCTATAATCTTATTAATAATATTAAACTATAATTTTATTACATAATAAATTTAAATATAAGTAAATAAAATTAATTTTTAATTTGAAAAAATTTTTGTTAATATATATATATATTAATATCAAATGTATATATATATATAAATAATTTATTAACCAATATATTTATATATATATAAATCATAGGTGGGTTCCAAAATTTATAAAAGATTATATTAACCTTTATATATTAATATTAATATTAATTAATTAAATATTTATATAATTATATATATAATTTTATATCTATAATATATGTAAATTATATTATGAATACATTAGATTATAATAAATTATTGAAAAGAAAAGAAATATAAATATAAATATAAATATTATTTATTAATTAATAAATATTTATATATATATATATATATATATATATATATATATATATATATATATAAATCTATATATATACATATATATATATTTATTAAATATTAATCAATTTATTAAATATAGTGCATTTATAAGTTATTAAATAATTTATAAATTATATGAAAGCATAAATAATCATAATTTAATCCTACCTTAGGATATATTTATAAATGTATATATATTCTCAGATTTATATATTGTAATATTTATATATATATCTTGTTATATATAAAATGTATATATATTTATCAGCTGGCCTCCATCTATCTATAATAATATATAAATATATATATATATATAAATAATTTATTAATTAATAGATATATATTATATATATCAATATTAAGATGTATATATATATAAATAATTTATTAATTAATATATATATATATAAACTACTACTATAATAAGTTTTTATTATTAAAAATTTTGTATTAAAATTTTAATCTAATATAATTAATAATATTTTAGGGCTATTTAATAACAATTTATTTCTATATAATTTTTTTTATATAAAAATTAATTTTTTTATTATTTATAATTTTCTATAGAAAAATCAAAGCTTTAAATAGTTAATTAAGGGGTTAACTATTATAAAGATTAGATTTACCTATAGATAGATTAATCTTTGTATATTTAATTAAAAAATTAATTACATTATAGAAATTGATACATTCTATAGAAAAATCAAAGCTTTAAATAGTTAATTGGGGGGTTAACTATTATAAAGATTAGATTTACCTATAGATAGATTAATCTTTGTATATTTAATTAAAAAATTAATTACATTATAGAAATTGATACCTTCTATAGAAAAATCAAAGCTTTAAATAGTTAATTGGGGGGTTAACTATTATAAAGATTAGATTTACCTATAGATAGATTAATCTTTGTATATTTAATTAAAAAATTAATTACATTATAGAAATTGATACCTTCTATAGAAAAATCAAAGCTTTAATTTATTTAAAATTTTTAAATAAATTTAAGTCAATAAAATTGAATTTAAGTTACAAATTAATTAAGTTTATTTTATATATATAATTAAATTAAAAAATAATTTTTTATTAATAATAAAATCTGCAACACTAAATAAAAATTTTATTCGAAAATAAATTTTAATAATGGTAAATTTCGGTGCCAGCAACAGCGGTTAAACCAATTTTATAAATTAATTATTCATAATATTTTAATTACTTAAAAATTAATATATTTTAATTAAAAAATTAAATTTTTAGTGAAATATACAATTTAGTTCAAATAATTAAAATTTATTATTAAATTAATTGATAAATTTTATAAAAAAACTAGGATTAGATACCCTACTATAAAATTAAATAAAAAATTAACTATTAAATGTAAATCATTAAAATTAATAAATATGGCGGCTTATTAATTCCATTAGAGGAACTTATAATTTAATCGATATTCCACGATAAGACTCACTTAAATTACATTTATATATAGCTGTTTACAAATTTTTTTTAATTGATAATGTTAATAAATTTTAATAAATTAAAATTCAAGTAAATATGTAGTGCATTTAAGATATTAAGAGTTATAATATAATATTATATTTTGAATAAATAATTTTAAAATTATTTTGAAAGAAAATTTAAAAGTAAATTTACTTTAATTAATTAAATTGAACTATATGCTAATAAGCGTACAAATCGCCCGTCAATTTCACCAAAATGAAATAAGTCGTAACATAGTAATTGTACTGGAAAGTGTAATTAGGAACTAAAAATTTTAGTTTAAACTGAAATAAAATTTTTCATTTACACTGAAAAGATTAATTTAATTAAAATTTTATTTTAATTAAAATAATAAAAAATATTATAAATTAATCAATTTTATATAAATAAAATTTTATCAAATAACAATTATTTCAGTAATTATTTATTAAAAAATAATTTTTTTAAAAGTTAAAAGTAATGTAAATGAACTTATTTAAATTTAAAAAATTTTAAATAAATTTAGTACCTTTTGTATCAGGGTTAATCAAATTAAATTATTTAAAAATAATATTAAAACAAATAAATTTTATCCATTAAGTCAATTATTTTATTGATTTTTTATTAATAGATTTATTATATTAACTTGATTAGGTGGTCAGTTAATTGAATATCCTTATATTCAATTGAATAATATATTTACAATTATATATTTTTTTTTTTATTGTTTCTCCTGGATTATATTATTATTGAGATAATATTATTTATTAAATTAATAAATAGTTAATGAACTTGAATAAGTTTATATTTTGAAAATATATCATAGAAATAGCATTTTCTATTAACTTTTTAATTTTATTTTAAATATGTATAAAAATTACTTTTGTTATATATACAAATATATTATAAATTAATACTAAAATTAAAAAATCAGTTCAACATATGTATATTAAATTATCATAACGGATTCGTGGTAATACACCTCGTAATCATAAAATTAAAATCATATGAATATTTATAAAAATTAAAAATTTTATTCTAGGTATTTTAAAACCTATAAATATTAAAGTTATAATAAATCTTATAAATAAAATATTTGAATATTCTGATAAAAAAATTAATACAAAAAATCTTCTATAGTATTCTACATTAAATCCTGAAACTAATTCAGATTCTCCTTCAATTAGGTCAAAAGGGGTTCGGTTTAATTCAATTAATATACTAATAAAAAAGATTATATAAATTGGTGTTAATAAAATTCTAAATTTTATATATTCTTGATATTAATATAATTGATTTAATGAATAACCTTCAGTCAAAATTATAATTAAAAAAAATATTAAAAAAAGACTAATTTCAAATGAAATTATTTGTGCTAAAGATCGAATAGCCCCTAATATAGAATAATTATTATTTGAAATTCACCCAATTAAAATAATTGGATAAGTATTAAGACCTAATAAAGTGATAAAGAATATTAAATTGTAATTTGTTATTATTAAATTAGTTCAAGGATATAAAATTCATAATAATATGGCAAATATAAATATAAATATTGGTCTTAATATCTAAATTAAATAATTTAAATTTAAAAATAGTCATTCTTTAGAGATTAATTTAATAGCATCTGAAAAAGGTTGAAGCATTCCTTTATATCCTACTTTATTAGGTCCTTTTCGTGTTTGAATATATCTTAAGATTTTTCGTTCTAATAAGGTTAAAAAAGCTACTTTAAGTAATATACAAATTATAGTTAAAATTATAATAATTACAAAGATTATTACCTATATATAATTTATTATATGTATATATATTATTAAATTCTAACTTTAATGCACTTTTCTGCCAAGATAATTTTTAATAAATATTAATTTAATTAAATGATTATATTTATATAAATAATTTTAGTCCTTTCGTACAAAAAATTATAGGTTTTTTATAGATAGAAACCGATCTGACTTACGTCGATCTGAACTCAAATCATGTAAGATTTTAAAAGTCGAACAGACTTAATTTTTAAACTCCTGCATTTAAATTATATCTTAATTCAACATCGAGGTCGTAATCATCTTTATAAATTTGGTCTTTCAAAAGATATTACGCTGTTATCCCTAAGGTAACTTATTTTTTTAATTTTTAATAAAAGATCTTTTAAATTTTCTATAATTTAAGATTTTTTAAATCAAAGTTTTTTAAATTT
This sequence comes from Anthophora plumipes, assembly GCA_951804975.1. Taxonomy (NCBI): domain Eukaryota; kingdom Metazoa; phylum Arthropoda; class Insecta; order Hymenoptera; family Apidae; genus Anthophora; species Anthophora plumipes. The sequence continues at coordinate 10,533,661 of CATORF010000207.1, forward strand.
AATAACCCTCCCAGTTAAATATGTTATAATTATTATTATTCAGAATAAAATTTAAATTTATAATAATTATAAATATGAAATTCTATAGGGTCTTATCGTCCCATAAAAAAATTTAGGAATTTTAACTTAAAACTTAATTTCATAAAATAATATTGAGACAGTATATATTTCATTAATTCTTTCATACAAGTCTTTAATTAGAAGACAATTTATTATGCTACCTTTGTACAGTCAGGTATACTGCAGCCATTTAATAAGAATCATTGGGCAGATTTATCTAAAATTATTATTTCTATAGACAATGTTTTTGTTAAACAGTTGAATATATCATTTTAATTTGCCTAATTCCTTAAATTTATATATTATTTCTTTAATAATTTTTACAATTTTTACTATTTATTTAATCATTATAAAATTAATTTATTTATTTAATTAGTTTTTTTTATAATTATTTTTATATTAATATTTTAAATTTTTAAGTAATATTTTTCAATTATAAAATATTTTATTATAATTTCAAATTTTAAGAATATAATAATAGTTGGATTTTAAAATTAATAATAATTTAAATTTAAAGGTTATCCCTTAAATTTTTTAATTAAATAAATTTATAAAATTTTAAAATTTTAATAAATTTTTATTTAATTATGAATTAAATTCATTTCTAAAAAAACCAGATATTTTAAAAATCGTATAACATCTAATTTCTAAATATATATTTATAGTTTTTTTGTAACAAAAAAAATTATATATATTTAGTTCTTTTTATTTCGGGATTAATATATATAAATAATTTAATTTGATTAACCCTGATACAAAAGGTACTAAATTTATTTAAAATTTTTTAAATTTAAATAAGTTCATTTACATTACTTTTAACTTTTAAAAAAATTATTTTTTAATAAATAATTACTGAAATAATTGTTATTTGATAAAATTTTATTTATATAAAATTGATTAATTTATAATATTTTTTATTATTTTAATTAAAATAAAATTTTAATTAAATTAATCTTTTCAGTGTAAATGAAAAATTTTATTTCAGTTTAAACTAAAATTTTTAGTTCCTAATTACACTTTCCAGTACAATTACTATGTTACGACTTATTTCATTTTGGTGAAATTGACGGGCGATTTGTACGCTTATTAGCATATAGTTCAATTTAATTAATTAAAGTAAATTTACTTTTAAATTTTCTTTCAAAATAATTTTAAAATTATTTATTCAAAATATAATATTATATTATAACTCTTAATATCTTAAATGCACTACATATTTACTTGAATTTTAATTTATTAAAATTTATTAACATTATCAATTAAAAAAAATTTGTAAACAGCTATATATAAATGTAATTTAAGTGAGTCTTATCGTGGAATATCGATTAAATTATAAGTTCCTCTAATGGAATTAATAAGCCGCCATATTTATTAATTTTAATGATTTACATTTAATAGTTAATTTTTTATTTAATTTTATAGTAGGGTATCTAATCCTAGTTTTTTTATAAAATTTATCAATTAATTTAATAATAAATTTTAATTATTTGAACTAAATTGTATATTTCACTAAAAATTTAATTTTTTAATTAAAATATATTAATTTTTAAGTAATTAAAATATTATGATTAATTAATTTATAAAATTGGTTTAACCGCTGTTGCTGGCACCGAAATTTACCATTATTAAAATTTATTTCCGAATAAAATTTTTATTTAGTGTTGCAGATTTTATTATTAATAAAAAATTATTTCTTAATTTAATTATATATATAAAATAAACTTAATTAATTTGTAACTTAAATTCAATTTTATTGACTTAAATTTATTTAAAAATTTTAAATAAATTAAAGCTTTGATTTTTCTATAGAAGGTATCAATTTCTATAATGTAATTAATTTTTTAATTAAATATACAAAGATTAATCTATCTATAGGTAAATCTAATCTTTATAATAGTTAACCCCCCAATTAACTATTTAAAGCTTTGATTTTTCTATAGAAGGTATCAATTTCTATAATGTAATTAATTTTTTAATTAAATATACAAAGATTAATCTATCTATAGGTAAATCTAATCTTTATAATAGTTAACCCCTTAATTAACTATTTAAAGCTTTGATTTTTCTATAGAAGGTATCAATTTCTATAATGTAATTAATTTTTTAATTAAATATACAAAGATTAATCTACCTATAGGTACATCTAATCTTTATAATAGTTAACCCCTTAATTAACTATTTAAAGCTTTGATTTTTCTATAGAAGGTATCAATTTCTATAATGTAATTAATTTTTTAATTAAATATACAAAGATTAATTTATCTATAGGTAAATCTAATCTTTATAATAGTTAACCCCCCAATTAACTATTTAAAGCTTTGATTTTTCTATAGAAGGTATCAATTTCTATAATGTAATTAATTTTTTAATTAAATATACAAAGATTAATCTATCTATAGGTAAATCTAATCTTTATAATAGTTAACCCCTTAATTAACTATTTAAAGCTTTGATTTTTCTATAGAAAATTATAAATAATAAAAAAATTAATTTTTATATAAAAAAAATTATATAGAAATAAATTGTTATTAAATAGCCCTAAAATATTATTAATTATATTAGATTAAAATTTTAATACAAAATTTTTAATAATAAAAACTTATTATAGTAGTAGTATATATATATATATATATTAATTAATAAATTATTTATATATATATATACATCTTAATATTTATATATATAATATATATCTATTAATTAATAAATTATTTATATATATATATATATTTATATATTATTATAGATAGATGGAGGCCAACTGATAAATATATATACATTTTATATATAACAAGATATATATATAAATATTACAATATATAAATCTGAGAATATATATACATTTATAAATATATCCTAAGGTAGGATTAAATTATGATTATTTATGCTTTCATATAATTTATAAATTATTTAATAACTTATAAATGCACTATATTTAATAAATTGATTAATATTTAATAAATATATATATATGTATATATATAGATTTATATATATATATATATATATATATATATATATATATAAATATTTATTAATTAATAAATAATATTTATATTTATATTTATATTTCTTTTCTTTTCAATAATTTATTATAATCTAATGTATTCATAATATAATTTACATATATTATAGATATAAAATTATATATATAATTATATAAATATTTAATTAATTAATATTAATATTAATATATAAAGGTTAATATAATCTTTTATAAATTTTGGAACCCATCTATGATTTATATATATATAAATATATTGGTTAATAAATTATTTATATATATATATATATATATACATTTTAATATTAATATATATATATATATTAATAAAATTTTTTCAAATTAAAAATTAATTTTATTTACTTATATTTAAATTTATTATGTAATAAAATTATAGTTTAATATTATTAATAAGATTATAGCGTTACTTAATAACAAAAAAAAATTAAAAATTTTTATTTATGAATTAAATAAAATTATTAATTATTGGGGGGGGTATTTATATATAATTTATATATAATTTATAATTAAATTTGTATCTTAGAGAATTTAATTAATAAATAAATTTATTATTAATAGTCGATTTTAGTTTGTTTCAATGGCTTTATTTTTCCCTTAAAGATGAATATATTGAAATAAACCTTTCAATTCTACTTTAGTTTGAATTTATTTAAATAGTTTTATTTGTTTTCATAAGTAGAGAATTTAATTAATAAATAAACTTATTATTAATAGTCGATTTTAGTTTATCTCAATGGCTTTATTTTTCCCTTAAAGATGAATATATTGAAATAAACCTTTCAATTCTACTTTAGTTTGAATTTATTTAAATAGTTTTATTTGTTTTTATAAGTAGAGAATTTAATTAATAAATAAATCTATTATTAATAGTCGATTTTAGTTTATTTCAATGGCTTCATTCTTTCCCTAAGGATGAATATATTGAAATAAACCTTTCAATTCTACTTTAGCTTGAATTTATTTAAATAGCCTCATTTGTCCCTTGCAAGTAGAGGATTTGGATATTAACCTTTCGAATTTACATTAGCTTTAGTTTATTTCAATGGCTTCACTCTTTTCCTAAGGATGAATATATTGAAATAAACCTTTCAATTCTACTTTAGCGTGAATTTATTTAAATAGCCTCATTTGTCCCTTGCAAGTAGAGGATTTTTGGATATTAACCTTTCGAATTTACTTTAGCTTTAGTTTATTTCAATGGCTTCACTCTTTCCCTAAGGATGAATATATTGAAATAAACCTTTCAATTCTACTTTAGCTTGAATTTATTTAAATAGCCTCATTTGTCCCTTGTAAGTAGAGGATTTGGATATTAACCTTTCGAATTTATATTAGCTTTAGTTTATTTCAATGGCTTCACTCTTTCCCTAAGGATGAATATAATGAAATAAACCTTTCAATTCTACTTTAGCTTGAATTTATTTAAATAGCCTCATTTGTCCCTTGCAAGTAGAGGATTTGGATATTAACCTTTCGAATTTATATTAGCTTTAGTTTATTTCAATGGCTTCATTCTTTCCCTAAGGATGAATATATTGAAATAAACCTTTCAATTCTACTTTAGCTTGAATTTATTTAAATAGCCTCATTTGTCCCTTGCAAGTAGAGGATTTTTGGATATTAACCTTTCGAATTTACTTTAGCTTTAGTTTATTTCAATGGCTTCACTCTTTTCCTAAGGATGAATATATTGAAATAAACCTTTCAATTCTACTTTAGCTTGAATTTATTTAAATAGCCTCATTTGTCCCTTGCAAGTAGAGGATTTTTGGATATTAACCTTTCGAATTTACTTTAGCTTTAGTTTATTTCAATGGCTTCACTCTTTCCCTAAGGATGAAGATATTGAAATAAACCTTTCAATTCTACTTTAGCTTGAATTTATTTAAATAGCCTCATTTGTTCCTTGCAAGTAGAGGATTTGGTTATTAACCTTTCGAATTTACATTAGCTTTAGTTTATTTCAATGGCTTCATTCTTTCCCTAAGGATGAATATATTGAAATAAACCTTTCAATTCTACTTTAGCTTGAATTTATTTAAATAGCCTCATTTGTCCCTTGCAAGTAGAGGATTTTTGGATATTAACCTTTCGAATTTATATTAGCTTTAGTTTATTACAATGGCTTCATTCTTTCCCTAAGGATGAATATATTGAAATAAACCTTTCAATTCTACTTTAGCTTGAATTTATTTAAATAGCCTCATTTGTCCCTTGCAAGTAGAGGATTTGGATATTAACCTTTCGAATTTACTTTAGCTTTAGTTTATTTGAATGGCTTCACTCTTTCCTTAAGGATGAATATAAATATATATATATCTTTAAATGGATATTAGTTAATTTTAATTTATAATATTTAATTTGCAATTAAAAGTAATTTTTAAATATATCTATATAAATAAGCTAAGTTTAAAGCTGTTAGGTTCATACCCTAGTTATAGATAATATGTATCTTTTATATATTTTATATATATATATGTATTAAAGTAATATGCCTGATTAAAGGATTATTTTGATAAGATACTTAAATAAATTTTATATTTATTGTTACTAATTGATTTTTTTATATTTATTAATTTTATTAATACTTTAAATTTCAAAAATTTATGTGCTTTGACACTAAAATATAATAGGTAAAAATTTTAGTATTATAAACTATTTAATTTTTAATTAAAAGATAATTTTGAATTGGTTTTTTGTGAAGAAAATAATATTTAAAAATGTAATATGTCTTAGATATATTATTATTAATTATTTAATCATTTTTTTGTAAGAGATTTATTTTTTATGTGATTAATTTATGAAGTTATAACATTAGTTGTAATTATTTATATAAATTTAACTAGAGATTCAAAATATGCTAGTGTTTTTTATTATATAGTATCAGTAGTAAGAAGGTTAGTTTTTATTATAAGATTGTATTTTTATGTATCTATGAAAGAAGTAAGAGTTTTTTTTGAAATTTTTATTCAATTAATTATGTTAGTAAAATTAGGAATATTTCCTTTTCATCAATGATCTATTTATATTCATAGATATATGTGTTGAACAAGAATTTTTATATTTTCAACAGTTATAAAAATAGTACCTATATATTTTTTAGCTAATGTGAGTGGTATAAATTTTTTTTTTATAGGTTGAATTTTATTAAATTTAATTTTTATTCCTATTATTATGAAAGTTTATAATTCTATTAAAATATTTATTAGATGTTCTTCTATTATTCAATCAACTTTTTTATTAATAATTATATATGTAAATGTAAAAATTTATTTGGTATATTTTTCTTTTTATGCAGTTATTTTTTATATATTGTTATATTTTTTTGAAAAATTTGATGTGGTAACTTTTAATGATTTGGGGTTTTTATTAGTTGATAAATATTTGAAGGTATATTTTATTATTATAGTTTTAATTTATTCTTCTTTACCTCCATTTTTGTCTTTAGTGTTAAAGTGAATTTTGAATTATTATTTTTTAGAGGATTATGTTAATTTTTATGTTTTATTATTTATTATGATATTAGCATCAGTTATAATTATTTGAAATTATTTTAGATTATTATTATATATTAGTAGGAATTATACTAGAGCTAAAAAATATTTTTGTAAGAGTTATATATTTAAGTCTTATATTGTTTTATTTATTATTATGTTATTTTTTTTTAGGTTTTTATTGGTTAATGTTTATGTTACTTAAAGGTTTTAATTTAATATAATTTAAGTATTGATCAATTTGTTAAATTTAATATAGTGTGAGATATTTATGATTAATATTTTCTAATAATTATTTATATTTTAAAATTTGCAATTTTAAGTTTTTTTTAAACTATAGAAAATTAGTATCAGTAAGTTTTTCTTACATGTTTAAATTTACAATTTAATTCTTTTATCAGACATGATACTTTTTTTGATTTGAAGATATTAAGTTAAAATAAACTTTTAATTTTCAAAGTTAAATATATATATATATTGATTTATTATAAATCTTATAATATATAAATATATTTATTAATATTTAAATATTATATAATTATGTTTTATTTATGTTTGATAAATGATTTTATTCTACTAATCATAAAAATATTGGTATAATTTATTTTGTGTTTGCTTTATGATCAGGGATAATTGGAACTTCTATGAGAATAATTATTCGTATGGAGTTAAGTACCCCAGGTATATGAATTAATAATGATCAAGTTTATAATTCAATTGTTACTGTTCATGCATTTTTAATAATTTTTTTTATAGTAATACCATTTATAATTGGTGGATTTGGTAATTGATTAGTTCCATTAATATTAGGATCTCCAGATATGGCATTTCCTCGTATAAATAATATTAGATTTTGATTATTACCGCCATCATTAATATTATTACTTTTAAGAAATTTATTTCAAGTTAGACCAGGGACTGGTTGAACGGTTTATCCTCCTTTATCTTCATATTTATTTCATTCTTCTCCTTCTGTTGATATTACTATTTTTTCTTTACATTTATCAGGAATTTCTTCAATTATTGGGGCAATAAATTTTATAGTAACTATTATAATAATAAAAAATTTATCTTTAAATTATGATCAAATAGCTTTATTTCCTTGATCAGTGTTTATTACAGCTATTTTATTATTATTATCATTGCCAGTTTTAGCTGGAGCAATTACAATATTAATTTTTGATCGAAATATTAATACTTCGTTTTTTGATCCTTTAGGGGGAGGTGATCCAATTTTATATCAACATTTATTTTGATTATTTGGGCATCCTGAAGTTTATATTTTAATTTTACCGGGGTTTGGTTTGATTTCACATATTATTATAAATGAGAGTGGTAAAAAAGAGGTATTTGGTAATTTAGGAATGATTTATGCTATATTAGGAATTGGATTTCTATGATTTATTGTATGAGCTCATCATATATTTACAGTTGGGTTAGATGTAGATACTCGAGCTTATTTTACTTCAGCAACTATAGTTATTGCAGTTCCTACAGGAATTAAAGTTTTTAGTTGATTAGCTACTTATCATGGAGCTAAATTAGGTTATAATACTTCAATATTATGATCATTAGGGTTTGTTATAATATTTATTATTGGTGGATTGACGGGTATTGTATTATCAAATTCTTCTATTGATATTATTTTACATGATACTTATTATGTTGTTGGTCATTTTCATTATGCTTTATCTATAGGAGCAGTTTTTGCAATTGTTGGAAGATTTATTCATTGATTTCCTTTAATTTTTGGTGTTGTTATACATCAGAATTGATTGAAAATTCAGTTTTATATAATGTTTATTGGTGTTAATATAACTTTTTTTCCTCAACATTTTTTAGGATTAATGGGTATACCTCGACGATATTCAGATTATCCTGATGCATATTATTGTTGGAATTTATTTTCTTCAATTGGTTCATTAATTTCTTTCAATAGATTAATTTTATTAATGTTTTTAATTTTAGAAAGATTTATTTCAATACGGTTAGTAGTTTTTAAATTTAATAGTTCATTAGAATGAATTGGTTTTATACCTCCTTTAGATCATGTATATTTAGAAGTACCTATTGTGTTAAATAATAAAAAGGAATTATTTTTGAATATTTAATAATGTTGAGTTTTAATGATTGATTTAATTATTATTTTTAATATTTTATTTTATTTAATATGGCAGATAAGTGCGATAGATTTAAGATTTATTTATAAAAATATATTATTTTTTATTAAAAATTGCAACATGATTTATATATAGATTTCAAGATTCTAATTCACCTTATTCTGACAATTTAATTTCTTTTCATAATTTAGTTATAATATTAATGTTAGTTATTATTGTATTTTCAATATTAATTATTTTAGATATTATTACTAATAAGTATGTTAATCGGTATTTATTGAAGATTCATTTATTGGAAATTATTTGAACTATTATTCCAATTTTTATTTTAATAACAATTTGTTTTCCTTCTTTAAAGATTTTATATTATATTGATGAAATTTTAAATCCTTATTTTACAATTAAAGTTATAGGTCATCAGTGATTTTGGTCTTATGAATATTCAGAATTTAAAGATTTGGAATTTGATTCTTATATATTATCTGATAGGGTTATGAATAGTTTTCGTTTATTAGATGTTGATAATCGTATGGTCATTCCAATAAATTTTCCGATTCGATTATTATTATCATCAACTGATGTAATTCATTCATGAGCTATTCAATCAGTTGGAATTAAAGTTGATGCTGTTCCTGGACGTATTAATCAATCAAATTTATATTGTATGCGACCAGGATTATTTTTTTAAGACTTTGTTTTCACCACTCCACAGTGCGTTTGATATGCAGAACCGGCGACATCTTTGATTTCGTCGGGGTTCAAGCTGAGATATGCATTTGCTACGATAATCTTGGTGAGACTTCTGTCCGAAGTATGCTGAATCATCTAGATCGCTCTTTTCGAGCTATTTAATGCGAGAAACACGCTATCTGGTGTTTTCACCACTCCACAGTGCGTTTGATATGCAGTACCAGCGATATCTTGGTTTTCGTGAGGTTTCAAGCTGAGATATGCATTTTTTACGATAATCTTGGTGAGACTTCTGTCCGAAGTATGCAGAATCATCGAGATCGCTCTATTCGAGCTATTTAATGCGAGAAACACGTTTTCTGGGGTTTTCACCACTCCACAGTTCCTTGGATGTGCAGAACAGTAGATATCTTCGTTTTCGTGGGGTTTCAAGCAGAGATATGCATTTTCTGCGATAATCTTGGTGAGACTTCTGTCCGAAGTATGCTGAATCATCGAGATCGCACTTTTGGAGCTAGTTAGTGCGAGAAACACGTTAACTGGTGTTTTCACCACTCCACAGTGCGTTTGATATGCAGAACAGTACATATCTTGGTTTTCGTGGGGTTTCAAGCTGAGATATGCATTTTCTGCGATAATCTTGTTGAGACTTCTGTCCGAAGTATGTAGAATCATCGAGATCGCTCGTTTCGAGCTATTTAATGCGAGAAACACGTTATCTGGTGTTTTCACCACTCCACAGTGCGTTGGATATGCAGAACCGGAGATATTTTGGTTTTCGTCGGGTTTCAAGCTGAGATATGCATTTTCTACGATAAGCTTGGTGAAACATCTGTCCCAAGTATGCAGAAACGTCGAGAGCGCTCTTTTCGAGCTATTTAATGCGAGAAACACGTTTTCTGGGGTTTTCACCACTCCACAGTTCCTTGGATGTGCAGAACAGTAGATATCTTCGTTTTCGTGGGGTTTCCAGCAGAGATATGCATTTTCTGCGATAATCTTGGTGAGACTTCTGTCCGAAGTATGCTGAATCATCGAGATCGCTCTTTTCGAGCTAGTAAGTGCGAGAAACACGTTATCTGGTGTTTTCACCACTCCACAGTGCGTTTGATATGCAGAACAGTACATATCTTGGTTTTCGTGGGGTTTCAAGCTGAGATATGCATTTTCTGCGATAATCTTGTTGAGACTTCTGTCCGAAGTATGTAGAATCATCGAGATCGCTCGTTTCGAGCTATTTAATGCGAGAAACACGTTATCTGGTGTTTTCACCACTCCACAGTGCGTTGGATATGCAGAACCGGAGATATTTTGGTTTTCGTCGGGTTTCAAGCTGAGATATGCATTTTCTACGATAAGCTTGGTGAAACATCTGTCCGAAGTATGCAGAAACGTCGAGAGCGCTCTTTTCGAGCTACTTAATGCACGAAACACGTTCTCTGGTTGTTTTCACCACTCCACAGTGCGTTTGATATGCAGAACAGGCGATATCTTGATTTTCGTGGTGTTTCCAGATGAGATATGCATTTTCTGCGATAATCTTGGTGGGTCTTTTGTCAGAAGTATGCAGAATCATCTAGATCGCGCTTTTCGAGCTATTTTATGCGAGAAACACGTTATTTGGTGTTTTCACCACTCCACAGTGCGTTTGATATGCAGAACCGGCGATATCTTGGTTTTCGTGGGGTTTCAAGCTGAGATATGCATTTTCTGCGATAATCTTGGTGAGACTTCTGTCCGAAGTATGCTTAATCATCGAGATCGCTCGTTTCCAGCTATTTAATGCGAGAAACATGTTATCTGGTGTTTTCACCACTCCACAGTGCGTATGATATACAGAACCGACGAGATCCTGGTTCTCGTGGGGTTTCAAGCTCAGATATGCATTTTCTGCGATAATCGTGGTGAGACTTCTGTCCGAAGTATGCTTAATCATCGAGATCGCTCGTTTCGAGCTATTTAATGCAAGAAACACGTTATCTGGTGTTTTCACAACTCCACAGTGCGTTTGATATGCAGAACCAGCGACATCCTGGATTTCGTGGGGGTTCAAGCTGAGATATGCATTTTGTGCTATAATCTTGGTGAGACTTCTGTCCCAAGTATGCATAATCATCGAGATCGCTCGTTTCGAGCTATTTAATGCGAGAAACACGTTATCTGGTGTTTTCACCACTCCACACTGCGTATGATATGCAGAACCGACGATATCCTGGTTCTCGTGGGGTTTCAAGCTCTGATATGCATTTTCTGCGATAATCTTGGTGAGATTTCCGTCCGAAGTATGCTTAATCATCGAGCTCGCTCGTTTCGAGCTATTTAATGCGAGAAACACGTTATCTGGTGTTTTCACCACTCCACAGTGCGTTTTATATGCAGAACCGGCGATATCTTGGGTTTCGTGGGGTTTCAAGCTGAGATATGCATGTTTTACGATAATCTTGGTGAGACTTCTGTCCGAAGTATGCTTAATCATCTAGATCGCTCATTTCGAGCTATTTAATGCAAGAAACACGTTTTCTGGTGTTTTCACCACCCCACAGTGCGTTTGATATGCAGAACCGGCGACATCTTGGTTTTCGACGGGTTTCAAGCTGAGATATGCATTTTCTGCAATAATATTGGTGAGACTTCAGTCAGAAGTATGCAGAATCATCGAGATCGCTCGTTTCGAGCAATTTAATGCGAGAAACACGTTATCTAGTTGTTTTCAGCACTCCACAGTGCGTTTGATATGCAGAACCGGCGACATGTTGATTTTCGTGAGGTTTCAAGCTGAGATATGCATTTACTGCGATAATATTGGTGAGACATCAGTCCGAAGTATGCGGAATCATCGATATCGCTCTTTTCGAGCTATTTAATGCGAGAAACACGTTATCTGGTGTTTTGACCACTCCGCAGTGCGTTTGATATGCAGAAATGGCGAAATCTTGGTTTTCGTGGGGTTTCAAGCTGAGATATGCATTTTCAGCGATAATTTTGGTGAGACTTCTGTCCGAAGTATGCTTAATCATCGAGATCGCTCGTTTCCAGCTATTTAATGCGATAAACAAGTTATCTGGTGTTTTCATCACTCCACAGGGCGTTTGATATGCAGAACCGGCGATATCTTGGTTTTCGTGGGGTTTCCAGCTGAGATATGCATTTCCTGTGCTAGTCTTGGTGAGACATCAGTCAGAAGTATGCAGAAATATCTAGATCGCTCGTTTCGAGCTATTTAATGCGAAAAAACAAGTTTTCTGGTGTTTTGACCACTCCACAGTGCGTTTGATATGTAGAGCCGCCGATAACATGGTTTTCGTGGGGTTTCCAGCTGAAATATGCATTTTCTGCGATAATCTTGGTGTTTCATCTATGAGAAGTATGCAGAATCATCGAGAACGCTCTCTTCGAGCTACTTAATGCGAGAAACACGTTTTCTGCAGTTTTCAACATTCCACAGTGCGTTTGATATGCAGAACCGGCGATATCTTGATTTTCGCGGTGTTTCCTGCTGAGACATGTATTTTCTGCGATAATCTCGGTGAGACTTTATTCAGAAGTATGCAGAATCATCGAGATCGCACTTTTCGAGCTAGTTAATGCGAGAAACACGTTTTCTGGGGTTTTCACCACACCACAGTTCGTTGGATATGCAGAACCGGAGATATCTTGGTTTTCGTGGGGTTTCAAGCTGAGATATGCATTTTCTGCGATAATCTTGGTGAGACTTCTGTCCGAAGTATGCAGAATCATCGAGATCGCACTTTTCGAGCTATTTAATGCGAGAAACACGTTATCTGGTGTTTTCACCACTCCACAGTTGGTTTGATATGCAGAACCGGAGAATTCTTGGTTTTCGTGGGGTTTCAAGCTGAGATATGCATTTTCTGCGATAATCTTGGTGAGACTTCTGTCCGAAGTATGCAGAATCATCGAGATCGCACTATTCGAGCTATTTTATGCGAGAAACACGTTATTTGGTGTTTTCACCACTCCACAGTGCGTTTGATATGCAGAACCGGCGATATCTTGGTTTTCGTGGGGTTTCAAGCTGAGATATGCATTTTCTGCAATAATCTTGGTGAGACTTCTGTCCGAAGTATGCATAATCATCGAGATCGCTCGTTTCGAGCTATTTAATGCGAGAAACACGTTATCTGGTGTTTTCACCACTCCACAGTGCGTATGATATGCAGAACCGACGATATCCTGGTTCTCGTGGGGTTTCAAGCTCTGATATGCAGTTTCTGCGATAATCTTGGTGAGACTCCTGTCCGAAGTATGCTGAATCTTCTAGATCGCTCTTTTCGAGCTATTTAATGCGAGAAACACGTTCTCTGGTTATTTTCACCACTCCACAGTGCGTTTGATATGCAGAACCGGCAACATCTTGATTTTCGTGAGGTTTCGAGCTGAGATATGCATTTTCTGCGATAATATTGGTGAGACTTCAGTCAGAAGTATGCTGAATCATCGAGATCGCTCTCTTCGAGCTAGTTAGTGCGAGAAACACGTTATCTGGTGTTTTCACCACTCCACAGTGCGTTTGATATGCAGAACCAGCGATATCCTGGATTTCGTGGGGTTTCAAGCTGAGATATGCATTATCTGCTATAATCTTGGTGAGACTTCTGTCCGAAGTATGCATAATCATCGAGATCGCTCGTTTCGAGCTATTTAATGCGAGAAACACGTTATCTGGTGTTTTCACCACTCCACAGTGCGTATGATATGCAGAAACGGAGATACCTTGGTTTCGGTCGGGTTTCAAGCTGAGACATGTATTTTCTGCGATAATCTCGGTGAGACTTCTGTTAGAAGTATGTAGAATCATCTAGATCGCTCGTTTCGAGCTATTTAAAGCGAAAAAACAAGTTTTCTGGTGTTTTTACCACTCCACAGTGCGTTTGATATGTAGAGCCGGAGATATCTTGGTTTTCGTGGGGTTTCAAGCTGAGATATGCATTTCCTGTGCTAGGCTTGGTGAGACATCAGTCAGAAGTATGCAGAAATATCTAGATCGCTCGTTTCGAGCTATTTAATGCGAAAAAACAAGTTTTCTGGTGTTTTCACCACTCCACAGTGCGGTTGATATGCAGAACCGGCGACATCTTGATTTTCGTGAGGTTTCAAGCTGAGATATGCATTTTCTACGATTATCTTGGTGAGAATCTGTCAGAAGTATGCAGAATCATCTAGATCGCTCGTTTCGAGCTATTTAATGCGAGAAACACGTTATCTGGTGTATTGACCACTCCACAGTGCGTTTGATATGCAGAACCGGCGACATCTTGATTTTCGTGAGGTTTCTAGCTGAGATATGCATTTTCTGCGATAATCTTGGTGAGACTTCTGTCCGAAGTATGCATAATCATCTAGATCGCTCTTTTTGCGCTATTTAATGCGAGAAACAAGTTTTCTTGTGTTTTGACCACTCCACAGTGCGTTTGATATGTAGAGCCGCCGATAACTTGGTTTTCGTGGGGTTTCCAGCTGAAATGCATTTTCTTGCGATAATCTTGGTGTTTCATCCATGAGAAGTATGCAGAATCATCGAGAACGCTCTTTTCGAGTTAGTTAATGCGAGAAACACATTTTCTGGTGTTTTCAACATTCCACAGTGTGTCTGATATGCAGAACCGACGATATCTTGGTTTTCGTGGTGTTTCCAGCTGAGATATGCATTTCCTGCGATAATATTGGTGACACTTCAGTCAGAAGTATGCAGAATCTTCTAGATCGTTCGTTTCGAGCTATTTAATGCGAAAAAACAAGTTTTCTGGTGTTTTGACCACTCCACAGTACGTTTGATATGTAGAGCCGCCGATAACTTGGTTTTCGTGGAGTTTCCAGCTGAGATATGCATTTTCAGCGATAATCTTGGAGAGTCTTCTGTCAGCAGTATGCAGAATCATCTAGATCGCTCTTTTCGAGCTATTTAATGCGAGAAACACGTTTTCTGGTGATTTCACCCCCCCCCCCCCCACAGTGCGTTTGATATGCAGAACCGGCGACATCTTGATTTTCGTGATGTTTCTAGCTGAGATATGCATTTTCTGCGATAATATTGGTGAGACTTCTGTCAGAAGTATGCATAATCATCTAAATCGCTCTTTTCGAGCTATTTAATGCCAGAAACACGTTTTCAGGTGTATTCACCACTCCACAGTACGTTTGACAGTCAGAAACGGAGATATCTTGGTTTCGGTCGGGTTTCAAGTTGAGATATGCATTTTCTGCGATCATATTGGTGAGACTTCAGTTAGAAGTAAGCAGAATCATCTAGATCGCTCTTTTCGAGTTATTTCATGCCAGAAACACGTTTTCAGGTGTATTTACCACTCCACAGTACGTTTGACATGCAGAAACGGAGATATCTTGGTTTCGGTCGGGTTTCCAGCTGAGATATGCATTTTCTGCGATAATCTTGGTGAGTCTTCTGTCAGCAGTATGCAGAATCATCGAGATCGCTCTTTTCGAGCTATTTAATGCGAGAAACAAGTTTTCTGGTGTTTCGACCACTCCACAGTGCGTTTGATATGTAGAGCCGCCGATAACTTGGTTTTCGTGGGGTTTCCAGCTGAAATGCATTTTCTGCGATAATCTTGGTGTTTCATCTATGAGAAGTATGCAGAATCATCGAGAACGCTCTTTTCGAGTTAGTTAATGCGAGAAACACATTTTCTGGTGTTTTCAACATTCCACAGTGTGTCTGATATGCAGAACCGACGATATCTTGGTTTTCGTGGTGTTTCCAGCTGAGATATGCATTTTCTGCGATGATATTGGTGAGACTTCAGTCAGAAGTATGCAGAATCATATAGATCGTTCGTTTCGAGCCATTTAATGCGAAAAAACAAGTTTTCTGGTGTTTTGACAACTCCACAGTACGTTTGATATGTAGAGCCGCCGATAACTTGGTTTTCGTGGTGTTTCCAGCTGAGATATGCATTTTCTGCGATAATCTTGGTGAGTCTTCTGTCAGCAGTATGCAGAATCATCTAGATCGCTCTTTTCGAGCTATTTAATGCCAGAAACACGTTTTCAGGTGTATTCACCACTCCACAGTACGTTTGACAGTCAGAAACGGAGATATCTTGGTTTCGGTCGGGTTTCAAGTTGAGATATGCATTTTCTGCGATAATATTGGTGAGACTTCAGTCAGAAGTATGCAGAATCATCTAGATCGCTCGTTTCAAGCTATTTAATGCGAGAAACACGTTTTCTGGTGTTTCGACCACTCCACAGTGCGTTTGATATGTATAGCCGCCGCTAACTTGGTTTTCGTGGGGTTTCCAGCTGAAATGCATTTTCTGCGATAAGCATGGTGTTTCATCTATGAGAAGTATGCAGAATCATCGAGAACGCTCTTTTCGAGTTAGTTAATGCGAGAAACACATTTTCTGGTGTTTTCAACATTCCACAGTGTGTCTGATATGCAGAACCGACGATATCTTGGTTTTCGTGGTGTTTCCAGCTGAGATATGCATTTTCTGCGATAATATTGGTGAGACTTCAGTCAGAAGTATGCAGAATCATCTAGATCGTTCGTTTCGAGCTATTTAATGCGAAAAAACAAGTTTTCTGGTGTTTTGACAACTCCACAGTACGTTTGATATGTAGAGCCGCCGATAACTTGGTTTTCGTGGTGTTTCCAGCTGAGATATGCATTTTCTGCGATAATCTTGGTGAGTCTTCTGTCAGCAGTATGCAGAATCATCTAGATCGCTCTTTTCGAGCTATTTAATGCCAGAAACACGTTTTCAGGTGTATTCACCACTCCACAGTACGTTTGACAGTCAGAAACGGAGATATCTTGGTTTCGGTCGGGTTTCAAGTTGAGATATGCATTTTCTGCGATAATATTGGTGAGACTTCAGTTAGAAGTAAGCAGAATCATCTAGATCGCTCGTTTCGAGCTATTTAATGCGAGAAACACGTTTTCTGGTGTTTTCACCCCCCCCCCCCCCACAGTGCGTTTGATATGCAGAACCGGCGACATCTTGATTTTCGTGATGTTTCTAGCTGAGATATGCATTTTCTGCGATAATATTGGTGAGACTTCTGTCAGAAGTATGCATAATCATCTAAATCGCTCTTTTCGAGCTATTTAATGCCAGAAACACGTTTTCAGGTGTATTCACCACTCCACAGTACGTTTGACAGTCAGAAACGGAGATATCTTGGTTTCGGTCGGGTTTCAAGTTGAGATATGCATTTTCTGCGATCATATTGGTGAGACTTCAGTTAGAAGTAAGCAGAATCATCTAGATCGCTCTTTTCGAGTTATTTCATGCCAGAAACACGTTTTCAGGTGTATTTACCACTCCACAGTACGTTTGACATGCAGAAACGGAGATATCTTGGTTTCGGTCGGGTTTCCAGCTGAGATATGCATTTTCTGCGATAATCTTGGTGAGTCTTCTGTCAGCAGTATGCAGAATCATCGAGATCGCTCTTTTCGAGCTATTTAATGCGAGAAACAAGTTTTCTGGTGTTTCGACCACTCCACAGTGCGTTTGATATGTAGAGCCGCCGATAACTTGGTTTTCGTGGGGTTTCCAGCTGAAATGCATTTTCTGCGATAATCTTGGTGTTTCATCTATGAGAAGTATGCAGAATCATCGAGAACGCTCTTTTCGAGTTAGTTAATGCGAGAAACACATTTTCTGGTGTTTTCAACATTCCACAGTGTGTCTGATATGCAGAACCGACGATATCTTGGTTTTCGTGGTGTTTCCAGCTGAGATATGCATTTTCTGCGATAATCTTGGTGAGTCTTCTGTCAGCAGTATGCAGAATCATCTAGATCGCTCTTTTCGAGCTATTTAATGCCAGAAACACGTTTTCAGGTGTATTCACCACTCCACAGTACGTTTGACAGTCAGAAACGGAGATATCTTGGTTTCGGTCGGGTTTCAAGTTGAGATATGCATTTTCTGCGATCATATTGGTGAGACTTCAGTTAGAAGTAAGCAGAATCATCTAGATCGCTCTTTTCGAGTTATTTCATGCCAGAAACACGTTTTCAGGTGTATTTACCACTCCACAGTACGTTTGACAGTCAGAAACGGAGATATCTTGGTTTCGGTCGGGTTTCAAGTTGAGATATGCATTTTCTGCGATAATATTGGTGAGACTTCAGTCAGAAGTATGCAGAATCATCTAGATCGCTCGTTTCAAGCTATTTAATGCGAGAAACACGTTTTCTGGTGTTTCGACCACTCCACAGTGCGTTTGATATGTAGAGCCGCCGCTAACTTGGTTTTCGTGGGGTTTCCAGCTGAAATGCATTTTCTGCGATAAGCATGGTGTTTCATCTATGAGAAGTATGCAGAATCATCGAGAACGCTCTTTTCGAGTTAGTTAATGCGAGAAACACATTTTCTGGTGTCTTCAACATTCCACAGTGTGTCTGATATGCAGAACCGGCGCCATCTTGATTTTCGTGGTGTTTCCAGCTGAGATATGCATTTTCTGCGATAATCTTGGTGAGTCTTCTGTCAGCAGTATGCAGAATCATCTAGATCGCTCTTTTCGAGCTATTTAATGCCAGAAACACGTTTTCAGGTGTATTCACCACTCCACAGTACGTTTGACAGTCAGAAACGGAGATATCTTGGTTTCGGTCGGGTTTCAAGTTGAGATATGCATTTTCTGCGATAATATTGGTGAGACTTCAGTTAGAAGTAAGCAGAATCATCTAGATCGCTCGTTTCGAGCTATTTAATGCGAGAAACACGTTTTCTGGTGTTTTCACCCCCCCCCCCCCCCCACAGTGCGTTTGATATGCAGAACCGGCGACATCTTGATTTTCGTGATGTTTCTAGCTGAGATATGCATTTTCTGCGATAATATTGGTGAGACTTCTGTCAGAAGTATGCATAATCATCTAAATCGCTCTTTTCGAGCTATTTAATGCCAGAAACACGTTTTCAGGTGTATTCACCACTCCACAGTACGTTTGACAGTCAGAAACGGAGATATCTTGGTTTCGGTCGGGTTTCAAGTTGAGATATGCATTTTCTGCGATCATATTGGTGAGACTTCAGTTAGAAGTAAGCAGAATCATCTAGATCGCTCTTTTCGAGTTATTTCATGCCAGAAACACGTTTTCAGGTGTATTTACCACTCCACAGTACGTTTGACATGCAGAAACGGAGATATCTTGGTTTCGGTCGGGTTTCCAGCTGAGATATGCATTTTCTGCGATAATCTTGGTGAGTCTTCTGTCAGCAGTATGCAGAATCATCGAGATCGCTCTTTTCGAGCTATTTAATGCGAGAAACAAGTTTTCTGGTGTTTCGACCACTCCACAGTGCGTTTGATATGTAGAGCCGCCGATAACTTGGTTTTCGTGGGGTTTCCAGCTGAAATGCATTTTCTGCGATAATCTTGGTGTTTCATCTATGAGAAGTATGCAGAATCATCGAGAACGCTCTTTTCGAGTTAGTTAATGCGAGAAACACATTTTCTGGTGTTTTCAACATTCCACAGTGTGTCTGATATGCAGAACCGACGATATCTTGGTTTTCGTGGTGTTTCCAGCTGAGATATGCATTTTCTGCGATAATCTTGGTGAGTCTTCTGTCAGCAGTATGCAGAATCATCTAGATCGCTCTTTTCGAGCTATTTAATGCCAGAAACACGTTTTCAGGTGTATTCACCACTCCACAGTACGTTTGACAGTCAGAAACGGAGATATCTTGGTTTCGGTCGGGTTTCAAGTTGAGATATGCATTTTCTGCGATCATATTGGTGAGACTTCAGTTAGAAGTAAGCAGAATCATCTAGATCGCTCTTTTCGAGTTATTTCATGCCAGAAACACGTTTTCAGGTGTATTTACCACTCCACAGTACGTTTGACAGTCAGAAACGGAGATATCTTGGTTTCGGTCGGGTTTCAAGTTGAGATATGCATTTTCTGCGATAATATTGGTGAGACTTCAGTCAGAAGTATGCAGAATCATCTAGATCGCTCGTTTCAAGCTATTTAATGCGAGAAACACGTTTTCTGGTGTTTCGACCACTCCACAGTGCGTTTGATATGTAGAGCCGCCGCTAACTTGGTTTTCGTGGGGTTTCCAGCTGAAATGCATTTTCTGCGATAAGCATGGTGTTTCATCTATGAGAAGTATGCAGAATCATCGAGAACGCTCTTTTCGAGTTAGTTAATGCGAGAAACACATTTTCTGGTGTCTTCAACATTCCACAGTGTGTCTGATATGCAGAACCGGCGCCATCTTGATTTTCGTGGTGTTTCCAGCTGAGATATGCATTTTCTGCGATGATATTGGTGAGACTTCAGTCAGAAGTATGCAGAATCATCTAGATCGTTCGTTTCGAGCTATTTAATGCGAAAAAACAAGTTTTCTGGTGTTTTGACAACTCCACAGTACGTTTGATATGTAGAGCCGCCGATAACTTGGTTTTCGTGATGTTTCTAGCTGAGATATGCATTTTCTGCGATAATATTGGTGAGACTTCTGTCAGAAGTATGCAGAATCATCTAGATCGCTCTTTTTGCGCGATTTAATGCGAGAAACAAGTTTTCTGGTGTATTGACCACTCCACAGTGCGTTTGATATGCAGAACCGACGATATCTTGGTTTTCGTGGTGTTTCCAGCTGAGATATGCATTTTCTGCGATAATATTGGTGACACTTCAGTCAGAAGTATGCAGAATCATCTAGATCGTTCGTTTCGAGCTATTTAATGCGAAAAAACAAGTTTTCTGGTGTTTTGACAACTCCACAGTACGTTTGATATGTAGAGCCGCCGATAACTTGGTTTTCGTGGTGTTTCCAGCTGAGATATGCATTTTCTGCGATAATCTTGGTGAGTCTTCTGTCAGCAGTATGCAGAATCATCTAGATCGCTCTTTTCGAGCTATTTAATGCCAGAAACACGTTTTCAGGTGTATTCACCACTCCACAGTACGTTTGACAGTCAGAAACGGAGATATCTTGGTTTCGGTCGGGTTTCAAGTTGAGATATGCATTTTCTGCGATAATATTGGTGAGACTTCAGTCAGAAGTATGCAGAATCATCTAGATCGCTCGTTTCGAGCTATTTAATGCGAGAAACACGTTTTCTGGTGTTTTCACCACCCCACAGTGCGTTTGATATGCAGAACCGGCGACATCTTGATTTTCGTGATGTTTCTAGCTGAGATATGCATTTTCTGCGATAATATTGGTGAGACTTCTGTCAGAAGTATGCAGAATCATCTAGATCGCTCTTTTTGCGCGATTTAATGCGAGAAACACGTTTTCTGGTGTATTGACCACTCCACAGTGCGTTTGATATGCAGAACCGGCGCCATCTTGATTTTCGTGAGGTTTCAAGCTGAGATATGCAGTTTCTGCGATAATATTGGTGAGACTTCTGTCCGAAGTATGCAGAATCATCCAGATCGCTCTTTTCGAGCTATTTAATGCGAGACACACGATATCTGGTGTATTGACCACTCCACAGTGCGTTTGATATGCAGAACCGGCGCCATCTTGATTTTCGTGAGGTTTCAAGCTGAGATATGCATTTTCTGCGATAATCTTGGTGTTTCATCTATGAGAAGTATGCAGAATCATCGAGAACGCTCTTTTCGAGTTAGTTAATGCGAGAAACACATTTTCTGGTGTTTTCAACATTCCACAGTGTGTCTGATATGCAGAACCGACGATATCTTGGTTTTCGTCGTGTTTCCAGCTGAGATATGCATTTTCTGCGATAATATTGGTGAGACTTCAGTCAGAAGTATGCAGAATCATCTAGATCGTTCGTTTCGAGCTATTTAATGCGAAAAAACAAGTTTTCTGGTGTTTTGACCACTCCACAGTACGTTTGATATGTAGAGCCGCCGATAACTTGGTTTTCGTGGTGTTTCCAGCTGAGATATGCATTTTCTGCGATAATCTTGGTGAGTCTTCTGTCAGCAGTATGCAGAATCATCTAGATCGCTCTTTTCGAGCTATTTAATGCCAGAAACACGTTTTCAGGTGTATTCACCACTCCACAGTACGTTTGACAGTCAGAAACGGAGATATCTTGGTTTCGGTCGGGTTTCAAGTTGAGATATGCATTTTCTGCGATAATATTGGTGAGACTTCAGTCAGAAGTATGCAGAATCATCTAGATCGCTCGTTTCAAGCTATTTAATGCGAGAAACACGTTTTCTGGTGTTTCGACCACTCCACAGTGCGTTTGATATGTAGAGCCGCCGCTAACTTGGTTTTCGTGGGGTTTCCAGCTGAAATGCATTTTCTGCGATAAGCATGGTGTTTCATCTATGAGAAGTATGCAGAATCATCGAGAACGCTCTTTTCGAGTTAGTTAATGCGAGAAACACATTTTCTGGTGTTTTCAACATTCCACAGTGTGTCTGATATGCAGAACCGACGATATCTTGGTTTTCGTGGTGTTTCCAGCTGAGATATGCATTTTCTGCGATAATATTGGTGAGACTTCAGTCAGAAGTATGCAGAATCATCTAGATCGTTCGTTTCGAGCTATTTAATGCGAAAAAACAAGTTTTCTGGTGTTTTGACAACTCCACAGTACGTTTGATATGTAGAGCCGCCGATAACTTGGTTTTCGTGGTGTTTCCAGCTGAGATATGCATTTTCTGCGATAATCTTGGTGAGTCTTCTGTCAGCAGTATGCAGAATCATCTAGATCGCTCTTTTCGAGCTATTTAATGCCAGAAACACGTTTTCAGGTGTATTCACCACTCCACAGTACGTTTGACAGTCAGAAACGGAGATATCTTGGTTTCGGTCGGGTTTCAAGTTGAGATATGCATTTTCTGCGATAATATTGGTGAGACTTCAGTCAGAAGTATGCAGAATCATCTAGATCGCTCGTTTCGAGCTATTTAATGCGAGAAACACGTTTTCTGGTGTTTTCACCACCCCACAGTGCGTTTGATATGCAGAACCGGCGACATCTTGATTTTCGTGATGTTTCTAGCTGAGATATGCATTTTCTGCGATAATATTGGTGAGACTTCTGTCAGAAGTATGCAGAATCATCTAGATCGCTCTTTTTGCGCGATTTAATGCGAGAAACAAGTTTTCTGGTGTATTGACCACTCCACAGTGCGTTTGATATGCAGAACCGGCGCCATCTTGATTTTCGTGAGGTTTCAAGCTGAGATATGCAGTTTCTGCGATAATATTGGTGAGACTTCTGTCCGAAGTATGCAGAATCATCCAGATCGCTCTTTTCGAGCTATTTAATGCGAGACACACGTTATCTGGTGTATTGACCACTCCACAGTGCGTTTGATATGCAGAACCGGCGCCATCTTGATTTTCGTGAGGTTTCAAGCTGAGATATGCATTTTCTGCGATAATCTTGGTGTTTCATCTATGAGAAGTATGCAGAATCATCGAGAACGCTCTTTTCGAGTTAGTTAATGCGAGACACACATTTTCTGGTGTTTTCAACATTCCACAGTGTGTCTGATATGCAGAACCGACGATATCTTGGTTTTCGTCGTGTTTCCAGCTGAGATATGCATTTTCTGCGATAATATTGGTGAGACTTCAGTCAGAAGTATGCAGAATCATCTAGATCGTTCGTTTCGAGCTATTTAATGCGAAAAAACAAGTTTTCTGGTGTTTTGACCACTCCACAGTACGTTTGATATGTAGAGCCGCCGATAACTTGGTTTTCGTGGTGTTTCCAGCTGAGATATGCATTTTCTGCGATAATCTTGGTGAGTCTTCTGTCAGCAGTATGCAGAATCATCTAGATCGCTCTTTTCGAGCTATTTAATGCCAGAAACACGTTTTCAGGTGTATTCACCACTCCACAGTACGTTTGACAGTCAGAAACGGAGATATCTTGGTTTCGGTCGGGTTTCAAGTTGAGATATGCATTTTCTGCGATAATATTGGTGAGACTTCAGTCAGAAGTATGCAGAATCATCTAGATCGCTCGTTTCGAGCTATGTAATGCGAGAATCACGTTTTCTGGTGTTTCCACCACCCCACAGTGCGTTTGATATGCAGAACCGGCGACATCTTGATTTTCGTGATGTTTCTAGCTGAGATATGCATTTTCTGCGATAATATTGGTGAGACTTCTGTCAGAAGTATGCAGAATCATCTAGATCGCTCTTTTTGCGCGATTTAATGCGAGAAACAAGTTTTCTGGTGTTTTGACCACTCCACAGTGCGTTTGATATGTAGAGCCGCCGATAACTTGGTTTTCGTGGGGTTTCCAGCTGAAATGCATTTTCGGCGATAATCTTGGTGTTTCATCTATGAGAAGTATGCAGAATCATCGAGAACGCTCTTTTCGAGTTAGTTAATGCGAGAAACACATTTTCTGGTGTTTTCAACATTCCACAGTGTGTCTGATATGCAGAACCGACGATATCTTGGTTTTCGTGGTGTTTCCAGCTGAGATATGCATTTTCTGCGATAATATTGGTGAGACTTCAGTCAGAAGTATGCAGAATCATCGAGATCGCTGTATTCGAGCTATTTAATGCGAGAAACACGTTATCTGGTGTTTGTATCACTCCACAGGGCGTTTGATATGCAGAACCGGCGATATCTTGGTTTTCGTCGGGTTTCCAGCTGAGATATGCATTTTATGCGATAATTTTGGTGAGACTTCTGTCCGAAGTATGCAGAATCGTCTAGATCGCTCTTTTCGAGCTATTTAATGCGAGAAACACGTTATCTGGTGTATTGACCACCCCACAGTGCGTTTGATATGCAGAACCGGCGACATCTTGATTTTCGTGATGTTTCTAGCTGAGATATGCATTTTCTGCGATAATATTGGTGAGACTTCTGTCAGAAGTATGCAGAATCATCTAGATCGCTCTTTTTGCGCGATTTAGTGCGAGAAACAAGTTTTCTGGTGTTTTGACCACTCCACAGTGCGTTTGATATGTAGAGCCGCCGATAACTTCGTTTTCGTGGGGTTTCCAGCTGAAATGCATTTTCTGCGATAATCTTGGTGTTTCATCTATGGGAAGTATGCAGAATCATCGAGAACGCTCTTTTCTAGCTATTTAATGCGAGAAACACGTTTTCTGGTGTATTCACCACTCCACAGTACGTTTGATATGCAGAACCGGCGATATCTTGATTTTCGCGGTGTTTCCAGCTGAGACATGTATTTTCTGCGATAATCTCGGTGAGACTTCAGTCAGAAGTATGAAGAATCATCTAGATCGCTCTTTTCGAGCTATTTAATGCGAAAAAACGAGTTTTCTGGTGTTTTTACCACTCCACAGTGCGTTTGATATGCAGACCCGAAGACATCTTGGATTTTGTCGGGTATCAAGCTGAGATATGCATTTTCTACGATAATCTTGGTGAGACTGCTGTCAGAAGTATGCAGAATCGTCGGGATCGCTGTTTTCGAGCTACTTAATGCGAGAAACACGTTATCTGGTGTTTTCATCACTCCAGAGGGCGTTTGATATGCAGAACCGGCGATATCTTGATTTTCGCGGTGTTTCCAGCTGAGACATGTATTTTCTGCGATAATCTCGGTGAGACTTTAGTCAGAAGTATGCAGAATCATCGAGATCGCACTTTTCGAGCTATTTAATGCGAGAAACACGTTTTCTGGGGTTTTCACCACACCACAGTTCGTTGGATATGCAGAACCGGAGATATCTTGGTTTTCGTGGGGTTTCAAGCTGAGATATGCATTTTCTGCGATAATCTTGGTGAGACTTCTGTCCGAAGTATGCAGAATCATCGAGATCGCACTTTTCGAGCTATTTAATGCGAGAAACACGTTATCTGGTGTTTTCACCACTCCACAGTTGGTTTGATATGCAGAACCGGAGATATCTTGGTTTTCGTGGGGTTTCAAGCTGAGATATGCATTTTCTGCGATAATCTTGGTGAGACTTCTGTCCGAAGTATGCAGAATCATCGAGATCGCACTATTCGAGCTATTTTATGCGAGAAACGCGTTATTTGGTGTTTTCACCACTCCACAGTGCGTTTGATATGCAGAACCGGCGATATCTTGGTTTTCGTGGGGTTTCAAGATGAGATATGCATTTTCTGCGATAATCTTGGTGAAACTTCTGTCTGAAGTATGCTTAATCATCGAGATCGCTCGTTTCGAGCTATTTAATGCGAGAAACACGTTATCTGGTGTTTTCACCACTCCACAGTGCGTATGATATGCAGAACCGACGAGATCCTGGTTCTCGTTTGGTTTCAAGCTCAGATATGCATTTTCTGCGATAATCTTGGTGAGACTTCTGTCCGAAGTATGCAGAATCATCGAGATCGCACTATTCGAGCTATTTTATGCGAGAAACACGTTATTTGGTGTTTTCACCACTCCACAGTGCGTTTGATATGCAGAACCGGCGATATCTTGGTTTTCGTGGGGTTTCAAGCTGAGATATGCATTTTCTGCGATAATCTTGGTGAGACTTCTGTCCGAAGTATGCATAATCATCGAGATCGCTCGTTTCGAGCTATTTAATGCGAGAAACACGTTATCTGGTGTTTTCACCACTCCACAGTGCGTATGATATGCAGAACCGACGAGATCCTGGTTCTCGTTTGGTTTCAAGCTCAGATATGCATTTTCTGCGATAATCTTGGTGAGACTTCTGTCCGAAGTATGCAGAATCATCGAGATCGCACTATTCGAGCTATTTTATGCGAGAAACACGTTATTTGGTGTTTTCACCACTCCACAGTGCGTTTGATATGCAGAACCGGCGATATCTTGGGTTTCGTGGGGTTTCAAGCTTAGATATGCATGTTTTACGATAATCTTGGTGAGACTTCTGTCCGAAGTATGCTTAATCATCTAGATCGCTCATTTCGAGCTATTTAATGCAAGAAACACGTTTTCTGGTGTTTTCACCACCCCACAGTGCGTTTGATATGCAGAACCGGCGACATCTTGGTTTTCGACGGGTTTCAAGCTGAGATATGCATTTTCTGCAATAATATTGGTGAGACTTCAGTCAGAAGTATGCAGAATCATCGAGATCGCTCGTTTCGAGCAATTTAATGCGAGAAACACGTTATCTAGTTGTTTTCAGCACTCCACAGTGCGTTTGATATGCAGAACCGGCGACATGTTGATTTTCGTGAGGTTTCAAGCTGAGATATGCATTTACTGCGATAATATTGGTGAGACATCAGTCCGAAGTATGCGGAATCATCGATATCGCTCTTTTCGAGCTATTTAATGCGAGAAACACGTTATCTGGTGTTTTGACCACTCCGCAGTGCGTTTGATATGCAGAAATGGCGAAATCTTGGTTTTCGTGGGGTTTCAAGCTGAGATATGCATTTTCTGCGATAATTTTGGTGAGACTTCTGTCCGAAGTATGCTTAATCATCGAGATCGCTCGTTTCCAGCTATTTAATGCGAGAAACAAGTTGTCTGGTGCTTTCATCACTCCACAGGGCGTTTGATATGCAGAACCGGCGATATCTTGGTTTTCGTGTAGGTTTCCAGCTGAGATATGCATTTCCTGTGCTAGTCTTCGTGAGACATCAGTCAGAAGTATGCAGAAATATCTAGATCGCTCGTTTCGAGCTATTTAATGCGAAAAAACAAGTTTTCTGGTGTTTTGACCACTCCACAGTGCGTTTGATATGTAGAGCCGCCGATAACATGGTTTTCGTGGGGTTTCCAGCTGAAATATGCATTTTCTGCGATAATCTTGGTGTTTCATCTATGAGAAGTATGCAGAATCATCGAGAACGCTCTTTTCGAGCTACTTAATGCGAGAAACACGTTTTCTGCAGTTTTCAACATTCCACAGTGCGTTTGATATGCAGAACCGGCGATATCTTGATTTTCGCGGTGTTTCCTGCTGAGACATGTATTATCTGCGATAATCTCGGTGAGACTTTATTCAGAAGTATGCAGAATCATCGAGATCGCACTTTTCGAGCTATTTAATGCGAGAAACACGTTTTCTGGGGTTTTCACCACACCACAGTTCGTTGGATATGCAGAACCGGAGATATCTTGGTTTTCGTGGGGTTTCAAGCTGAGATATGCATTTTCTGCGATAATCTTGGTGAGACTTCTGTCCGAAGTATGCAGAATCATCGAGATCGCACTTTTCGAGCTATTTAATGCGAGAAACACGTTTTCTGGGGTTTTCACCACTCCGCAGTGCGTTTGATATGCAGAAATGGCGAAATCTTGGTTTTCGTGGGGTTTCAAGCTGAGATATGCATTTTCTGCGATAATCTTGGTGAGACTTCTGTCCGAAGTATGCAGAATCATCGAGATCGCTCGTTTCCAGCTATTTAATGCGAGAAACACGTTATCTGGTGTTTTCACCACTCCACAGTTCGTTGGATATGCAGAACCGGCGATTTCTTGATTTTCGCGGTGTTTCCAGCTGAGACATGTATTTTCTGCGATAATCTCGGTGAGACTTTAGTCAGAAGTATGCAGAATCATCGAGATCGCACTTTTCGAGCTATTTAATGCGAGAAACACGTTTTCTGGGGTTTTCACCACACCACAGTTCGTTGGATATGCAGAACCGGAGATATCTTGGTTTTCGTGGGGTTTCAAGCTGAGATATGCATTTTCTGCGATAATCTTGGTGAGACTTCTGTCCGAAGTATGCAGAATCATCGAGATCGCACTTTTCGAGCTATTTAATGCGAGAAACACGTTATCTGGTGTTTTCACCACTCCACAGTTGGTTTGATATGCAGAACCGGAGATATCTTGGTTTTCGTTTGGTTTCAAGCTGAGATATGCATTTTCTGCGATAATCTTGGTGAGACTTCTGTCCGAAGTATGCAGAATCATCGAGATCGCTCGTTTCCAGCTATTTAATGCGAGAAACACGTTATCTGGTGTTTTCACCACTCCACAGTTCGTTGGATATGCAGAACCGGCGATTTCTTGATTTTCGCGGTGTTTCCAGCTGAGACATGTATTTTCTGCGATAATCTCGGTGAGACTTTAGTCAGAAGTATGCAGAATCATCGAGATCGCACTTTTCGAGCTATTTAATGCGAGAAACACGTTTTCTGGGGTTTTCACCACACCACAGTTCGTTGGATATGCAGAACCGGAGATATCTTGGTTTTCGTGGGGTTTCAAGCTGAGATATGCATTTTCTGCGATAATCTTGGTGAGACTTCTGTCCGAAGTATGCAGAATCATCGAGATCGCACTTTTCGAGCTATTTAATGCGAGAAACACGTTATCTGGTGTTTTCACCACTCCACAGTTGGTTTGATATGCAGAACCGGAGATATCTTGGTTTTCGTTTGGTTTCAAGCTGAGATATGCATTTTCTGCGATAATCTTGGTGAGACTTCTGTCCGAAGTATGCAGAATCATCGAGATCGCACTATTCGAGCTATTTTATGCGAGAAACGCGTTATTTGGTGTTTTCACCACTCCACAGTGCGTTTGATATGCAGAACCGGCGATATCTTGGTTTTCGTGGGGTTTCAAGATGAGATATGCATTTTCTGCGATAATCTTGGTGAAACTTCTGTCTGAAGTATGCTTAATCATCGAGATCGCTCGTTTCGAGCTATTTAATGCGAGAAACACGTTATCTGGTGTTTTCACCACTCCACAGTGCGTATGATATGCAGAACCGACGAGATCCTGGTTCTCGTTTGGTTTCAAGCTCAGATATGCATTTTCTGCGATAATCTTGGTGAGACTTCTGTCCGAAGTATGCAGAATCATCGAGATCGCACTATTCGAGCTATTTTATGCGAGAAACACGTTATTTGGTGTTTTCACCACTCCACAGTGTGTTTGATATGCAGAACCGGCGATATCTTGGTTTTCGTGGGGTTTCAAGCTGAGATATGCATTTTCTGCGATAATCTTGGTGAGACTTCTGTCCGAAGTATGCTTAATCATCGAGATCGCTCGTTTCCAGCTATTTAATGCGAGAAACACGTTATCTGGTGTTTTCACCACTCCACAGTGCGTATGATATGCAGAACCGGCGAGATCCTGGTTCTCGTTTGGTTTCAAGCTCAGATATGCATTTTCTGCGATAATCTTGGTGAGACTTCTGTCCGAAGTATGCAGAATCATCGAGATCGCACTATTCGAGCTATTTTATCCGAGAAACACGTTATTTGGTGTTTTCACCACTCCACAGTGCGTTTGATATGCAGAACCGGCGATATCTTGGTTTTCGTGGGGTTTCAAGCTGAGATATGCATTTTCTGCGATAATCTTGGTGAGACTTCTGTCCGAAGTATGCTTAATCATCGAGATCGCTCGTTTCCAGCTATTTAATGCGAGAAACATGTTATCTGGTGTTTTCACCACTCCACAGTGCGTATGATATACAGAACCGACGAGATCCTGGTTCTCGTGGGGTTTCAAGCTCAGATATGCATTTTCTGCGATAATCGTGGTGAGACTTCTGTCCCAAGTATGCATAATCATCGAGATCGCTCGTTTCGAGCTATTTAATGCGAGAAACACGTTATCTGGTGTTTTCACCACTCCACACTGCGTATGATATGCAGAACCGACGATATCCTGGTTCTCGTGGGGTTTCAAGCTGAGATATGCATTTTGTGCTATAATCTTGGTGAGACTTCTGTCCCAAGTATGCATAATCATCGAGATCGCTCGTTTCGAGCTATTTAATGCGAGAAACACGTTATCTGGTGTTTTCACCACTCCACACTGCGTATGATATGCAGAACCGACGAGATCCTGGTTCTCGTTTGGTTTCAAGCTCAGATATGCATTTTCTGCGATAATCTTGGTGAGACTTCTGTCCGAAGTATGCAGAATCATCGAGATCGCACTATTCGAGCTATTTTATGCGAGAAACACGTTATTTGGTGTTTTCACCACTCCACAGTGCGTTTGATATGCAGAACCGGCGATATCTTGATTTTCGCGGTGTTTCCTGCTGAGACATGTATTTTCTGCGATAATCTCGGTGAGACTTTATTCAGAAGTATGCAGAATCATCGAGATCGCACTTTTCGAGCTATTTAATACGAGAAACACGTTTTCTGGGGTTTTCACCACACCACAGTTCGTTGGATATGCAGAACCGGAGATATCTTGGTTTTCGTGGGGTTTCAAGCTGAGATATGCATTTTCTGCGATAATCTTGGTGAGACTTCTGTCCGAAGTATGCAGAATCATCGAGATCGCACTTTTCGAGCTATTTAATGCGAGAAACACGTTATCTGGTGTTTTCACCACTCCACAGTTGGTTTGATATGCAGAACCGGAGAATTCTTGGTTTTCGTGGGGTTTCAAGCTGAGATATGCATTTTCTGCGATAATCTTGGTGAGACTTCTGTCCGAAGTATGCAGAATCATCGAGATCGCACTATTCGAGCTATTTTATGCGAGAAACACGTTATTTGGTGTTTTCACCACTCCACAGTGCGTTTGATATGCAGAACCAGCGATATCTTGGTTTTCGTGGGGTTTCAAGCTGAGATATGCATTTTCTGCTATAATCTTGGTGAGACTTCTGTCCGAAGTATGCATAATCATCGAGATCGCTCGTTTCGAGCTATTTAATGCGAGAAACACGTTATCTGGTGTTTTCACCACTCCACAGTGCGTATGATATGCAGAACCGACGATATCCTGGTTCTCGTGGGGTTTCAAGCTCTGATATGCAGTTTCTGCGATAATCTTGGTGAGACTCCTGTCCGAAGTATGCTGAATCTTCTAGATCGCTCTTTTCGAGCTATTTAATGCGAGAAACACGTTCTCTGGTTATTTTCACCACTCCACAGTGCGTTTGATATGCAGAACCGGCATCATCTTGATTTTCGTGAGGTTTCGAGCTGAGATATGCATTTTCTGCGATAATATTGGTGAGACTTCAGTCAGAAGTATGCTGAATCATCGAGATCGCTCTTTTCGAGCTAGTTAGTGCGAGAAACACGTTATCTGGTGTTTTCACCACTCCACAGTGCGTTTGATATGCAGAACCAGCGATATCCTGGATTTCGTGGGGTTTCAAGCTGAGATATGCATTTTCTGCTATAATCTTGGTGAGACTTCTGTCCGAAGTATGCATAATCATCGAGATCGCTCGTTTCGAGCTATTTAATGCGAGAAACACGTTATCTGGTGTTTTCACCACTCCACAGTGCGTATGATATGCAGAACCGACGATATCCTGGTTCTCGTGGGGTTTCAAGCTCTGATATGCAGTTCCTGCGATAATCTTGGTGAGACTCCTGTCCGAAGTATGCAGAATCATCGAGATCGCTCGTTTCGAGCAATTTAATGCGAGAAACACGTTATCTAGTTGTTTTCAGCACTCCACAGTGCGTTTGATATGCAGAACCGGCGACATGTTGATTTTCGTGAGGTTTCAAGCTGAGATATGCATTTACTGCGATAATATTGGTGAGACATCTGTCAGAAGTATGCAGAATCATCTAGATCGCTCTTTTCGAGCTATTTAATGCGAGAAACACGTTTTCTGCAGTTTTCAACATTCCACAGTGCGTTTGATATGCAGAACCGGCGATATCTTGATTTTCGCGGTGTTTCCAGCTGAGACATGTATTTTCTGCGATAATCTCGGTGAGACTTTAGTCAGAAGTATGCAGAATCATCGAGATCGCACTTTTCGAGCTATTTAATGCGAGAAACACGTTTTCTGGGGTTTTCACCACACCACAGTTCGTTTTATATGCAGAACCGGAGATATCTTGGTTTTCGTGGGGTTTCAAGCTGAGATATGCATTTCCTGTGCTAGGCTTGGTGAGACATCAGTCAGAAGTATGCAGAAATATCTAGATCGCTCGTTTCGAGCTATTTAATGCGAAAAAACAAGTTTTCTGGTGTTTTCACCACTCCACAGTGCGGTTGATATGCAGAACCGGCGACATCTTGATTTTCGTGAGGTTTCAAGCTGAGATATGCATTTTCTACGATTATCTTGGTGAGAATCTGTCAGAAGTATGCAGAATCATCTAGATCGCTCGTTTCGAGCTATTTAATGCGAGAAACACGTTATCTGGTGTTTTCACCACTCCACAGTGCGTTTGATATGCAGAACCGGCGACATCTTGATTTTCGTGAGGTTTCAAGCAGAGATATGCATTTTCTGCGATAATCTTGGTGAGACTTCTGTTAGAAGTATGCAGAATCATCGAGATCGCACTTTTCGAGCTATTTAATGCGAGAAACACGTAATAATTTTATTAAGTAGATTTATTTCTAAAATAGGATTGATTTTAATAATTTTATTTGTTTTAATTCAAAATATTTTAGTAATTTTAGAATTGTGTATATCATTTATTCAAGCTTATGTATTTTCCACTTTAAGAGTATTGTATTTTTCAGAATTTAAATAAATAAAATGATAATAAGAAATTTTCCTTTTCATTTAGTAACAGTTAGACCATGACCTTTTTTGATATCTATGAGATTAATAAATTCAATATTAGGTTTTATTAATTGATTTTATGTAAATGATGTTGAATTTATTTTTTTTAATTTATTTATTAATTTATTAATTATATATCAATGATGACGAGATATTATTCGAGAGAGTTTATATCAAGGATTTCATACTTTTATAGTTTATGGGTTTTTAAAGTTTAGGATAATTTTATTTATTATTTCAGAAATATTTTTTTTTATTTCTTTTTTTTGAACTTATTTTCATAGATGTATTTCTTTAAGAATTGAATTAGGATATATTTGACCTCCTAAAATAATTAGTCAATTTAATCCTTATGATATTCCTTTATTAAATTCTGTTATTTTAATTTCTTCAGGATTATCAGTTTCTTGAAGTCATTATAGATTGTTAAATAATAATTTTAATATAGTTAATTTAAGATTATTTTTTACAGTTATTTTAGGTATTTATTTTACTTTAATTCAATTTATTGAATATTTAGAATCTTCTTTTAGAATTAATGATGGAATTTTTGGTTCTATTTTTTATATAAGGACTGGATTTCATGGTCTTCATGTTATTGTAGGAACTTTAATATTGATATTCTCTTTATTTCGATTGAATATAAATCATTTTAGAAAAATTCATCATTTTAATTTTGAAGGTTCTTTATGATATTGACATTTTGTTGATGTTATTTGATTATTTTTATATATTTTAATTTATTGATGAATATATTATATATATAGTATAATTTAATACAGTTAACTTCCAATTAACAAATTTCTATTTTAGTAATATATATAGTGATGTTAATGGTGTTATCTTATATTAGATTAATTTTTTTAATTATAATTTTAATTTATTTATTAAATGTGTTTTCTTCTATTTTTAAGATTTCTGATAAGGAAAAGAAAAGTTCTTATGAATGTGGGTTTAATTCAATTACTAAGGCTTTTATTCCATTTTCAGTACCTTTTTATTTAATAGCTTTAATATTTTTAGTATTTGATATTGAAATTATTTTAATTGTTCCATTTATTTTATTAGTTAAGTATATAGGTTTTAGTTACATATTTATTATTTTTTTATTATTTTTTTTTATTATACTTTTTTCTTTAGTTTATGAATGATGTATAAATTATTTATTGTGAATATTTTAATTTGAATATATGGATTATTAGTTAATCAATATTTAAGTCGAAATTAAATTGTAATTTTTTACTTCATATATTATTTAATTTATATAATTTAATATAAATTTTAATTAAAGCCAAATAGAGGCATTTTATTGTTAATAAGATTATTGAATAATTTATTCTAATTAAAGAAATAATTGAAAATAGAATTTCTAATTCTGTAGAGATATTAATTTATCATATTTCTTTTAATAGGTTTATATAGTTTAATTAAAACTTTATATTTTCAGTATAAAAATATTAATATACATATTTATTTATAAATAAATGTATAAAGGTATATATATATATATATATTTAAAAATAATAAATTATTTCTTTAATATTTTCAATATTATGCTCTTATATAAGCTATTTAAATTTAATAGATAAATAATATTAATAATATAAATAGAAAAAAAGAGGAAATTATATAGTTGAAGTTAAATATACTAAATTTAATAATTGTTAAATAATATAGAATATTTTTTATTAATTTTCCTATAAGTATTTCAAATAATCTTTTTTCAATAAATTTTTCATAGTTTAAAATGATTTTTACTGGTATTTTATAAATATGGGTATAGAAGATATTTATAAGTATTATTCTTTCAGTTAAATTAATTAATAGATAATTTTTTTTATTTGATTTAAAGATTTGATAGCCAATAATTATACCAATAATTAATAATTTAATAATTATTAATTTATATACTTTAGGTAGATTAATATTATAATCTAAGTAAATTATATTTAGATAAATTTTACTAAAAAATAGTGATATAATAAATATAATTAATATTCTA
The DNA here is from genome assembly GCA_951804975.1 of Anthophora plumipes. Taxonomy (NCBI): domain Eukaryota; kingdom Metazoa; phylum Arthropoda; class Insecta; order Hymenoptera; family Apidae; genus Anthophora; species Anthophora plumipes. The sequence continues at coordinate 10,569,386 of CATORF010000207.1, forward strand.
AAATTTATTATATTATTTTCTTTTAAATTTAAATTATTGTAGAAAGGTAAATTTTGGGGTAGTAAAGTTAAAATTAAACGAGTTGAATATGCAACTGTAAAGATAGTTCCAAGTATTAAATTTAATAATCTTATAAAATTTAATTTATTATAAAAAAAAAATTCTATAATTAAGTCTTTGGAGCAAAATCCACCTAAAAATGGGAATCCACATAGAGATAAAATAGAAAATATTATAATTAATCTTTTAAATGGGTAGATTATAAATATTCCTTTATAATCACGTATATCTTGACTTCTATTTATATAATGAATAAATCTTCCTGAACATAGAAATATTAAAGATTTAAATATTGCATGAATGATTAAATGAAAAAAGGCTAAGTTTTCTAAACCTAGAAATAAAATTCTTATTATAAATCCTAGTTGTCTTAAGGTGGATAAAGCAATAATTTTTTTAAAATCTATTTCAAATATAGCTATTAATCCGGCAATTAGTATAGTTAATCTTGAAATAATTAATAAATATTTATTTAAATTTGTATTTATAATTAAAGTATTGTATCGAATTAAGATATATACTCCGGCAGTTACTAATGTAGATGAATGAACTAAAGAAGATACAGGAGTGGGAGCTATTATAGCAGCAGGTAATCAATTTCTAAAAGGAATTTGTGCTCTTTTTGTAAAGGTTATAATTACAATAAGAATAAATATTGGTAAATTTAAATTATAAAGTATTAAGTTTCATGAATTAAATTTTATTATAAAGCAAATTAATATTAAAAGACAAATATCTCCAATTCGATTTAAAATAATAGTTAATAATCCTGCTCTATAAGCTTTATTGTTATTATAATAAATAATTAAACAATAAGAGATTAATCCTAAACCATCTCATCCTAATAAAATAGTTAATATATTAGGTCTTAAAATTATAAATACTATTGATAAATAAAATAATAAAGTTAAGTATAAAAATTTATTTATAAGATTGTTATTTAATTTTATATATTCAGTTCTATAAATTAGAACTATTGCTGTAATTAATCTGACTATTATAATAAAAAATAATGTTTTATTATCAATTAAAATAAATAAATTAAATTTTATTGAATTAAAATTTAAGATTAATCATTCAATAATAATAATTTTATTAATTATAATTAAATAACAAGCAATTATAAAAGATAAGATTCTTCATATTGTTAAAATGATTCTAAAAATTATTATTTTGATAATAATTTAAAGTAATATATATATATATATACATTTTTGATATCACAAATCAATATTTTATTTAAATTATTTAAATAAATAATATTTAAATTTATAATTATTAGATTGATTGGAATTCAATGTAATATTAAAGTAAGAAAATTAATTAATTTATTAATTTTGATAGTATAAAAATTTAATATATTAGTAAATCCATGTTGAATATATCTATATAAATATAAAGTATAAATAAATCTTATTAAACAATAGATAATTATAATATAAATTAAATATTTACATCAATTAAATAATCTAATTAGTAAAGTGATTTCACTAATTAAATTTAAAGATATAGGAGCAGCTATATTTGATGATCTTAATAAGAATCATATTAAAGCTATAGAAGGTATAAGAATTATTATACCTTTATTTAAAATTATTAATCGTCTATTAGTTTGTTTATAGATAATATTAATTAGATAAAAAAGTCCTGATGAACATAAACCATGAGCAATTATTATATAAATACCTCCTTTTATTCCAATATAAGATAGTGTTATTATTCCTCTAATTATTAAAGCTATATGAATAATTGAAGATATAGCAACAATGAGTTTTATATCAATTTGTCGTAAACATGAAAGTCTTAAAATTAATCTTCCAATTATTCTTAAGTAAATTAAATAAATTCTTAATTTATTTAAATATTTTAAAATTATAATTATTCTTACTAAGCCATATCTTCCAAGTTTTAATATGATAGAAGCTAAAATTATAGATCCAATATATGAGGCTTCTACATGGGCTTTTAATAATCAATTGTGAAGTGTAAATATAGGAATTTTTACTATAAAAGATATTAGTAAATAAATTAAAATATATATAGATAATTTAAGTTTTTTAATTTCTATATAAGGAAAAGATAAATTTTTTCTATATTTTAATATGTAAAATATAATTATTAATAAAGGTAATGATAAAACTGTGGGCTGTTATGTTGACGGAGGATAGAAGGCGGAGGAATGATAGAGAGGATCGTAGGAAAAGGAAAGGTTGCGTTTCGTCCTGGGCCTCCTAGTGGACTCGTCAGTAAGGCATTCTAGGAGACCCGTGCCATAGACGCGGGGGACTGAAGGAGTTAGGTTGGAAGGTGTATATATACAAACAGGACCTCTCGGGAGCGCTAGCGAGAATGGTCTCCTGTGTCTCTGTCCCTCTAGCGGTGGTAGACAGAAGGGTCGCCACAAAACTAAAGTATAAAATATCAAATAATAACTTGCTAATATTCGAAATATACCATATCCTCAGAAAATGACTATAAAGAAAATTAATAATAAATTTATTTCAAATATTAAATAAAAAATAAAAAAATTTATAGCTATGAAATTTAAGATTAAGGATATTAATATTATTATAGTTAAATTGGTGTATATATTTATATTATTTTCGTACTTTATATTTATTATAATTATTCTGAAAATTCATAAAGTTAAAATAATTAAATTATAAGAATATATATTAAATCTTAAATTATTAGAGATTATTCATCAATTTATTAAATTTAGTTTAAATAATATAATAAATGTTAATATATAAGAATTATTTCTTAATAGATATAAACATTTATTTATATTAAATTGTATTATTATATAAGTAATGAATATAATTATTTCGAACATAAATTTATTAAATTAATGTTTTGATGGCCATGTGTATAATTTATTCTAATTAGTAAAGCTAATCCTACAATAGATTCACATACTGCGAAAATAATATAGATAATAAAAATTCATCTATTTAAATTATTTAATAGGATAATAATAATTAAAGTTAAAATAAAATATTCTAAAGTAATTAAAAAATTAATAAATTGTTTTCTAGATTTTCAAAGAATTAAGGTGATAATAACTAATAAAATAATTATGCAACTAAATTTAAAATATTATATAATTTAAGTTAAAATAATAATTTTGTAAATTATTAATGAATTGTGAATATTCTATAATAAAGTTTAAATTTCAAAGAAAATTAATATAAATTTTTTATAATTCCCAGAAATATTGTTTTATGAATAAACTATTTTTTGTTTAAATTAATGTTTTATTAATTATAATTTTATTTTATTTATAATATGATAATATATATATATATATAAAATTTTTATGTTAGACGAGAATTAAGCCTCAAAAAAATGTGTTTTTGGTTAGTTTTATTAAATAAATAAATCAAAAATTAAAAATTATATAAAATGTCCATAGAATTTCTAAATTATATATTAAAGTTTTTTTTAATATTTTTATATTTTTTATCTTTATATTTGATTTTTTTTATTTTAATTACTGGGGATAAAATTCATCCTATAAAGAATTTAATATATTTTTTATTATATATAGTTATTTTATGTTTAATTTTATATTTATTTAAATTTAAATCTTTATTTATTTATATAATTATAATTATTTTTATTAGAGGGTTAATAATTTTATTTGCTTATTTTGTTAGATTAAATAATCAATCTATGATGAATTATTTTAAATATATAATTTTTTTTATTATTGGTTTATTAATAATTAATATTATATATTTCTTTTCTAATTATTTAATTGAAAATTTTGATAGAATAATGTATTCAATAAATCTATATCGGGATAAAAATATTAATTTATCTTTTATTTATCAATATTCAAATTTGTTTTTATTATTTTTTATAATTTTATTTTTAGTTTTTGTTTTAATTATAAGATATAAAATAAGATATCCTAAAAAAAAAACTTATCAATCTAAATCTAAATTTTTAGAAGAGTTAGATAAAAAATATAAGTTTTAAACTTTATCCTGTTAATTTGTTTTATTTAATTTTAATGTCAATAAAATTTTTAAGTTTATTAAATAAAGATAAAATTCTTAATATATTTTTTTATTCATTATTGATATTACCTACTCCCTTTAATATTAATATTTGATGAAATTTTGGATCAATATTAGGGGTATTTTTGGTAATTCAAATTCTGTCTGGATTATTTTTATCAATACATTATTGTCCTAATATTGATTATGCTTTTAATAGAATTATTCATATTATAAAAGATGTTAATTCTGGTTGATTAATTCGTTTAGTTCATATAAATGGAGCATCTTTTTATTTTATTATAATATATATTCATATTAGACGAAATATTTATTATCAATCTTTTAAATTAGTTCATGTATGATTAATTGGAGTTAGAATTTTATTTTTGTCAATAGCAACAGCTTTTATAGGATATGTTTTACCTTGAGGGCAAATATCTTTTTGAGGAGCAACTGTTATTACTAATTTAATATCCGCTATTCCTTATATTGGGCAATTATTAGTTGAATGAATTTGAGGGGGTTATTCTATTAATAATGCTACATTAAATCGATTTTTTTCTATTCATTTTATTTTACCTTTAATTATTTTATTAATAGTAGTTTTACATATTTTTTTTTTACATTTAACAGGTTCTACTAATCCTTTAGGATTTTCTAGAAATTTATATAAAGTTCCTTTTCATCCTTATTTTGTTATTAAAGATGTTTTTATATTGATTTGAATTCTAATAATTTTTATATTATTAATTTGTCAATTACCTTATTTTTTAGGAGATCCTGATAATTTTAAAATTGCTAATAGAATAAGGACACCAGTTCATATTAAACCAGAGTGATATTTTTTATTTGCTTATTCAATTTTACGGGCAATTCCTAATAAATTGGGGGGGGTATTTATATTATTATTATCTATTTTAATTTTATATTTTATACCTTTATATAAAAATAATATTAAAACAAATAAATTTTATCCATTAAGTCAATTATTTTATTGATTTTTTATTAATAGATTTATTATATTAACTTGATTAGGTGGTCAGTTAATTGAATATCCTTATATTCAATTGAATAATATATTTACAATTATATATTTTTTTTTTTATTGTTTCTCCTGGATTATATTATTATTGAGATAATATTATTTATTAAATTAATAAATAGTTAATGAACTTGAATAAGTTTATATTTTGAAAATATATCATAGAAATAGCATTTTCTATTAACTTTTTAATTTTATTTTAAATATGTATAAAAATTACTTTTGTTATATATACAAATATATTATAAATTAATACTAAAATTAAAAAATCAGTTCAACATATGTATATTAAATTATCATAACGGATTCGTGGTAATACACCTCGTAATCATAAAATTAAAATCATATGAATATTTATAAAAATTAAAAATTTTATTCTAGGTATTTTAAAACCTATAAATATTAAAGTTATAATAAATCTTATAAATAAAATATTTGAATATTCTGATAAAAAAATTAATACAAAAAATCTTCTATAGTATTCTACATTAAATCCTGAAACTAATTCAGATTCTCCTTCAATTAGGTCAAAAGGGGTTCGGTTTAATTCAATTAATATACTAATAAAAAAGATTATATAAATTGGTGTTAATAAAATTCTAAATTTAGTTAGTATATGTATATATATAAATCTATATATATACATATATATATATTTATTAAATATTAATCAATTTATTAAATATAGTGCATTTATAAGTTATTAAATAATTTATAAATTATATGAAAGCATAAATAATCATAATTTAATCCTACCTTAGGATATATTTATAAATGTATATATATTCTCAGATTTATATATTGTAATATTTATATATATATCTTGTTATATATAAAATGTATATATATTTATCAGTTGGCCTCCATCTATCTATAATAATATATAAATATATATATATATATAAATAATTTATTAATTAATAGATATATATTATATATATCAATATTAAGATGTATATATATATAAATAATTTATTAATTAATATATATATATATAAACTACTACTATAATAAGTTTTTATTATTAAAAATTTTGTATTAAAATTTTAATCTAATATAATTAATAATATTTTAGGGCTATTTAATAACAATTTATTTCTATATAATTTTTTTTATATAAAAATTAATTTTTTTATTATTTATAATTTTCTATAGAAAAATCAAAGCTTTAAATAGTTAATTAAGGGGTTAACTATTATAAAGATTAGATTTACCTATAGATAGATTAATCTTTGTATATTTAATTAAAAAATTAATTACATTATAGAAATTGATACATTCTATAGAAAAATCAAAGCTTTAAATAGTTAATTGGGGGGTTAACTATTATAAAGATTAGATTTACCTATAGATAGATTAATCTTTGTATATTTAATTAAAAAATTAATTACATTATAGAAATTGATACCTTCTATAGAAAAATCAAAGCTTTAAATAGTTAATTGGGGGGTTAACTATTATAAAGATTAGATTTACCTATAGATAGATTAATCTTTGTATATTTAATTAAAAAATTAATTACATTATAGAAATTGATACCTTCTATAGAAAAATCAAAGCTTTAATTTATTTAAAATTTTTAAATAAATTTAAGTCAATAAAATTGAATTTAAGTTACAAATTAATTAAGTTTATTTTATATATATAATTAAATTAAAAAATAATTTTTTATTAATAATAAAATCTGCAACACTAAATAAAAATTTTATTCGAAAATAAATTTTAATAATGGTAAATTTCGGTGCCAGCAACAGCGGTTAAACCAATTTTATAAATTAATTATTCATAATATTTTAATTACTTAAAAATTAATATATTTTAATTAAAAAATTAAATTTTTAGTGAAATATACAATTTAGTTCAAATAATTAAAATTTATTATTAAATTAATTGATAAATTTTATAAAAAAACTAGGATTAGATACCCTACTATAAAATTAAATAAAAAATTAACTATTAAATGTAAATCATTAAAATTAATAAATATGGCGGCTTATTAATTCCATTAGAGGAACTTATAATTTAATCGATATTCCACGATAAGACTCACTTAAATTACATTTATATATAGCTGTTTACAAATTTTTTTTAATTGATAATGTTAATAAATTTTAATAAATTAAAATTCAAGTAAATATGTAGTGCATTTAAGATATTAAGAGTTATAATATAATATTATATTTTGAATAAATAATTTTAAAATTATTTTGAAAGAAAATTTAAAAGTAAATTTACTTTAATTAATTAAATTGAACTATATGCTAATAAGCGTACAAATCGCCCGTCAATTTCACCAAAATGAAATAAGTCGTAACATAGTAATTGTACTGGAAAGTGTAATTAGGAACTAAAAATTTTAGTTTAAACTGAAATAAAATTTTTCATTTACACTGAAAAGATTAATTTAATTAAAATTTTATTTTAATTAAAATAATAAAAAATATTATAAATTAATCAATTTTATATAAATAAAATTTTATCAAATAACAATTATTTCAGTAATTATTTATTAAAAAATAATTTTTTTAAAAGTTAAAAGTAATGTAAATGAACTTATTTAAATTTAAAAAATTTTAAATAAATTTAGTACCTTTTGTATCAGGGTTAATCAAATTAAATTATTTAAAAATAATATTAAAACAAATAAATTTTATCCATTAAGTCAATTATTTTATTGATTTTTTATTAATAGATTTATTATATTAACTTGATTAGGTGGTCAGTTAATTGAATATCCTTATATTCAATTGAATAATATATTTACAATTATATATTTTTTTTTTTATTGTTTCTCCTGGATTATATTATTATTGAGATAATATTATTTATTAAATTAATAAATAGTTAATGAACTTGAATAAGTTTATATTTTGAAAATATATCATAGAAATAGCATTTTCTATTAACTTTTTAATTTTATTTTAAATATGTATAAAAATTACTTTTGTTATATATACAAATATATTATAAATTAATACTAAAATTAAAAAATCAGTTCAACATATGTATATTAAATTATCATAACGGATTCGTGGTAATACACCTCGTAATCATAAAATTAAAATCATATGAATATTTATAAAAATTAAAAATTTTATTCTAGGTATTTTAAAACCTATAAATATTAAAGTTATAATAAATCTTATAAATAAAATATTTGAATATTCTGATAAAAAAATTAATACAAAAAATCTTCTATAGTATTCTACATTAAATCCTGAAACTAATTCAGATTCTCCTTCAATTAGGTCAAAAGGGGTTCGGTTTAATTCAATTAATATACTAATAAAAAAGATTATATAAATTGGTGTTAATAAAATTCTAAATTTTATATATTCTTGATATTAATATAATTGATTTAATGAATAACCTTCAGTCAAAATTATAATTAAAAAAAATATTAAAAAAAGACTAATTTCAAATGAAATTATTTGTGCTAAAGATCGAATAGCCCCTAATATAGAATAATTATTATTTGAAATTCACCCAATTAAAATAATTGGATAAGTATTAAGACCTAATAAAGTGATAAAGAATATTAAATTGTAATTTGTTATTATTAAATTAGTTCAAGGATATAAAATTCATAATAATATGGCAAATATAAATATAAATATTGGTCTTAATATATAAATTAAATAATTTAAATTTAAAAATAGTCATTCTTTAGAGATTAATTTAATAGCATCTGAAAAAGGTTGAAGCATTCCTTTATATCCTACTTTATTAGGTCCTTTTCGTGTTTGAATATATCTTAAGATTTTTCGTTCTAATAAGGTTAAGAAAGCTACTCTAAGTAATATACAAATTATAGTTAAAATTATAATAATTACAAAGATTATTACCTATATATAATTTATTATATGTATATATATTATTAAATTCTAACTTTAATGCACTTTTCTGCCAAGATAATTTTTAATAAATATTAATTTAATTAAATGATTATATTTATATAAATAATTTTAGTCCTTTCGTACAAAAAATTATAGGTTTTTTATAGATAGAAACCGATCTGACCTACGTCGATCTGAACTCAAATCATGTAAGATTTTAAAAGTCGAACAGACTTAATTTTTAAACTCCTGCATTTAAATTATATCTTAGTTCAACATCGAGGTCGTAATCATCTTTATAAATTTGGTCTTTCAAAAGATATTACGTTGTTATCCCTAAGGTAATTTATTTTTTTAATTTTTAATAAAAGATCTTTTAAATTTTCTATAATTTAAGATTTTTTAAATTAAAGTGTTTTAAATTTAATAACCCTCCCAGTTAAATATGTTATAATTATTATTATTCAGAATAAAATTTAAATTTATAATAATTATAAATATGAAATTCTATAGGGTCTTATCGTCCCATAAAAAAATTTAAGAATTTTAACTTAAAACTTAATTTCATAAAATAATATTGAGACAGTATATATTTCATTAATTCTTTCATACAAGTCTTTAATTAGAAGACAATTTATTATGCTACCTTTGTACAGTCAGGTATACTGCAGCCATTTAATAAGAATCATTGGGCAGATTTATCTAAAATTATTATTTCTATAGACAATGTTTTTGTTAAACAGTTGAATATATTATTTTAATTTGCCTAATTCCTTAAATTTATATATTATTTCTTTAATAATTTTTACAATTTTTACTATTTATTTAATCATTATAAAATTAATTAATTTATTTAATTAGTTTTTTTTATAATTATTTTTATATTAATATTTTAAATTTTTAAGTAATATTTTTAAATTATAAAATATTTTATTATAATTTCAAATTTTAAGAATATAATAATAGTTGGATTTTAAAATTAATAATAATTTAAATTTAAAGGTTATCCCTTAAATTTTTTAATTAAATAAATTTATAAAATTTTAAAATTTTAATAAATTTTTATTTAATTATGAATTAAATTCATTTCTAAAAAAACCAGATATTTTAAAAATCGTATAACATCTAATTTCTAAATATATATTTATAGTTTTTTTGTAACCAAAAAAATTATATATATTTAGTTCTTTTTATTTCGGGATTAATATATATAAATAATTTAATTTGATTAACCCTGATACAAAAGGTACTAAATTTATTTAAAATTTTTTAAATTTAAATAAGTTCATTTACATTACTTTTAACTTTTAAAAAAATTATTTTTTAATAAATAATTACTGAAATAATTGTTATTTGATAAAATTTTATTTATATAAAATTGATTAATTTATAATATTTTTTATTATTTTAATTAAAATAAAATTTTAATTAAATTAATCTTTTCAGTGTAAATGAAAAATTTTATTTCAGTTTAAACTAAAATTTTTAGTTCCTAATTACACTTTCCAGTACAATTACTATGTTACGACTTATTTCATTTTGGTGAAATTGACGGGCGATTTGTACGCTTATTAGCATATAGTTCAATTTAATTAATTAAAGTAAATTTACTTTTAAATTTTCTTTCAAAATAATTTTAAAATTATTTATTCAAAATATAATATTATATTATAACTCTTAATATCTTAAATGCACTACATATTTACTTGAATTTTAATTTATTAAAATTTATTAACATTATCAATTAAAAAAAATTTGTAAACAGCTATATATAAATGTAATTTAAGTGAGTCTTATCGTGGAATATCGATTAAATTATAAGTTCCTCTAATGGAATTAATAAGCCGCCATATTTATTAATTTTAATGATTTACATTTAATAGTTAATTTTTTATTTAATTTTATAGTAGGGTATCTAATCCTAGTTTTTTTATAAAATTTATCAATTAATTTAATAATAAATTTTAATTATTTGAACTAAATTGTATATTTCACTAAAAATTTAATTTTTTAATTAAAATATATTAATTTTTAAGTAATTAAAATATTATGAATAATTAATTTATAAAATTGGTTTAACCGCTGTTGCTGGCACCGAAATTTACCATTATTAAAATTTATTTTCGAATAAAATTTTTATTTAGTGTTGCAGATTTTATTATTAATAAAAAATTATTTTTTAATTTAATTATATATATAAAATAAACTTAATTAATTTGTAACTTAAATTCAATTTTATTGACTTAAATTTATTTAAAAATTTTAAATAAATTAAAGCTTTGATTTTTCTATAGAAGGTATCAATTTCTATAATGTAATTAATTTTTTAATTAAATATACAAAGATTAATCTATCTATAGGTAAATCTAATCTTTATAATAGTTAACCCCCCAATTAACTATTTAAAGCTTTGATTTTTCTATAGAAGGTATCAATTTCTATAATGTAATTAATTTTTTAATTAAATATACAAAGATTAATCTATCTATAGGTAAATCTAATCTTTATAATAGTTAACCCCCCAATTAACTATTTAAAGCTTTGATTTTTCTATAGAATGTATCAATTTCTATAATGTAATTAATTTTTTAATTAAATATACAAAGATTAATCTATCTATAGGTAAATCTAATCTTTATAATAGTTAACCCCTTAATTAACTATTTAAAGCTTTGATTTTTCTATAGAAAATTATAAATAATAAAAAAATTAATTTTTATATAAAAAAAATTATATAGAAATAAATTGTTATTAAATAGCCCTAAAATATTATTAATTATATTAGATTAAAATTTTAATACAAAATTTTTAATAATAAAAACTTATTATAGTAGTAGTTTATATATATATATATTAATTAATAAATTATTTATATATATATACATCTTAATATTGATATATATAATATATATCTATTAATTAATAAATTATTTATATATATATATATTTATATATTATTATAGATAGATGGAGGCCAACTGATAAATATATATACATTTTATATATAACAAGATATATATATAAATATTACAATATATAAATCTGAGAATATATATATATTTATAAATATATCCTAAGGTAGGATTAAATTATGATTATTTATGCTTTCATATAATTTATAAATTATTTAATAACTTATAAATGCACTATATTTAATAAATTGATTAATATTTAATAAATATATATATATGTATATATATAGATTTATATATATACATATACTAACTAAATTTAGAATTTTATTAACACCAATTTATATAATCTTTTTTATTAGTATATTAATTGAATTAAACCGAACCCCTTTTGACCTAATTGAAGGAGAATCTGAATTAGTTTCAGGATTTAATGTAGAATACTATAGAAGATTTTTTGTATTAATTTTTTTATCAGAATATTCAAATATTTTATTTATAAGATTTATTATAACTTTAATATTTATAGGTTTTAAAATACCTAGAATAAAATTTTTAATTTTTATAAATATTCATATGATTTTAATTTTATGATTACGAGGTGTATTACCACGAATCCGTTATGATAATTTAATATACATATGTTGTACTGATTTTTTAATTTTAGTATTAATTTATAATATATTTGTATATATAACAAAAGTAATTTTTATACATATTTAAAATAAAATTAAAAAGTTAATAGAAAATGCTATTTCTATGATATATTTTCAAAATATAAACTTATTCAAGTTCATTAACTATTTATTAATTTAATAAATAATATTATCTCAATAATAATATAATCCAGGAGAAACAATAAAAAAAAAAATATATAATTGTAAATATATTATTCAATTGAATATAAGGATATTCAATTAACTGACCACCTAATCAAGTTAATATAATAAATCTATTAATAAAAAATCAATAAAATAATTGACTTAATGGATAAAATTTATTTGTTTTAATATTATTTTTAAATAATTTAATTTGATTAACCCTGATACAAAAGGTACTAAATTTATTTAAAATTTTTTAAATTTAAATAAGTTCATTTACATTACTTTTAACTTTTAAAAAAATTATTTTTTAATAAATAATTACTGAAATAATTGTTATTTGATAAAATTTTATTTATATAAAATTGATTAATTTATAATATTTTTTATTATTTTAATTAAAATAAAATTTTAATTAAATTAATCTTTTCAGTGTAAATGAAAAATTTTATTTCAGTTTAAACTAAAATTTTTAGTTCCTAATTACACTTTCCAGTACAATTACTATGTTACGACTTATTTCATTTTGGTGAAATTGACGGGCGATTTGTACGCTTATTAGCATATAGTTCAATTTAATTAATTAAAGTAAATTTACTTTTAAATTTTCTTTCAAAATAATTTTAAAATTATTTATTCAAAATATAATATTATATTATAACTCTTAATATCTTAAATGCACTACATATTTACTTGAATTTTAATTTATTAAAATTTATTAACATTATCAATTAAAAAAAATTTGTAAACAGCTATATATAAATGTAATTTAAGTGAGTCTTATCGTGGAATATCGATTAAATTATAAGTTCCTCTAATGGAATTAATAAGCCGCCATATTTATTAATTTTAATGATTTACATTTAATAGTTAATTTTTTATTTAATTTTATAGTAGGGTATCTAATCCTAGTTTTTTTATAAAATTTATCAATTAATTTAATAATAAATTTTAATTATTTGAACTAAATTGTATATTTCACTAAAAATTTAATTTTTTAATTAAAATATATTAATTTTTAAGTAATTAAAATATTATGAATAATTAATTTATAAAATTGGTTTAACCGCTGTTGCTGGCACCGAAATTTACCATTATTAAAATTTATTTTCGAATAAAATTTTTATTTAGTGTTGCAGATTTTATTATTAATAAAAAATTATTTTTTAATTTAATTATATATATAAAATAAACTTAATTAATTTGTAACTTAAATTCAATTTTATTGACTTAAATTTATTTAAAAATTTTAAATAAATTAAAGCTTTGATTTTTCTATAGAAGGTATCAATTTCTATAATGTAATTAATTTTTTAATTAAATATACAAAGATTAATCTATCTATAGGTAAATCTAATCTTTATAATAGTTAACCCCCCAATTAACTATTTAAAGCTTTGATTTTTCTATAGAAGGTATCAATTTCTATAATGTAATTAATTTTTTAATTAAATATACAAAGATTAATCTATCTATAGGTAAATCTAATCTTTATAATAGTTAACCCCCCAATTAACTATTTAAAGCTTTGATTTTTCTATAGAATGTATCAATTTCTATAATGTAATTAATTTTTTAATTAAATATACAAAGATTAATCTATCTATAGGTAAATCTAATCTTTATAATAGTTAACCCCTTAATTAACTATTTAAAGCTTTGATTTTTCTATAGAAAATTATAAATAATAAAAAAATTAATTTTTATATAAAAAAAATTATATAGAAATAAATTGTTATTAAATAGCCCTAAAATATTATTAATTATATTAGATTAAAATTTTAATACAAAATTTTTAATAATAAAAACTTATTATAGTAGTAGTTTATATATATATATATTAATTAATAAATTATTTATATATATATACATCTTAATATTGATATATATAATATATATCTATTAATTAATAAATTATTTATATATATATATATATTTATATATTATTATAGATAGATGGAGGCCAACTGATAAATATATATACATTTTATATATAACAAGATATATATATAAATATTACAATATATAAATCTGAGAATATATATACATTTATAAATATATCCTAAGGTAGGATTAAATTATGATTATTTATGCTTTCATATAATTTATAAATTATTTAATAACTTATAAATGCACTATATTTAATAAATTGATTAATATTTAATAAATATATATATATGTATATATATAGATTTATATATATACATATACTAACTAAATTTAGAATTTTATTAACACCAATTTATATAATCTTTTTTATTAGTATATTAATTGAATTAAACCGAACCCCTTTTGACCTAATTGAAGGAGAATCTGAATTAGTTTCAGGATTTAATGTAGAATACTATAGAAGATTTTTTGTATTAATTTTTTTATCAGAATATTCAAATATTTTATTTATAAGATTTATTATAACTTTAATATTTATAGGTTTTAAAATACCTAGAATAAAATTTTTAATTTTTATAAATATTCATATGATTTTAATTTTATGATTACGAGGTGTATTACCACGAATCCGTTATGATAATTTAATATACATATGTTGAACTGATTTTTTAATTTTAGTATTAATTTATAATATATTTGTATATATAACAAAAGTAATTTTTATACATATTTAAAATAAAATTAAAAAGTTAATAGAAAATGCTATTTCTATGATATATTTTCAAAATATAAACTTATTCAAGTTCATTAACTATTTATTAATTTAATAAATAATATTATCTCAATAATAATATAATCCAGGAGAAACAATAAAAAAAAAAATATATAATTGTAAATATATTATTCAATTGAATATAAGGATATTCAATTAACTGACCACCTAATCAAGTTAATATAATAAATCTATTAATAAAAAATCAATAAAATAATTGACTTAATGGATAAAATTTATTTGTTTTAATATTATTTTTATATAAAGGTATAAAATATAAAATTAAAATAGATAATAATAATATAAATACCCCCCCCAATTTATTAGGAATTGCCCGTAAAATTGAATAAGCAAATAAAAAATATCACTCTGGTTTAATATGAACTGGTGTCCTTATTCTATTAGCAATTTTAAAATTATCAGGATCTCCTAAAAAATAAGGTAATTGACAAATTAATAATATAAAAATTATTAGAATTCAAATCAATATAAAAACATCTTTAATAACAAAATAAGGATGAAAAGGAACTTTATATAAATTTCTAGAAAATCCTAAAGGATTAGTAGAACCTGTTAAATGTAAAAAAAAAATATGTAAAACTACTATTAATAAAATAATTAAAGGTAAAATAAAATGAATAGAAAAAAATCGATTTAATGTAGCATTATTAATAGAATAACCCCCTCAAATTCATTCAACTAATAATTGCCCAATATAAGGAATAGCGGATATTAAATTAGTAATAACAGTTGCTCCTCAAAAAGATATTTGCCCTCAAGGTAAAACATATCCTATAAAAGCTGTTGCTATTGACAAAAATAAAATTCTAACTCCAATTAATCATACATGAACTAATTTAAAAGATTGATAATAAATATTTCGTCTAATATGAATATATATTATAATAAAATAAAAAGATGCTCCATTTATATGAACTAAACGAATTAATCAACCAGAATTAACATCTTTTATAATATGAATAATTCTATTAAAAGCATAATCAATATTAGGACAATAATGTATTGATAAAAATAATCCAGACAGAATTTGAATTACCAAAAATACCCCTAATATTGATCCAAAATTTCATCAAATATTAATATTAAAGGGAGTAGGTAATATCAATAATGAATAAAAAAATATATTAAGAATTTTATCTTTATTTAATAAACTTAAAAATTTTATTGACATTAAAATTAAATAAAACAAATTAACAGGATAAAGTTTAAAACTTATATTTTTTATCTAACTCTTCTAAAAATTTAGATTTAGATTGATAAGTTTTTTTTTTAGGATATCTTATTTTATATCTTATAATTAAAACAAAAACTAAAAATAAAATTATAAAAAATAATAAAAACAAATTTGAATATTGATAAATAAAAGATAAATTAATATTTTTATCCCGATATAGATTTATTGAATACATTATTCTATCAAAATTTTCAATTAAATAATTAGAAAAGAAATATATAATATTAATTATTAATAAACCAATAATAAAAAAAATTATATATTTAAAATAATTCATCATAGATTGATTATTTAATCTAACAAAATAAGCAAATAAAATTATTAACCCTCTAATAAAAATAATTATAATTATATAAATAAATAAAGATTTAAATTTAAATAAATATAAAATTAAACATAAAATAACTATATATAATAAAAAATATATTAAATTCTTTATAGGATGAATTTTATCCCCAGTAATTAAAATAAAAAAAATCAAATATAAAGATAAAAAATATAAAAATATTAAAAAAAACTTTAATATATAATTTAGAAATTCTATGGACATTTTATATAATTTTTAATTTTTGATTTATTTATTTAATAAAACTAACCAAAAACACATTTTTTTGAGGCTTAATTCTCGTCTAACATAAAAATTTTATATATATATATATATTATCATATTATAAATAAAATAAAATTATAATTAATAAAACATTAATTTAAACAAAAAATAGTTTATTCATAAAACAATATTTCTGGGAATTATAAAAAATTTATATTAATTTTCTTTGAAATTTAAACTTTATTATAGAATATTCACAATTCATTAATAATTTACAAAATTATTATTTTAACTTAAATTATATAATATTTTAAATTTAGTTGCATAATTATTTTATTAGTTATTATCACCTTAATTCTTTGAAAATCTAGAAAACAATTTATTAATTTTTTAATTACTTTAGAATATTTTATTTTAACTTTAATTATTATTATCCTATTAAATAATTTAAATAGATGAATTTTTATTATCTATATTATTTTCGCAGTATGTGAATCTATTGTAGGATTAGCTTTACTAATTAGAATAAATTATACACATGGCCATCAAAACATTAATTTAATAAATTTATGTTCGAAATAATTATATTCATTACTTATATAATAATACAATTTAATATAAATAAATGTTTATATCTATTAAGAAATAATTCTTATATATTAACATTTATTATATTATTTAAACTAAATTTAATAAATTGATGAATAATCTCTAATAATTTAAGATTTAATATATATTCTTATAATTTAATTATTTTAACTTTATGAATTTTCAGAATAATTATAATAAATATAAAGTACGAAAATAATATAAATATATACACCAATTTAACTATAATAATATTAATATCCTTAATCTTAAATTTCATAGCTATAAATTTTTTTATTTTTTATTTAATATTTGAAATAAATTTATTATTAATTTTCTTTATAGTCATTTTCTGAGGATATGGTATATTTCGAATATTAGCAAGTTATTATTTGATATTTTATACTTTAGTTTTGTGGCGACCCTTCTGTCTACCACCGCTAGAGGGACAGAGACACAGGAGACCATTCTCGCTAGCGCTCCCGAGAGGTCCTGTTTGTATATATACACCTTCCAACCTAACTCCTTCAGTCCCCCGCGTCTATGGCACGGGTCTCCTAGAATGCCTTACTGACGAGTCCACTAGGAGGCCCAGGACGAAACGCAACCTTTCCTTTTCCTACGATCCTCTCTATCATTCCTCCGCCTTCTATCCTCCGTCAACATAACAGCCCACAGTTTTATCATTACCTTTATTAATAATTATATTTTACATATTAAAATATAGAAAAAATTTATCTTTTCCTTATATAGAAATTAAAAAACTTAAATTATCTATATATATTTTAATTTATTTACTAATATCTTTTATAGTAAAAATTCCTATATTTACACTTCACAATTGATTATTAAAAGCCCATGTAGAAGCCTCATATATTGGATCTATAATTTTAGCTTCTATCATATTAAAACTTGGAAGATATGGCTTAGTAAGAATAATTATAATTTTAAAATATTTAAATAAATTAAGAATTTATTTAATTTACTTAAGAATAATTGGAAGATTAATTTTAAGACTTTCATGTTTACGACAAATTGATATAAAACTCATTGTTGCTATATCTTCAATTATTCATATAGCTTTAATAATTAGAGGAATAATAACACTATCTTATATTGGAATAAAAGGAGGTATTTATATAATAATTGCTCATGGTTTATGTTCATCAGGACTTTTTTATCTAATTAATATTATCTATAAACAAACTAATAGACGATTAATAATTTTAAATAAAGGTATAATAATTCTTATACCTTCTATAGCTTTAATATGATTCTTATTAAGATCATCAAATATAGCTGCTCCTATATCTTTAAATTTAATTAGTGAAATCACTTTACTAATTAGATTATTTAATTGATGTAAATATTTAATTTATATTATAATTATCTATTGTTTAATAAGATTTATTTATACTTTATATTTATATAGATATATTCAACATGGATTTACTAATATATTAAATTTTTATACTATCAAAATTAATAAATTAATTAATTTTCTTACTTTAATATTACATTGAATTCCAATCAATCTAATAATTATAAATTTAAATATTATTTATTTAAATAATTTAAATAAAATATTGATTTGTGATATCAAAAATGTATATATATATATATTACTTTAAATTATTATCAAAATAATAATTTTTAGAATCATTTTAACAATATGAAGAATCTTATCTTTTATAATTGCTTGTTATTTAATTATAATTAATAAAATTATTATTATTGAATGATTAATCTTAAATTTTAATTCAATAAAATTTAATTTATTTATTTTAATTGATAATAAAACATTATTTTTTATTATAATAGTCAGATTAATTACAGCAATAGTTCTAATTTATAGAACTGAATATATAAAATTAAATAACAATCTTATAAATAAATTTTTATACTTAACTTTATTATTTTATTTATCAATAGTATTTATAATTTTAAGACCTAATATATTAACTATTTTATTAGGATGAGATGGTTTAGGATTAATCTCTTATTGTTTAATTATTTATTATAATAACAATAAAGCTTATAGAGCAGGATTATTAACTATTATTTTAAATCGAATTGGAGATATTTGTCTTTTAATATTAATTTGCTTTATAATAAAATTTAATTCATGAAACTTAATACTTTATAATTTAAATTTACCAATATTTATTCTTATTGTAATTATAACCTTTACAAAAAGAGCACAAATTCCTTTTAGAAATTGATTACCTGCTGCTATAATAGCTCCCACTCCTGTATCTTCTTTAGTTCATTCATCTACATTAGTAACTGCCGGAGTATATATCTTAATTCGATACAATACTTTAATTATAAATACAAATTTAAATAAATATTTATTAATTATTTCAAGATTAACTATACTAATTGCCGGATTAATAGCTATATTTGAAATAGATTTTAAAAAAATTATTGCTTTATCCACCTTAAGACAACTAGGATTTATAATAAGAATTTTATTTCTAGGTTTAGAAAACTTAGCCTTTTTTCATTTAATCATTCATGCAATATTTAAATCTTTAATATTTCTATGTTCAGGAAGATTTATTCATTATATAAATAGAAGTCAAGATATACGTGATTATAAAGGAATATTTATAATCTACCCATTTAAAAGATTAATTATAATATTTTCTATTTTATCTCTATGTGGATTCCCATTTTTAGGTGGATTTTGCTCCAAAGACTTAATTATAGAATTTTTTTTTTATAATAAATTAAATTTTATAAGATTATTAAATTTAATACTTGGAACTATCTTTACAGTTGCATATTCAACTCGTTTAATTTTAACTTTACTACCCCAAAATTTACCTTTCTACAATAATTTAAATTTAAAAGAAAATAATATAATAAATTTTAGAATATTAATTATATTTATTATATCACTATTTTTTAGTAAAATTTATCTAAATATAATTTACTTAGATTATAATATTAATCTACCTAAAGTATATAAATTAATAATTATTAAATTATTAATTATTGGTATAATTATTGGCTATCAAATCTTTAAATCAAATAAAAAAAATTATCTATTAATTAATTTAACTGAAAGAATAATACTTATAAATATCTTCTATACCCATATTTATAAAATACCAGTAAAAATCATTTTAAACTATGAAAAATTTATTGAAAAAAGATTATTTGAAATACTTATAGGAAAATTAATAAAAAATATTCTATATTATTTAACAATTATTAAATTTAGTATATTTAACTTCAACTATATAATTTCCTCTTTTTTTCTATTTATATTATTAATATTATTTATCTATTAAATTTAAATAGCTTATATAAGAGCATAATATTGAAAATATTAAAGAAATAATTTATTATTTTTAAATATATATATATATATATACCTTTATACATTTATTTATAAATAAATATGTATATTAATATTTTTATACTGAAAATATAAAGTTTTAATTAAACTATATAAACCTATTAAAAGAAATATGATAAATTAATATCTCTACAGAATTAGAAATTCTATTTTCAATTATTTCTTTAATTAGAATAAATTATTCAATAATCTTATTAACAATAAAATGCCTCTATTTGGCTTTAATTAAAATTTATATTAAATTATATAAATTAAATAATATATGAAGTAAAAAATTACAATTTAATTTCGACTTAAATATTGATTAACTAATAATCCATATATTCAAATTAAAATATTCACAATAAATAATTTATACATCATTCATAAACTAAAGAAAAAAGTATAATAAAAAAAAATAATAAAAAAATAATAAATATGTAACTAAAACCTATATACTTAACTAATAAAATAAATGGAACAATTAAAATAATTTCAATATCAAATACTAAAAATATTAAAGCTATTAAATAAAAAGGTACTGAAAATGGAATAAAAGCCTTAGTAATTGAATTAAACCCACATTCATAAGAACTTTTCTTTTCCTTATCAGAAATCTTAAAAATAGAAGAAAACACATTTAATAAATAAATTAAAATTATAATTAAAAAAATTAATCTAATATAAGATAACACCATTAACATCACTATATATATTACTAAAATAGAAATTTGTTAATTGGAAGTTAACTGTATTAAATTATACTATATATATAATATATTCATCAATAAATTAAAATATATAAAAATAATCAAATAACATCAACAAAATGTCAATATCATAAAGAACCTTCAAAATTAAAATGATGAATTTTTCTAAAATGATTTATATTCAATCGAAATAAAGAGAATATCAATATTAAAGTTCCTACAATAACATGAAGACCATGAAATCCAGTCCTTATATAAAAAATAGAACCAAAAATTCCATCATTAATTCTAAAAGAAGATTCTAAATATTCAATAAATTGAATTAAAGTAAAATAAATACCTAAAATAACTGTAAAAAATAATCTTAAATTAACTATATTAAAATTATTATTTAACAATCTATAATGACTTCAAGAAACTGATAATCCTGAAGAAATTAAAATAACAGAATTTAATAAAGGAATATCATAAGGATTAAATTGACTAATTATTTTAGGAGGTCAAATATATCCTAATTCAATTCTTAAAGAAATACATCTATGAAAATAAGTTCAAAAAAAAGAAATAAAAAAAAATATTTCTGAAATAATAAATAAAATTATCCTAAACTTTAAAAACCCATAAACTATAAAAGTATGAAATCCTTGATATAAACTCTCTCGAATAATATCTCGTCATCATTGATATATAATTAATAAATTAATAAATAAATTAAAAAAAATAAATTCAACATCATTTACATAAAATCAATTAATAAAACCTAATATTGAATTTATTAATCTCATAGATATCAAAAAAGGTCATGGTCTAACTGTTACTAAATGAAAAGGAAAATTTCTTATTATCATTTTATTTATTTAAATTCTGAAAAATACAATACTCTTAAAGTGGAAAATACATAAGCTTGAATAAATGATATACACAATTCTAAAATTACTAAAATATTCTGAATTAAAACAAATAAAATTATTAAAATCAATCCTATTTTAGAAATAAATCTACTTAATAAAATTATTACGTGTTTCTCGCATTAAATAGCTCGAAAAGTGCGATCTCGATGATTCTGCATACTTCTAACAGAAGTCTCACCAAGATTATCGCAGAAAATGCATATCTCTGCTTGAAACCTCACGAAAATCAAGATGTCGCCGGTTCTGCATATCAAACGCACTGTGGAGTGGTGAAAACACCAGATAACGTGTTTCTCGCATTAAATAGCTCGAAACGAGCGATCTAGATGATTCTGCATACTTCTGACAGATTCTCACCAAGATAATCGTAGAAAATGCATATCTCAGCTTGAAACCTCACGAAAATCAAGATGTCGCCGGTTCTGCATATCAACCGCACTGTGGAGTGGTGAAAACACCAGAAAACTTGTTTTTTCGCATTAAATAGCTCGAAACGAGCGATCTAGATATTTCTGCATACTTCTGACTGATGTCTCACCAAGCCTAGCACAGGAAATGCATATCTCAGCTTGAAACCCCACGAAAACCAAGATATCTCCGGTTCTGCATATAAAACGAACTGTGGTGTGGTGAAAACCCCAGAAAACGTGTTTCTCGCATTAAATAGCTCGAAAAGTGCGATCTCGATGATTCTGCATACTTCTGACTAAAGTCTCACCGAGATTATCGCAGAAAATACATGTCTCAGCTGGAAACACCGCGAAAATCAAGATATCGCCGGTTCTGCATATCAAACGCACTGTGGAATGTTGAAAACTGCAGAAAACGTGTTTCTCGCATTAAATAGCTCGAAAAGAGCGATCTAGATGATTCTGCATACTTCTGACAGATGTCTCACCAATATTATCGCAGTAAATGCATATCTCAGCTTGAAACCTCACGAAAATCAACATGTCGCCGGTTCTGCATATCAAACGCACTGTGGAGTGCTGAAAACAACTAGATAACGTGTTTCTCGCATTAAATTGCTCGAAACGAGCGATCTCGATGATTCTGCATACTTCGGACAGGAGTCTCACCAAGATTATCGCAGGAACTGCATATCAGAGCTTGAAACCCCACGAGAACCAGGATATCGTCGGTTCTGCATATCATACGCACTGTGGAGTGGTGAAAACACCAGATAACGTGTTTCTCGCATTAAATAGCTCGAAACGAGCGATCTCGATGATTATGCATACTTCGGACAGAAGTCTCACCAAGATTATAGCAGAAAATGCATATCTCAGCTTGAAACCCCACGAAATCCAGGATATCGCTGGTTCTGCATATCAAACGCACTGTGGAGTGGTGAAAACACCAGATAACGTGTTTCTCGCACTAACTAGCTCGAAAAGAGCGATCTCGATGATTCAGCATACTTCTGACTGAAGTCTCACCAATATTATCGCAGAAAATGCATATCTCAGCTCGAAACCTCACGAAAATCAAGATGTTGCCGGTTCTGCATATCAAACGCACTGTGGAGTGGTGAAAATAACCAGAGAACGTGTTTCTCGCATTAAATAGCTAGAAAAGAGCGATCTAGAAGATTCAGCATACTTCGGACAGGAGTCTCACCAAGATTATCGCAGAAAATGCATATCTCAGCTTGAAACCCCACGAAAACCAAGATATCGCTGGTTCTGCATATCAAACGCACTGTGGAGTGGTGAAAACACCAAATAACGTGTTTCTCGCATAAAATAGCTCGAATAGTGCGATCTCGATGATTCTGCATACTTCGGACAGAAGTCTCACCAAGATTATCGCAGAAAATGCATATCTCAGCTTGAAACCCCACGAAAACCAAGAATTCTCCGGTTCTGCATATCAAACCAACTGTGGAGTGGTGAAAACACCAGATAACGTGTTTCTCGCATTAAATAGCTCGAAAAGTGCGATCTCGATGATTCTGCATACTTCGGACAGAAGTCTCACCAAGATTATCGCAGAAAATGCATATCTCAGCTTGAAACCCCACGAAAACCAAGATATCTCCGGTTCTGCATATCCAACGAACTGTGGTGTGGTGAAAACCCCAGAAAACGTGTTTCTCGCATTAAATAGCTCGAAAAGTGCGATCTCGATGATTCTGCATACTTCTGAATAAAGTCTCACCGAGATTATCGCAGAAAATACATGTCTCAGCAGGAAACACCGCGAAAATCAAGATATCGCCGGTTCTGCATTTCAAACGCACTGTGGAGTGGTGAAAACACCAAATAACGTGTTTCTCGCATAAAATAGCTCGAATAGTGCGATCTCGATGATTCTGCATACTTCGGACAGAAGTCTCACCAAGATTATCGCAGAAAATGCATATCTGAGCTTGAAACCAAACGAGAACCAGGATCTCGTCGGTTCTGCATATCATACGCAGTGTGGAGTGGTGAAAACACCAGATAACGTGTTTCTCGCATTAAATAGCTCGAAACGAGCGATCTCGATGATTATGCATACTTGGGACAGAAGTCTCACCAAGATTATAGCACAAAATGCATATCTCAGCTTGAAACCCCACGAGAACCAGGATATCGTCGGTTCTGCATATCATACGCAGTGTGGAGTGGTGAAAACACCAGATAACGTGTTTCTCGCATTAAATAGCTCGAAACGAGCGATCTCGATGATTATGCATACTTGGGACAGAAGTCTCACCACGATTATCGCAGAAAATGCATATCTGAGCTTGAAACCCCACGAGAACCAGGATCTCGTCGGTTCTGTATATCATACGCACTGTGGAGTGGTGAAAACACCAGATAACATGTTTCTCGCATTAAATAGCTGGAAACGAGCGATCTCGATGATTAAGCATACTTCGGACAGAAGTCTCACCAAGATTATCGCAGAAAATGCATATCTCAGCTTGAAACCCCACGAAAACCAAGATATCGCCGGTTCTGCATATCAAACGCACTGTGGAGTGGTGAAAACACCAAATAACGTGTTTCTCGGATAAAATAGCTCGAATAGTGCGATCTCGATGATTCTGCATACTTCGGACAGAAGTCTCACCAAGATTATCGCAGAAAATGCATATCTGAGTTTGAAACCAAACGAGAACCAGGATCTCGCCGGTTCTGCATATCATACGCACTGTGGAGTGGTGAAAACACCAGATAACGTGTTTCTCGCATTAAATAGCTGGAAACGAGCGATCTCGATGATTAAGCATACTTCGGACAGAAGTCTCACCAAGATTATCGCAGAAAATGCATATCTCAGCTTGAAACCCCACGAAAACCAAGATATCGCCGGTTCTGCATATCAAACGCACTGTGGAGTGGTGAAAACACCAAATAACGTGTTTCTCGCATAAAATAGCTCGAATAGTGCGATCTCGATGATTCTGCATACTTCGGACAGAAGTCTCACCAAGATTATCGCAGAAAATGCATATCTGAGCTTGAAACCAAACGAGAACCAGGATCTCGTCGGTTCTGCATATCATACGCACTGTGGAGTGGTGAAAACACCAGATAACGTGTTTCTCGCATTAAATAGCTCGAAACGAGCGATCTCGATGATTAAGCATACTTCAGACAGAAGTTTCACCAAGATTATCGCAGAAAATGCATATCTCATCTTGAAACCCCACGAAAACCAAGAAATCGCCGGTTCTGCATATCCAACGAACTGTGGAGTGGTGAAAACACCAGATAACGTGTTTCTCGCATTAAATAGCTGGAAACGAGCGATCTCGATGATTCTGCATACTTCGGACAGAAGTCTCACCAAGATTATCGCAGAAAATGCATATCTCAGCTTGAAACCAAACGAAAACCAAGATATCTCCGGTTCTGCATATCAAACCAACTGTGGAGTGGTGAAAACACCAGATAACGTGTTTCTCGCATTAAATAGCTCGAAAAGTGCGATCTCGATGATTCTGCATACTTCGGACAGAAGTCTCACCAAGCTTATCGCAGAAAATGCATATCTCAGCTTGAAACCCCACGAAAACCAAGATATCTCCGGTTCTGCATATCCAACGAACTGTGGTGTGGTGAAAACCCCAGAAAACGTGTTTCTCGCATTAAATAGCTCGAAAAGTGCGATCTCGATGATTCTGCATACTTCTGACTAAAGTCTCACCGAGATTATCGCAGAAAATACATGTCTCAGCTGGAAACACCGCGAAAATCAAGAAATCGCCGGTTCTGCATATCCAACGAACTGTGGAGTGGTGAAAACACCAGATAACGTGTTTCTCGCATTAAATAGCTGGAAACGAGCGATCTCGATGATTCTGCATACTTCGGACAGAAGTCTCACCAAGATTATCGCAGAAAATGCATATCTCAGCTTGAAACCCCACGAAAACCAAGATTTCGCCATTTCTGCATATCAAACGCACTGCGGAGTGGTGAAAACCCCAGAAAACGTGTTTCTCGCATTAAATAGCTCGAAAAGTGCGATCTCGATGATTCTGCATACTTCGGACAGAAGTCTCACCAAGATTATCGCAGAAAATGCATATCTCAGCTTGAAACCCCACGAAAACCAAGATATCTCCGGTTCTGCATATCCAACGAACTGTGGTGTGGTGAAAACCCCAGAAAACGTGTTTCTCGCATTAAATAGCTCGAAAAGTGCGATCTCGATGATTCTGCATACTTCTGAATAAAGTCTCACCGAGATTATCGCAGATAATACATGTCTCAGCAGGAAACACCGCGAAAATCAAGATATCGCCGGTTCTGCATATCAAACGCACTGTGGAATGTTGAAAACTGCAGAAAACGTGTTTCTCGCATTAAGTAGCTCGAAAAGAGCGTTCTCGATGATTCTGCATACTTCTCATAGATGAAACACCAAGATTATCGCAGAAAATGCATATTTCAGCTGGAAACCCCACGAAAACCATGTTATCGGCGGCTCTACATATCAAACGCACTGTGGAGTGGTCAAAACACCAGAAAACTTGTTTTTTCGCATTAAATAGCTCGAAACGAGCGATCTAGATATTTCTGCATACTTCTGACTGATGTCTCACGAAGACTAGCACAGGAAATGCATATCTCAGCTTGAAACCCGTCGAAAACCAAGATGTCGCCGGTTCTGCATATCAAACGCACTGTGGGGTGGTGAAAACACCAGAAAACGTGTTTCTTGCATTAAATAGCTCGAAATGAGCGATCTAGATGATTAAGCATACTTCGGACAGAAGTCTCACCAAGATTATCGTAAAACATGCATATCTAAGCTTGAAACCCCACGAAACCCAAGATATCGCCGGTTCTGCATATCAAACGCACTGTGGAGTGGTGAAAACACCAGATAACGTGTTTCTCGCATTAAATAGCTCGAAACGAGCGAGCTCGATGATTAAGCATACTTCGGACGGAAATCTCACCAAGATTATCGCAGAAAATGCATATCAGAGCTTGAAACCCCACGAGAACCAGGATATCGTCGGTTCTGCATATCATACGCAGTGTGGAGTGGTGAAAACACCAGATAACGTGTTTCTCGCATTAAATAGCTCGAAACGAGCGATCTCGATGATTATGCATACTTCGGACAGAAGTCTCACCAAGATTATCGCAGAAAATGCATATCTCAGCTTGAAACCCCACGAAAACCAAGATATCGCCGGTTCTGCATATCAAACGCACTGTGGAGTGGTGAAAACACCAAATAACGTGTTTCTCGCATAAAATAGCTCGAATAGTGCGATCTCGATGATTCTGCATACTTCGGACAGAAGTCTCACCAAGATTATCGCAGAAAATGCATATCTGAGCTTGAAACCAAACGAGAACCAGGATCTCGTCGGTTCTGCATATCATACGCACTGTGGAGTGGTGAAAACACCAGATAACGTGTTTCTCGCATTAAATAGCTCGAAACGAGCGATCTCGATGATTAAGCATACTTCAGACAGAAGTTTCACCAAGATTATCGCAGAAAATGCATATCTCATCTTGAAACCCCACGAAAACCAAGATATCGCCGGTTCTGCATATCAAACGCACTGTGGAGTGGTGAAAACACCAAATAACGCGTTTCTCGCATAAAATAGCTCGAATAGTGCGATCTCGATGATTCTGCATACTTCGGACAGAAGTCTCACCAAGATTATCGCAGAAAATGCATATCTCAGCTTGAAACCCCACGAAAACCAAGATATCTCCGGTTCTGCATATCAAACCAACTGTGGAGTGGTGAAAACACCAGATAACGTGTTTCTCGCATTAAATAGCTCGAAAAGTGCGATCTCGATGATTCTGCATACTTCGGACAGAAGTCTCACCAAGATTATCGCAGAAAATGCATATCTCAGCTTGAAACCCCACGAAAACCAAGATATCTCCGGTTCTGCATATCCAACGAACTGTGGTGTGGTGAAAACCCCAGAAAACGTGTTTCTCGCATTAAATAGCTCGAAAAGTGCGATCTCGATGATTCTGCATACTTCTGACTAAAGTCTCACCGAGATTATCGCAGAAAATACATGTCTCAGCTGGAAACACCGCGAAAATCAAGATATCGCCGGTTCTGCATATCAAACGCCCTGTGGAGTGATGAAAACACCAGATAACGTGTTTCTCGCATTAAGTAGCTCGAAAACAGCGATCCCGACGATTCTGCATACTTCTGACAGCAGTCTCACCAAGATTATCGTAGAAAATGCATATCTCAGCTTGATACCCGACAAAATCCAAGATGTCTTCGGGTCTGCATATCAAACGCACTGTGGAGTGGTAAAAACACCAGAAAACTCGTTTTTTCGCATTAAATAGCTCGAAAAGAGCGATCTAGATGATTCTTCATACTTCTGACTGAAGTCTCACCGAGATTATCGCAGAAAATACATGTCTCAGCTGGAAACACCGCGAAAATCAAGATATCGCCGGTTCTGCATATCAAACGTACTGTGGAGTGGTGAATACACCAGAAAACGTGTTTCTCGCATTAAATAGCTAGAAAAGAGCGTTCTCGATGATTCTGCATACTTCCCATAGATGAAACACCAAGATTATCGCAGAAAATGCATTTCAGCTGGAAACCCCACGAAAACGAAGTTATCGGCGGCTCTACATATCAAACGCACTGTGGAGTGGTCAAAACACCAGAAAACTTGTTTCTCGCACTAAATCGCGCAAAAAGAGCGATCTAGATGATTCTGCATACTTCTGACAGAAGTCTCACCAATATTATCGCAGAAAATGCATATCTCAGCTAGAAACATCACGAAAATCAAGATGTCGCCGGTTCTGCATATCAAACGCACTGTGGGGTGGTCAATACACCAGATAACGTGTTTCTCGCATTAAATAGCTCGAAAAGAGCGATCTAGACGATTCTGCATACTTCGGACAGAAGTCTCACCAAAATTATCGCATAAAATGCATATCTCAGCTGGAAACCCGACGAAAACCAAGATATCGCCGGTTCTGCATATCAAACGCCCTGTGGAGTGATACAAACACCAGATAACGTGTTTCTCGCATTAAATAGCTCGAATACAGCGATCTCGATGATTCTGCATACTTCTGACTGAAATCTCACCAATATTATCGCAGAAAATGCATATCTCAGCTGGAAACACCACGAAAACCAAGATATCGTCGGTTCTGCATATCAGACACACTGTGGAATGTTGAAAACACCAGAAAATGTGTTTCTCGCATTAACTAACTCGAAAAGAGCGTTCTCGATGATTCTGCATACTTCTCATAGATGAAACACCAAGATTATCGCCGAAAATGCATTTCAGCTGGAAACCCCACGAAAACCAAGTTATCGGCGGCTCTACATATCAAACGCACTGTGGAGTGGTCAAAACACCAGAAAACTTGTTTCTCGCATTAAATCGCGCAAAAAGAGCGATCTAGATGATTCTGCATACTTCTGACAGAAGTCT